>OX371225.1:70224319-70547011 GCA_947310385.1 Nephrotoma appendiculata
GGTGGTCCATTCGGAAAGTCCAATTTTGGGCAACTTTTTCGAGCATTTCGGCCGGAATAGCCCGAATTTCTTCGGAAATGTTGTCTTCCAAAACTGGAATAGTTGCTGGCTTATTTCTGTAGACTTTAGACTTGACGTAGCCCCACAAAAAATAGTCTAAAGGCGTCAAATCGCATGATCTTGGTGGCCAACTTACCGGGCCATTTCTTGAGATGAATTGTTCTCCGAAGTTTTCCCTCAAAATGGCCATAGAATCGCGAGCTGTGTTATCTAAATAAAGGGTTATCCAATTCAAGCTTGATAAAGTAAACTTAAAAAAAGCACACAAAATATTCGGAATGTATTGTAATTTTTATTTCATTTTACAGATTGATCCTTGCTATTTTTAGTTAAACAAGATATCATTCAAATGTCCTCCACGGGACTTCTTACAGGCCTTGATTCTTTTGAGGTAATTTTCAATGACTTTTCGGCACATTTCGGGCGGTATCTCGGCCATTACCTTACGAATATTAGTTTTCAATTCGTCAAGAGTTTGAGGATTGTTTGCGTAAACACGATCTTTCGCGTAGCCCCACAAAAATAAATCCAAAGGCGTTAAATCACAGGATCTTGGAGGCCAATTGACATCAGCCAATCGCGAAATCAAACGTCCAGGAAATTTCTCTTGCAAAAGATCTCGATTTGCTCGTGTTACGTGACTGGTTGCTCCATCCTGCTGGAACCACATATCGTCAAGATCATAATCTTCGATTTTCGTAAAAAAATAATCGGTTAACATGCGGCCATAGCGCTCAGAATTGACGGTAACGGTTCGTCCATGGTTGTTCTCAAAAAAATACGGCCCAATCACACCACCAGACCACAATGCGCACCAAACAGTGACTTTTTCCGGGTGTAATGGCTTCTCTACAATCAATTGTGGATTTTCTGAGCCCCAAATTCTACAGTTTTGCTTATTAACGTATCCACCAAGCGAAAAATGAGCTTCATCACTGAAGAAAATTTTGTTCGAAAAATCAGCATCGACGCCTGTTTTTCCGCGTTTAATTTTAACGCGTTGGTCGATTGTTAAATGCTCCATATTCTTAAATGGCAGAATGTCAACTAAATAAATGACAGCGTACTTGACGTTTATCTTTGACAGATGTCGGTATACAGATTTCTACTTTATCAACCTCGAATTGGATAACCCTATAAATATATATATAAATATATATATATATATATATATATATATATATATATATATATATATATATATATATATATATATATATATATATATATATATATATATATATATTTATATATATATATATATATATATATATATATATATATATATATATATATATATATATATATATATATTTCAGAATGGTCTTCCTTTTTCAGAAATATAAAGAACATTTCATTGTTAAATTGCCAGTTCCGAATTATTTAAGCTGTCGGATTTTTGCTTTCCTTTAAACTCATATAAACTAGTTAGAATGATAACATCGTGTAGCTATACGTAAAAAATATCTTCTATTGATGGATTTAACAAAACTTTTCCGAAATTCCAATTTTTAAAACTAGCTTGGCTTTAATAACTTTCTATAGATGGGGTAAATTATTAGATTTATCGTTTTATCCGAAAAAGTATATCATACTCACGCACACTTACAAAGATTTTCAAGATTTAAGAAAAACTTCCGACGATTGTGCAAACAAGTGAAGTTTTTCCTAAATAATCCTATTTTGATTTTTAGGATAGTTTAGGAAAATGTTCCCGCGGATATACGTCATAATATTTTCCGTTATGGAAATATTTATTGTGTAAAGTAAGCAATATAAATGAACCATTTTCCCACGACCTACAAATTTATTTAAATGTAGTGTTATATACACAATGCGTATACATTTGATCATGTTTAACAACAACAATAATAATAAAAAAAATTAAAAATCGATTTATTTATTTAAACTATTTAACACTAAACTGAAAACAGTAACAAAAATTGTAATTATTTTTTGTGCCTATGTTTAAATCCAATATTTTCCTAGATTTAACGCTAATGGATTAAAACTATTATTTCACATAAACAAAACAAATTTTTTTATATAGGTATACCTAATTATATACGAGTAAATAACCAAATATAGCTGCTGTACAAGGATATAGATAAAAATCACAAAAAAAAAAATATTTTATTTTGTGTGTGTGAATTTTCCCATTTCCCATTTTCCCACCCCCAATACAAATATAAAATTGTTGTTGTCGCCGTTATTTACAATTTCCATCAAATTTGATAAAAATCACGCATCAGTTATAAATAAAATACATTTTTTTTTCAATTTTATTACACCACAAATTAAAATTGTAAATTGATTTCAAATGTGGTGAAATAATTTTACTCTCCCAGTTTACATAAAATAATTGAGCTTCGAGCGTACTCGTATAAATTTAATAATGCCTATGCTTATATCCATCGTATTAAAATGACGCATCGGAATCCCTTTAATTGACCTTAAATTTATCTATATATGGTCAGTTGGTCATACATCGGATAAATTTCATTCAGTTGCGAATTCATTAATACGTTACAAAGCAAACAAATACAACAATTGTATAATCACGATTTTATAAATCTGATAATGCAATTATTGTAGCATATAATTTTTTTTTTGTGCTTTTTTTTTAACGGTAAAATACATTAAATGAATTTAGAGTGTGAGGTGTACGGCGGTGGAAAAATTTATAGTATATACAGTGTTGCGATTTTGTATTAAAATTAAGGAAATTGAAAAACCGCAAATTCTACTATGAAAAGTAAACATGTATGTGTAGATAGCCTAAATTCCATCCCCGAAAAACGCGATGGCAACACTAATTATTGCTATCATGACATTTTCTACTATCAGCCCAAAAATATCTCGTCATTTTTACTCTCAGCCCCGAAAATATTTCATGACAGTTGAAATTTTCGGGGCTTAGAGTAAAAATAATACTGTGAATGTTTAAGAAGCATGTACGATTCTTTTAGAACTTTCTTTGCACTAAAAAATGTCGTGACAGTGGAAATTTTCAGGGCTGAAAGTAGAAATAATACTGTGAATGTTTGGAGTGTGTAGAATTTTTTTTAGAATTTTTCTATGTACAGTAGCACCTTAAACATTCACCGATCGAACGATGTGCATCACTTGTTGGCCAACGAATATTTCCTAACTTCTATGGACTATATCTCAGCTCTTTTTGAATTCAAAAATTATAGAAATTTTGATCAAATATGTCTCGAGAATTTCACATATCATATACTATTGTTATATACTATGTTACAATAGTTAACAGTAATTTTGTTGTTTACTGTTATTTATTTAGAATCTAAGAATGTTGTTCATGTTTTAAATGATGCGGCTAGTTTTATTTATACAATTTCGTAAACAAAATTTTACAAAAAATATTTTTTTTTATTTTTATTTATAAAATTTTTATACTTGTATATCATGTTTTTGATTCTCAGCCCCGAAAATATTTACTGTCATGATAGCTAAAACTATCACGACACAAACATTTTTCTGGGCTGAGGAATATTTAAAGTAATTTTTGATTTTCGCTGTTGGTATATTTGGCGTAATTTTACTTTACGTATACATCGAGGAAATCAGGTAAGGAGTATACATTTTTAAATGCAGGATTGTTTCCTATCAGTTTTTTGGAGAGGAAAATTTTTCACTTTTTTATTTTTATTAATATTAATTGCTTCGTCAACCTTGCAGACACAGATCAAAGAGTTTTTATCGCTCTTATCGCTTCTTCTGATATAGCCACAAATGTTAAAAAAATCAGACTATCAGTAAATACAAAATATTTTTTAATGTAATTTTAATTCGTTGTATACCTTAGAAGATGGGGGCTGCCGCCCCAAACCCCCGTTTTTCACCAATTTATACAATTTTTCAAGTGTCAAACTAAGTAAAAAAAAAAATTGAAAACATTTCAAAAATTTCCTGGAATATTTGCTAAATTTAGATTTATTGCTAAAAATAATAATTAAATGTCGCAATAGTATACATAAAAATATATAGTATTGCTATAAGCAACTTTTTCGATTTTCGGGGATAAAAATTTGGGCTATCTACACAGAGGTTCGGCCAACGAATAGTTTCTGAGTTCAATGAATTATATCTCGAATACTAAAAATACAAAAATTCTCAAAAAATTATTTTAAATACGTTAAATATTCCTCTTTCACCCGATGTAACCCACTAGTCCGACCAACGAATACTTTCTGAGTTCAATGGACTATATCTCGAATACTAAAAATACAAAAATTCTCAAAAAATTATTTCAAATATGTTAAATGTTCCTTTTTCACCCGATGTAACCCACTAGTCCGGCCAACGAATACTTTCTGAGTTCAATGGACTATATCTCGAATACTAAACATACAAAAAATCTCAAAAAATGATTTCAAATTCGTTAAATGTTCCTTTTTCACCCGATGTAACCCACTAGTCCGGCCAACGAATAATTTTTGAGTTCAATGGGCTATAACTCGAATACTAAACATACAAAAATATTGCATTTTGGTGAAGGAGGAATATTTAAAGTAATTTTTGATTTTCGCTGTCAGTATATTTTTTGGATAATAGAGTTTAGTTGTTTTTTGTTTATACGCGTTTTATAACTTTTTATTGTTTTTATTAAACTCTTGACATAGTTGTTAATTAAATGTCGCAATAGTATACATACACATGTAAAGTATTGCCATAAGCAACTTTTTCGATTTTCGGGGATAGAAATTTGGGCTATCTTCACAGAGGTCAATATATTGGTAAAACAAATCGGAAATCGGCCGGATAGTGCAGATTTATAATCTTATACAATTGAATAATGTTGCAAAGCAACGAAAATTATTTGGAAATGCCAATAAGCCCGACTATAATCAGTTTATCTAACATCGCTAATATCCAAATAACCTCTGCAAAAAAATCTTAAAATGTTGAATTTTAATGCACGAAGTGATTCAAATAAATTAGAAGATCTTAATTTCATCTTAAATTCAATCAAATTAAACATACATGTAATTGCTATAACGGACGGAAACTTGGCTTGGAGAAAATATGGACGTAAACGTATTGAATATTAATGGTTATTCAACACATCTATGCGGAAGACCAGCAAAAAACGGGAGGTAGTGTTTGTTTATTGGTACATAAAACGACATTAGATTTTGATTTTGTGGAAAAATACAGTGATGACCGAATAAGTTACTTATGTATCAAAATAACACTTTTAAACAAACTCTATACGTTCATGTTGAATATAATCCACCAATGGAAAAATGTAAATTATATTTTAATAATTTTGTATCTTTTATGGATAATAAGCTACTGATGTTCTCAAGTACAATTTTTGTAGAAGACTTCAACTTAAACTTAAATGATGTCAGTCATCCGTGAACAAACTTATACCAAAACCTTGTGCAAAGTTACAATTTCTTTATTATTAATGATAGAACGCCAACGAGGCCACTCGGGAACGGTTTTAAATCATCTTATCACAAACGATGTTAACCAAAAGCTAATTATAAATCTTATAACTATGTCGGACCTTAGTGATCATAATTTACTGATACGTGAATTTATAGAAAATTATGCATTTACTCAAAATGAGAAACAAGATACTCACAGAGTCATAAAAATTACAAAAAGGTAATCAATGAGCTAAACAATAAATCTATAACGTTACAGGCATCTGTGTGTGAACGCCATGCTTAGTGAATTAAAAAATGTAATCAATGAAATAAAAAATAAGCATACTAATATCATTAAAAATAAAAATATATACAATATAACAAAAAAGTTCAGTTAAAAGCTGGTACAGAAAATTAAAAGTTGGCCAAAAATAAAAATAATATCGATAAAATTGAAAGTGAATATAAACTTTGGAGTAATAAGTACAGTGTAATCAGAGATCTTAAAAAGAAAGACTATTTTGGCAATAAATTTAGAAATAGTGTAAATAATTCTAAAAAGAAGTGATATGTAATAAACTGTGTCATAAATGATGGTGTGTCAAAATGTAAGGAACCGTTAAAATTAAAGACTAATCAAAATATTTTAATTTGTGACAATAAAAGAGTGGCGAATATATTCAATCGTTGTTTTGCGGACTTTGGGGTGTTTCAATCTACACACATTAGTGCTACGCCATATTTAGATACTATGCAATCTCCAAGTAATGTATTCTCTTTCAAATTAACCACAACAACAAATGAAGAAGTGATTTCTGTAATAAACAAATTAAAAAATACAAATTCACAGGGTGTGAACAAATTTAGAACACAAACAACTAAACAATGCAAATATTCCTTAGCACCAGCAATTGCTAAAATTGTAAATCAATCATTTAAAACCGGAAGCTTTCTATGTGACCTCAAGTTTAGTAAAATTATTCCCGTATTTAAAGGTGGATCAAAAACTGATGCAAATTGCTTTAGAACCGTATCAATAATGTCAATTATATTCACAAAAAATTTCGAAAATATCTTCAAAACACATTTAATGCAGTTCATCGATAAAAATAGTTTGTTATGCTGCGAGCAATATGGATGCAGAACAGCATCTCCCACTAATATAGCACTATATGATATGATTAGCTGTATTCAAGACCGCCTACAACAAGAAAAGAATATTTGTGCTCTGTTTATTGATCTGAAGAAGGTTTTTGATTCCATAAATAAAGAAATCCTTTTAATCAAATTGGCTAAAATCGGACTGTGTAATAAATCTCTGAAATGGCTCAAATCGTACTTGCTAAACTGAAAACAGATAGTACAAATTGGTGATATAACATCAGATGAACTGGAAATAAATATAGGTGTACCACAGGGCAGCATTTTGGGTCCCATCGTGTTCCTGCTATTTATAAATGGTTTGAAGGACTGAAACCTAAGCGGACAACTTTTTTGTATGCAGACGACATCGCTTTAGTATATGACGCAAATAACAAGGGCAATACCAATAGTATGGTAAAACAGGATCTAAAAATTATTTCGGGCTGGCTGCAGATCAATAAGCTCGTAATGAATTAACAAAAAGTCTTTCACCAGTAGCCGGAATATTCAGAAGGATTGCTAGTCATTTAGATATACAAACAAAAAAATTAAAACTTCTTCTATAGTATTGTTTCATACGGTATTGCAATTTGGGGTTCTACGGAAAATCAAGGAATCATAGATGATCTGCAAGTACTTCAGATTAAAACAATTAAACACCTATTTTCTTTTCATAAACGTACGAGTACGAGCCTTATTCATCGAACATATAAGATTCTCCCAGTGAGAGATCTTTTTAATATGAGGTTAAGTTTAATCACGCATCATATAAAACACAAACTTATCCATTTAAACACTTTGTTTCGACAAAACGATTTCTATCATAATCACTACACAAGAACATCAAGCAGTCTTCATGTAAAAAATCTTCATCCACCTCAATTAAATATAAAAGAATCATCAGCTATAATTCCATTTCTGCAAAGGTCCAAAATCAAAATAAAAAACAATTTGGAAACTCAATAAAACAAATATTCTATTCAAAATTGTAACTAACGTCTCATTTTTAACTTTAGTTTTCACTTTATCTTAACTTGTAATTATTCTTAGTATTATTATCACTTATTTTATTTTGATATACGAGTATGCACCCTGCCGCCGTGCTGCTATTTAAAGCCTCATAATTGTTTAAAATTTTGTAGATATATTATACTCTCAAACTCGGAGTTTTTATATTTAGAAATAGTTTTATATAGTCCTTGTATGAGCGTTGCTCAGTTGGATGTAAAGAATAAATAAATAAATCTTGGCTGATTTCAGTCCACTCTTGTTCCAGTCTCTTTTTTAAATCAACTACTGAAGTAATCGAAATCTTTGAAATTCGCCGGTTTAGAGCGTCCCATATATTTTCGATGAGATTCAAGTCAGGTGATTGGGGAGGGGTTTCTATTTCTTTTGGACAATTATATAATAGCCATTCTCGAACCAAATATGACTTATGTTTAGGATCATTGACCTGGTAAAATTTAAAATTAGACAATATTCTTAGATTTTCAGCGCGTTTCTTTAAATTTTTTTTAGAATGTTTAAATACATTTCTTTATTCATGTTTCCATTAAAAAACTAATTCCCCAACCTCATTAGCTGATATACATCCTCACACTACTACATGTCCACCACCATGTAAGGAGCAATATTATTCCAGCTGTAAGGAGCAATATTGAATGGTTTGAGTTCCTGATTACACTTGCGCCACACCATATTCCATTCATCTGATCCAAATACGTTATATTTGATCGCGTCAACAATTATTACGTCGTTCCAGAAACTGGAATCTTTTCCAATATATTCCTTGGGGAAGTGAAATCGTTTTTTTCTGTTTCGCTGATTTATAAATGGTATTTTTCTGGCTACGCGCCCGTTAAAAACTTGCTGTTTTAAAGTTCTGCGGATGGTTTGTGGATGTACTGATGTTCTCAATTCTTCCAATGCGGATTTTTTTAAATTTTTCTTAATATGCAACGTTCTTCACTTTCTGTTAATATTTTAAGTTTGCCCTTATGCCGAACAATATCGTCAACTGTATTTTTCGGTATATTCAGTCATTCTGCAATTTCCGCAGCTTCAATATCGACAAATGTCTACAATTAACGGCCTCAATATCGATAAATGTCTATAATTAAACGAAGGATGATACGGAAGTGACAAAAACAGAAGATTGAAAATAAAATCCCACTTCGGACACCAAAATTCGTAACATTTAGTGTCAGAAGTGGAATTTTACAATACCAGTAATGACTGGAAACATAAGCACCTACACGTTACATCAATTGTACAACCGAAGGTAATAAGAGAAAGCTGATTTCTAGACTAGAGCGCCATGGAGGTGGATGCTGAAACAGGAGGGCGAAGATAACGACATTGCCGACATCAGGACCATCAGAGATTATGCGTGATACTCTCCTAAGTATAGTTAAAACAGAACAACAGAAATCAACTTTGGCCAACAAAGTGCAAAATTCGATCAACTTCACACAAAGCAAGCCACCAAACTCCAGCGGCAAAGTTCGCAACTGATGGAACTACACGAGCAGAATAAACTGGGCAATTTTCCGAGTTAGACCAGAAGCTCAGCGAAATTCAGCAAGTCCTAGATAGCCCTAGGGGTGAAAGTCGATGGTCAGTTGAATGGGTTTGAAAATTAAATACAGCAAATGGAGGCCCGCTTCGAAACAAATATATCGCAACTATTCCATAAAACATTTTCAACCGAACCAGTTTAAAGGGAAAGTTTAAAGCATCCAACATTTAACAGCGAAATCCCATTCGAGAATTTTAAAGAACAGTTTCAAGTGGCGGTGTAGCATAATGATTGGGCGCAGGGAAACAGCTAAATACACTCATTTTGGCACTTCGGATGTCTTGTAAACTGTCTCCGCAACACAAAATTTACGAGCGTGCAGAAACGTGTAAGTAAAACTGGAAGAAAACAACTGTTCCACATGTTATTGCACGAGTCCACCAGGAAGCTGACGAGTCAATTGAGCCAGCAAGAAAATGGCTGGTAGGAGGAAAACGACTTTGTTAGCACGAAATTGCATCACAAAGCGCCACTGTTAATAGTTATTGGGTGCAGTGGCAGTCGCTGAAAATAGTTGACGGAGTACTAGTGAAAATCTGGGGAATAGTCAACGGCGACAATAATGAACATCAAATTGTGCTTAACCTGCTAACCGGAGACGGGAAGTGCTACAAGAAACACACGGTGGAAGATCTAGATCACATTTAGAAATAAATAAAACCTTGGATAAGATAAGAGACCGGTTTTATAACTAAATATTTGCCACAAGGACGTTGAAGACTGGTTCCAACAGTGTAAAGTGTGTACTGCCAGTAAGAGACCGCAAACCCTCGCGCAAGGAAGAATGCAGCAATATAATGTTGGAGTCATTCACACGAATGGGATGAGCATCGCCAGTCCGTAGTGGCAGACTCTTTTGTGAACAAATGGATTTTCAGATTCGGAGTACCGCAAAAACTATGCTCGGTTAAGGTACATCCGAGTCGTCCGTAAGAACTGTACAAAATTCTCAACATAGACAAAACTCGTACCACATCATTAACCACGGTTTAACCGGACACTCGAGGAGCATCTGCGGAAAGAAGTCAATGCGAATCAGGATAACTGGGATTGAAATACACTCCTAAAGGGGGTTGGGGTGTCCGCAGTGCGCAGTACATGATACAACAGGAAATTCACCTGCAATGGTGGTGTTTGGCAGAGAGCTCCGCCTGTCAAGTGCTATTAAGTTTTCTTTCTTTCTCTCTCTCTGGCACTATATCCCAGCAAGGGACTTGGCCGCCTCAAATGAGGTTTCATAATCATTTTTTCATTACGGATAATGAGTGATTAATTCGTCGATGCTAAACCAGCCGTGAAATTTTTTCCTTGTCACCACTGGGAATCGAATCCGGGACCTTCGATCGCTGGAGCAAGCATGCTGACCACATTGTCACCGGGGCGGCATATTAAGTTTGGGTTGCCAACAACCAAAAAAAAAAAAGAATTATCTCAAACAGCGATCGGCAAGGATATAAGCGCGAGCATATTTGTGACGCAGTCGCACATTTGTAATTTAACCAGACACTGCAAGTTAAGAAGTAAACAGTGTGAAAAAGTAGTGAACAGTTAAAGTGAGCATAGTGAAAGCGAATTAGTGAGCAGATTGAAAAGTGGATTGCTGTACAAATTAAAGGTGTTGAAAAATAGAGGTTATAAATCAAATCGCTGAGTGTTCTTATTTGCAAAATCCAGTATCAATACATATCGAACGCCTGAAATTGGTGGCAATAACTTACTACGGCGGTGGTTGTCTACCTTTTTAAAATTTTAGTTCAAAATTTGTTTTATGGCGAAATTTAGAGTACTTTTTATTGAAGACTACCTTTTATTGGATGAAGAAACCCCTAAAAAAATAATTTAGATATGTGCCGTAATGAGATACATTTAAATGAAAGGAGTGCATTATCGATCTTAAACCATGATTGGCCTGTATACTATATACGAGAAAATTTTAACATAATTACATTTAAAGGTCATTTTCCCTAAAAGCCAACAGATCTAGATACATATTCCAAACCATCCAAACATTGCACCTAAAATGTGTAATGTCGTTGCATATAGCGTGCGCATACATAGTCCACCACCGGATCATGTTATGTAATTAGAAATTCTAACACAGAATATACGCGACATGATTTTTTAAATTTGTTTACAATGCAATATAAGGTAATTTAGCTGTACACGATAATCATTTAATGGTTTTATATAATCAATTAGCTGTGAACGCTATATGGCAGTAGCAAGAGGCCGCATATTTTAGAATTTATATGACACTAATTGGCGAAACGTTAAGGTGGTCGGACGTATTCTTTAAACCTAATATAGTTATGAAATATTTTGTGATCGGAATTGTGTTGTGTTATTTGTGGGCCAAATGCGACGCCGGAACAAATATTCCAGTTACCGTATTTTCTACACCACTCACCAAAGCGACGGTTGGAATAATTCTAAAATTTTTCACAACAAAAACAACATTATTATCGATTAGTCGGGCGTCTAGTACGTACGAACGTGATTTGGAACAGTCGGATATCATTACCGATATCATGCATCGTACTGCAAGTCATGTTGTCTATCGATGGGAACCGGTGAATATTACGAGCCGAGTACCTGTTACGAGTAAGCGTCGGTATAATGTGGTGTTCATTGATAATTACGCCAGTTTTAGGTAAGTTTGCTGACAAGTTAACAAAGCGATGCAAAATATAATTTTTTTACTAAATACTTTAGCACAATTTTCACACCTAGTACAATAAGAAATTTTGATGTGACCGGATATTATCTTCTTATTGTTACTGCATACAACCGAGAGAGGCCACTAAGATCAGTTCAACAAGTTTTTAAATGGGCCTGGGCTTACTACATCCTGAATGTTAACGTACTGCTCATGAACCCAGATATGGATAAATCAGCTCTACTGTACACCTACTATCCGTTTACTGAACATAAATGTGATGATACGACCCCAGTGGTTGCAAATATTTTTGTTTCCGATCGATTTATCCAGACGGAAAATTTTTATCCGAGTAAAATACGAAATATGCATAAATGCCCTTTATATGTTGCGACGTTTAGTTCACCGCCGTTTATGCTGGTAGAAAAATCGGACGATAGTAAATATAAAATAACAGGATTCGAAGCGCTTCTGGTAAAAACCTTAGCGAGTCGTTTAAATTTTGAACTGGTCGTTAAAGTGCCGAAAAATCAACAAAAGTGGGGTGAAGTATTTCCAAACGGTACAACGACGGGGGCTATAAGAATGTTAGTGGAGAATGAAGCAAATTTAACCATTGGGGCATACGGAATAACACAACTTCGCTCATCTGTAATGGACTCAGCAATAAATTATTTCCAATCGGATTTGGTTCTAGTTATTCCACCGGGTCAACCGTATTCTCCTTTCCAAAAATTATTTTTACCATTCGAACCAACGGTATGGTTACTCATTGTGATGCAGTTTTGGTTCGGGCTAGCCCTGATATTTACGTTAAAATGGGTTTCAAAACCAGTACGCAATTTTGTGATTGGTCGCCGAAATACAAATCCAATTCTGAGTATGATAAGTATATTTCTAGGAGGACCGAGCAGCCAAGTACCAGGGCGGAATTTTGCTCGAACTTTAGCGATGATTTGGATGCTTGGCTGCCTTGTAATCCGTGGTTCATATCAAGGCAAACTGTTCAACTATCTTCAGATGCAGAAAAATTATTCAGCGGCCGACACCATCGAGAAAATGTTAACTCGTGATTTTAAATTTTACGTAACTGGCGCTGGACGAGTTTATTTTGAGTCGATGCCCAATGTTATAAATCGAGTGATTACATTTCCACCGCAGCAACGTGAAAGTTATTGGGACAAAGTAAGGAATCCGCATTTTAAAGGGGCACTTTTAAGTTCGCGGGCTCATGTTGCGTATGCTAATTACGAGCATTCACATGAACATCCATATATGATTGGATCGGACCAGATCATGTTATTCCCGGTGACACTGTTTGTACAAAAAGGGTCATACCTAACAATGCAGTTAAATAAAGAATTATCTGCGTACATGTCGTCCGGCCTTATTCAATTTTGGAAAAATTCCATAATTGACGACCGATTTCTTCAGCTAACAAAACCATCACGCGCACCAGTCAAAATGAGTTTTACTCATATCGCGGGCGGTTATCAATTGTGCATGATTTTCTATCTAATAAGCATCGTCATATTTATCCTTGAATTGCTTTCGAGGCGTTACGTTTTGCTTCGGAAACTTTTAGAATTTTTAACGTTTTAGTATTTGTTGTACTCACCTCTAAATAATACTTTGTTAAATGTACTAGTAATTATTCTAAGTTCTGGGTTTGGTATATCACCAATTTGTACCATTAACGATATACCAACAATTCCCTGTGACTTGTGTTGAGCTTCTGACATATTATGATATAATTCCTTGTTGAAACCATATAACTGAATCTGTAATTTATATTAAAAAAAAAATAAATTATTAAAATTTTTTGATCGCTTCGAGTTTTATTTTAAATTTATAAAAGCCTCAGCAGACGAAGCGCTTATAAATTCTTGCCTACTTATTAGTAATTAAATGATTCAGAATACATTAGTTACACAGAGAAAAAAAAATTAATAAGATTTTTTTTTTAAATCATTTTAAGGGAGTTCTTATTATTTATCTAGTTTTAATCAGACATCTACTTAATTTTCAAAAAGAAATCGTTTCTATCCAAGTAGTATTTTCAAATTAACAAAATGATAAGTTAGACCGCATACCCAATAGAAAACTTGTGACTTATGACTTACAGACAGCGTTGCGCCGTATTGCCAACATGGCGTAATTAATACATTGTCTACACGTGTAGACAATGTAAGTCGAAAATTAATTAAACTCACGTCGACAATGTCGAAAAATTAATCATAATCATTAGATATTAACAAAATAACAAAATTATTTATTAAATATTCTTTGGTTTACTTGTTTACTGCAAAATCTTTAAATATAAATAAAGGGTCCCATACGAAACGACACATTTCACAACAGTGGTCCTATTCTGGCTTTCCCTGGGAATAGGGAATTGGGAAAAAATATTTTCATAGCATTTTTGTCAAAATTATATTTTTCTGGCCTACTGAAAGAGCAAGTTTGTGCAAAAATTGACAAAAACAAAGTGAATTGGGAAACTTTTGTTCCACAAAATTTTTATAGGGAAAAATATTTTCTCATTTAATTTTGTTTCGAAAATATTAACAAGAAACTTGTTCCCTCAGTAGGCCAGAAAAATACAATTTAGACAATAATGCTATGAAAATATTTTTCCCAATTCCCTACTCCCAGGGAAAGCCAGAATAGGGCCACAGGATGTCACAAATCAGGATATCACAAAACAGTACATGGTACGCTACAGTACATGGAATACGAAACAGGACCGATTAAAACAGTACAGTACAAAACAGTATACATGGTACACTAAAGTTCATGGTACGGAAGGGTACATCGCAAAACAGTACGTATTAAAAGAGAACACCACAAAATAGTCAGTTTTACGATTTTAATAACTTAATCTTGCAGGTTTTTAATTCCAAAAAATTGTTTAAGGTTTATTTATTGTTGCAAAATAGATCAAAAATTTAAAAAATATATAAATAAAATAAATATATTTTTTATATATTTATTTAATTTTTTTTTTCTATTTTGCAACGATCGAGTATTAGCGATTTAAATTAAAATAATGTTATATATTGTTAGGTGAAGGGATATTTTATTATAACTTAAAGCAATTATAATTCTATATAGTATATTGTCTAATTACTCTAGGTGAAGGCAAATATCCATTTGATAATATCCATGATAATAGATTTCACTTCGTCACCAGCGTACAAAATAGCGAAACATCTAAACATATGGCTCAACAAAAATGTAACGATAGAGAACAACACATCTAAATATAAAGAACAACTTAGAACTTGTCGACAAAATAAGATCCATAAAAATACCAACAGGCGCAAAATTGGCATCTTTTGACGTCGTAAATATGTATACAAACATTCCAGTGGATTATACATTGATATTAACAGCAGATTTACTAACGAAAAAACCACATAGATGAATTCAAAATATCAGAAATCGTAAAATTATTAACCGCTATTACATCAATGAATTATTTCCAACATGACAACAAGTATTTTGCACAACGAGAAGGATTACCAATGGGAAGTCCGTTATCGGGCACACTAGCTAATATATACTTAAATTATTTTAAAAACCAATCCATATTAAGCGACAAAAACCCATATAAAAATAATATACTGTATTGGCATAGATACGTCGACGATGTACTGATGTTATTGTTATTCAAAGGAACGCGTAGACAACTGGACAAATTGCTACAATACGTCAACAACATTCATAACAAAATTAAATTCACTCTAGAGACAGAAACAAATAACGGCATTAATTTTTTGGATTTAACTATCAAAAACAACAATCACAAACACGAATTTAAAATATACAGGAAACCAACTCAAACAGACTACACTATCAACATTAGCTCAAACCATCCGCCGCAACACAAAATGTCCGCATACAGACACATGCTAACCAGGCTGAATAATATACCAATGAATAATGATGATTACGTCGAAGAGCTCAACACCATAAAGTACATCGCTGCAAAAAACGGCTACAATACAAACCTGATTGATCGTATAAACGAAAGAGTAAAATATAGGATGGAACAATACAATCTAACCACGCTATACAATACAGACAACAATAATAATAATAAACATTTTATAACATCAGATTACAATAGAAACACAAGTAGCATTATACTAAGCGTTTTACACAAATACGGATACAAGGTTGCATACAGAACCAATCACAAACTGCAAAATCAATTGAACACAAGGCCTAATGATAGACAACTTGATACTGGTGTGTATCAGTTAACATGTAATGATTGTGACAAATTTTATATAGGACAAACGGGAAGATCATTTGAAACAAGATTCATGCTGAGTTCACAGAACGGGATTATTTTTTATCCAACTCGTTAGCCAATCAAATCTTTCATATACAACTAAACCCCGCCCAATTTAATCCAGCTTTAGTTAAAATATTTCCATCTTTTGAGCAAATAATCTAAGTCGTACCAACATAGTAACAAAAATAACCGGAAGTATGAGCAACAGTTTTGCTCAAATATTTGTTGTGGTTTATTTATGACATTTTTGAAATGAATTTCGCATTAAATAATTTAATTTAAAGTTAATATGTATATAAAATAAATGGAATAAATATGCGAGATTCATTTAAGTAAAGCAATAGGATGAGAAACAAAAATTTTATTTTGCTGCAACTGTTGGATATGCAACTCTTTGATACGAAATTATTTGTTAATTTGTAAATTGTGATGTGTGTATAAAACCGAATATTGTGTATTTGTAATCCCCAGACATAGGTTTATTCGATTAAATTAAAATAAAGTCCCAACTATTTGAAAACAAAGCAGAAATTGTGAACAAAAAATACAAAACATCAGAAAACATATCGCACATCCTCTTAAAACCTGTCAACACAAAAAAAAACAGTTTCGAGGCAAATGCATTTTAATTTTTTTTTAATTGCTAACGCTACTGTGATGCTGAAATTATTCATTATTAGCTTTATAAAATAAATAATATCAGCATCACAGTAGCGTTAGTAATTTAAAATGTGTTTATCTCAAAACTCTTTTTTTGTGTTATGACATTTTTTTACAGGATGTGCGATATGACTTACATGACAACCGTAGACAAATTTTTTGAGCAAAAGTTGGTAGAAAAAAGCCAGCTTTTTTTTTATCTCGTTCCGTGAACCCACACTCAAAGAACACACGAAAGAAGTCAGACAAATGCATATAAAATCAAATTACGCGCAACATTTAACATCAGAAAATCACAGATACACCAACATGATCGCAAATTTGAGGGTAATGAGCAGAATGCATAAAGGTCAGAATATGGATCGACGCGAGGAACTGGAGATTTATAGGCATAAACACAACCCGTTACTTTTGAATGATAAAATCAACACTCAAACAAATAAAATTTATGAATTAATATTAAGCCACCAACACTAGGATACTTTTTCTGTATATATATAGCAAAATTTTTTAATTAATGTATAGTTAAAATTTGGATTGAGAAAGGGTAGGTAAATATATCCCGAAACCGGTCTCTTGTAATAAAAATTACAAAATTTATTATCACGAAGTAGAAAGTTTTAACGTGTTTTTTATTTATTTTCAATTATTAAAATATTTTTATAATTGTCTGTAAATAAATAAATTTTTTAAAATTATAACTGTGATAAAAGTGTCGGCAAAAATGGAATCAAACCATTGTGTGAATGATAATATCCCCTTTTCAACCAAAACAAAAAAAAAATTGGCTTAGTCTAAATCCAAACCACACAAATGTGTGAATAAAAACCATAGTATGTAATGGCGTTTCTGATAAAAAATTTCGCTTGATTTGAAGTACAACCAGTATGTGTTTTTTCGGACGAAAATGCACAAATGTGTAAGTTGGTTCAAAAAGCATACAAAAATAAATTTTTGACATGGTACTTTTACCGTACCCACACAATTGTGTTACCACAATTGTGGGCAACAAAAGGGATATCCTAATTACTAAACGTATTCAATAAAAAAATATTTAACAAATCAAGCTGAAAAAAACCTCTGAGCTTAACGTTCAGTAACATGTACTTTAGTATAACATACACTGTTTTGTGTTGTACTGATTTTATCGATTCTGTTCCGTACCATGTATGTACTTTAGTGTACCATATACTGTTTTGTGGTGTACTGTTTTTTTCGGTCCTGTTTCGTACCATGGACTTTAGTGTACCATGTCAGGGGCGAAGGGTCCATAGAAGCTAGGGAAGCACTGCATCCCGTTCAAAAATCACTATCGTTAAAATAAAATTTCAAATTTGATTTATTTTATGTATAACACGTTTGATTAAAAATATTTTTTTCATAATAATATGCACTATTATGCCTTACAGGTCTGCACATATAGATATCTAGTTTAATGCAATTAACTTTAAAAATATTTTGTATATTTCTTTCCTACTTTGATTTCTCATTATAATTTATTTTATACACATCGTCCACCTTCATGTTGCATAGTGCATACATAGAACCAAAATAAAAACAAATACGAATACTCTCGTTGATTTATAGCATGCGTGTTGCATCCAACGCAACAAAACAGAATAACAAAAAATATTCTCTCTGATGGAAGCTGCTTTTAGTTTAGCTTTACCTTATTTCTCTTCACCGTGATATTATTAACAAAATTATTTATCGATGTGTATGTGTTTTATCTATTCATAGATTTGTTTATACTCTCACTTTTTACTCTCAGAATACGCTGCAACTTTAGCAGCTTATTAAGAAAATACTGAAATGAATTATTTGTTTTCAATTTTGCACAAATTAACTTCTCATGTTCTCAAAATCATCAAAGATTTAAAAACTTCTTATAGAAAATTATTTTTTGAAATAATTGATCATATTTCAACAGAATTAAGTACTAGATTTCAAAATATTGCTGAGTTCACGTTCTTGGAACTCATAAATTCAAAAAAAAATTCTAAATTTAAATTGAATTTTCCGGAGCAAAAATTTAAAAATCTCCAAAATTTTTATGGCAAACGATTCGATTTTCGCGGAACTTGTACAAATCTCTATCCAAGAATATATTCATTCTTAAATGTGGTATAAACTTTCTCCAATTTAGAATAAAAATATTTGATTTAAGCAAATCCATCAAGTACATCAAGTTTTGTTTTCTTAAATCGATGTTAGGTGTTCTCAGTTTCTGATTTAAACATTGTGTTTTAAGAAAATTGAAACTTAAATGAAAAGTGAATGTTCTGTTTTGGAACAAAAATTCATCTCGAAATGAGATATTATTTTATATTTTTGTAAATGTGAAATACTGAAATTGAGAAACTTATTCCTCAAAATATGATAGTAATGCCTCAAACGAAGAATAAATATTTTACAAAAATAGAATATAAAAATTAATCAAATAAATTATATTTACTTTTTAAATAATAATCATTCCGTTACCGCTTAATATGAGTTTACTTTTCTCTCAGTGTAGTTGTTCACGCAGTTCGGCATTTTTCTTCTCGTGCTGATATATATTTCCAGTTGAAGATCTTTTAAATTTGGAACTTCGTTCAAATTGATTAAACAATGCCAGGTGATAGCCAGATATTAGTTTGTAAACTAGTAGTAAAAAATAAAACACATTCGATCGAGTGGTAACTACACCTACATATCTATCACCCTGAATAACGCAACATTTCATAAAGTTATTGATTCAATTTAATAATTTTCTGTTGATAGGTTTGGTAAAAATTTGGTTAATATTTTCCAGTACTGAGGTTTCGGCGCTGCATTGAATTATTTTCGTTTGCTTTATTTTAAACCCGCACCAACACTATAGGAAATCTCAAAAAATGTTCTCATATTTACCAGTACAAATATAAATAACAAACAAATTCCGTACACATGAAGGTTGTCGTATAAGAAACCAAAAATGTGGTGAATTCGAAATTAATAACTTTAAGAAAATTTCTGGTTTCTTGCCATCGGTGTATGTATACAAGAAAATAGAAAATATTTTTCTATTTTTGTTTAATTTTAATTTGTTTTATTTATATTTGTATATAACCAACAAGATATATAAATGCTTATTATTATTATATACAGCAGTATGTACATATATATTTTAAATATCATGCTTAGCGAAGCATGAGGGATGCTGTATATAATAATTTTTCATCTCCCAAGAACAACAAAATAAAATTACCAAAAAAAAAAGGAAAAACACAAACAAACATATGGTAATAACGTTTTTAACTCAGCCTCATCATATATAAGAAAGATGAAAAATTTGGAAAAATAGCGAACGATCTATTTATGACTGGTTATTATGTTTGCGGGCGGAAATGATTAATGCGTTTAAATTACGAGTAGAATTAAAGTTAATGCGTACTTACTTCACCGGGAAATTTATATCCATGTATTTGATGCTCAGAACCTTCCTCATTTTTTATCCCGTAGTGTATATAAATTTCTTCGAATTGATAACGATACGCTAATGGTCCACCCGATATATTTACATGTTGTTTTGTGTCTTTGTCGACACGAAACACTAAGGATTGGCCGGTATTGTGCAGTGTCCCCGAAACCTGTAAGAAAAAACAAATGAAAAATTGATTAACTATTCAGATTATTATTTTATTCAAGATGATCGTCTAAAAACTATTATAATCTCTTTCATGTATTGACCTAATTTCGTCTTAATCTTGTTTAAAAGAATAAATGCTAAAAATTTTAATTTTTAAACTTATTTGAATCTTATATTTTTAAGAAAAATATAAGATTCAAATAAGTTCCCATTGAAGCTACCATATGAAGTTTTATTCTGAATAGTGAATCCGTCTGGGCAGTGGAGATGTCGATTTTTTTATAAAATAAAATTTGTTATATCAAAATTTGTCATTTCTGGTAAAATATAAGAAAAATGATTTAAACGAATTTTGTTTGAAACCAAATGTACAATGTTTTTGGCCTTAATCATTTTTTCGTTAATGCTTGTACTTTTCAAAATATTTGCAAAGAACAAAGAACCTCATAATATGGAAAATGCTACTCCCGTTGAACGATCTCCAAATTTATGCAAAAAGCTTAATTATGAAGTATCATCCCGATCAACCAATGCGTTTTGGATGTGAAGAGGACACAAACTTTTAGCTGCACAGTAACACATACATACTTTTTAAAACTGATTTTCCGACTTCGGCCATATCGATGATAAATGTGCAAAAATCTCGAGGTCAGCATAATGGGTTTAAATAAATTATACTCGTTAGAACGGAAGATTAATGTACTAAAAAAATTATTTTGTTATATTTGATATATTATTTTCATTGTTGTGATTGATCGATTCAGTTGTGAGAGCATGTCAAGGATTCGCTATACTTAACAATTTTGGTTTAGTAGAGGCAAAAACGGAGGTTGGGCGGCCGAAATTGTGAATGGTGTCGATGGTGCCTATTCTGTCACATAATTATACGCAATTTTGGTTTCATCGATTCCGTTCTGGCAATTTCAATATCAAAGATGCGCCACGCACTGGAAGGCTTATCGCCAAAACAGTTGATAAAGTTCTAGAAATTAAAGAGCTGAAGATCAACGACAAAACAGTTTTAAACCATTTGTACATTAGCTGTAATCTTAATATTTATTTTGCATATTAAATAGACAAATTATTACACGCACGAAGTGAATATTAATTTTGGTTCATCAACATTATTTTGTGGGATAATCACGTTCAAGAGGAATATATCTTAAATTAGTTTTATTTACTCATTTAATTTAACTATTTACACTAACAAAAATAGATTAAAAATATATTACATGCACGAAGTAAATCCCTTTAAAATAACTGTTATATATTTATTTATTAATATTTGTGTGTTCGCCAGTTTTAAATCAAATATAATATTTATTTACAATATATAATGTTAGAACAGTCGTTAGACTACAGTCATAGCTTTAAGTCTACTACTAATAATATAATAAAGTACTAGAATGGTATACTATATTGTTAATTACAAAACTAAAGGCATTCATTGCATTACTCCTCTAGTACAACATTAAATAATGTAAAGAATGACAGCTCGGAAATAAATAATTTTGTGTTTAAAAAGTGGATTGAACATTAAGAAAAGAAGATAAGTATATAAATTAATATTAGCTAGCTATACGTAATTATTATTTACATTATTAATTCTAGGTAATTAGTATGAAGAGTGACACGAACAATTGCCCAAGATGAGTTATAATGATTCTTCCGAGTGATCAATTTGCTGGGACACATTTTCATCTCAAATGACTACGACGTCGTCGACACTCAAGTTATTAAGTTTATGCTGCCATTTCGATCAGTTGTGTAGCATGGTTAAATACTCCCTATGCCAAAAAGCTCATAAATGCTGCATCAGGTTCTGAATGAGCTACCATCGTGATAGCCGATTTTATTGTGTTACGACTGTGTTGTCTTAACAAGACATTTTTTGTAAATTTGTTTCTATTCTCCACGGTTTCTTGCGTCCGGGTTTTTTGTTGTCTAAACGTGGTTTCTTGCGTCCGGGTTTTCGCTGTGTGAACGTGGTGTCTTGGTGGATGGATTCTTGTGTGTTTTCTTCTGTTATGTTGGCAACGGAACGAAAATGGGAGGGAAAGAGAGAGCAGTGCGCATCGAGTGTGTGCAAAGTAAAACGTTTTGAAATAAATGTTTTTTCTTGTATGTCTCTCTTTTGTACCAACGAAAATTTGGTATAAAGGAGAGACAGAGAAGAGAGATTCATTTCTTCTAAAACGTTTTATGAGTTGTGCGGGGCTCGAATTTTTTTTTATGATGACATTCGAGTTTTTGATTTTGATAAAGAACGCTCGAGTTCTATTTGGTTTGGATTTTTCTTTTTTTTTAGTTATATTGTTAAACAAAAAAAAGTCTGTCGAGTTTTATAAAATGTCAAGTTTAAATTTTCAAGTTAAGAAAAACAAAAAAATTGTTTGTAATTTTTGAAAGAACCGAGTGGTGAACATTCGAGGTGTTTCGTTAATGTAGAGAAATTATGTGACTACTGACCGATATTAAAAAAATAAATAAAAGAAATAAAGAAAGTAGAAATTTGGTTTTGGTTCTTATAAAAAATAGAAATTTTTAATTTTGAAAAAAAGATTTGGGTTTGAGTGATAAAACCGACTGCCATTTTGTATACATCGGCTCAGTTTAACTTTGTTTTGTTAAACCAAACAAAAGGTGTTGAAATTTAAAAATTCTAACCGGGCAAATATATCGAATATACGCAACAACGGTCCGGAATTTATATGAAACATCGGTTCGCCAACTTGGTCAACGAGGTAACAAATTTAACGTGGGCTGACGAGTTCAACGAGTGCGGATACACGGACCTTCAGGTTTTTTCGTGTTTTTTAAAACGGCGCTACCTCGCCATCCACATTATTTACGTCCTGCAATTGATAACCAACGGGTTGCCGGGTGAGGTTATTTCGTGAGGGTACAGATGA
This sequence comes from Nephrotoma appendiculata, assembly GCA_947310385.1. Taxonomy (NCBI): domain Eukaryota; kingdom Metazoa; phylum Arthropoda; class Insecta; order Diptera; family Tipulidae; genus Nephrotoma; species Nephrotoma appendiculata. Next base: position 70,247,647 of record OX371225.1, read on the forward strand.
GGCGAGGCAACGCCTAATATTTTTGCGGCTGGACAACGCACAAATCAAATATTTCACGGGTGCCGTATAAATCAAACGGTACTTCCGTGTAGTTATCGTGGTGCTGACAAGGTGATGCTGCCATATGTGTTTTTGGTACCGTATTTTGTACGGGAGCTTTACGCACATTTATAAATTTCATTTTTACGGGTGGCCAGTTGAGGCTACTCTTTTGGTGACGGATCCGGCGGCTAGTCGAGGCCTGCCGTATTATTTGGTATCAGCTTACCGGCGGTTGGGCCGCACCGGTGGAACACGCGGAGAAACGGCACCAAGGCCGCAACGGTGAATTTATTTATTATATAAAGTATATTATATTAAGGTACGATTTTTATTCTTTTTATTTGATTTTTTTTTTTTTAATTTTATATATATATTTCTAAATTTTGGTAAAATTAAATTTTGTGTTGTAATCGAGCGCCGCACAGCGGGTGCACGCTCGATGCGCAGTGTTCTCGCTTCTCGCGTCTCGTTTCGTCTCGCGTTTCTCTTCTCCAGTTGTTTTCTTTCGGCAATTATTTTTGTTGTATTATTTCTATTTCTGTAGTTGATATTCTTTGTAAAATGAATTATTAATTTTTCGGTTGTGTATGATGGGAGCGGAGACTCCCTCTGTGTCGGTTTAGTGTTTGCGGTCCCTTGGTGCCCGCATCCAATTTCGTAACCGGGGCTTTGCCCTGTTTGAATTCGAATGGATGCGCGCACCAAGGCACCTCTACCGGTTTATAATTTTGTTGTGTTCGTTCCTCAGGTTCCGGCCGACGAATTTCGGCGGAACTCGGTATTATTATTATTTGCGTTTTCCCCCAACTTTCTGTATCATCACGGTGTAAGCCAGGAGCCCTGCAAGCCTCAAACCCCACGACCTTAGCACTTCTCCCTGAGAACGTAACCGGCAAAAATCACCGTGGAGGCCTCTGCAGGTGCTTAGTGAATATCTGCAGGTTGGCAGTAGCCAGCCTGTAACAATTGTATAGGCTTATAGCCCCGTTCAGGAGTCATCGTCATCGTTCTTGTTGTAGTGGTAATAAACAGAGCGGTTTCGAATTTAAGATCGCTTCAACTTGTGTCAGAAACGTAGACTTATCTTCGAAGTTTAGAACTGTGGTGCCAAGTAATTTTCGGACTTGTTATTTGGTAGATTTATCTGCGGCCTCCCAGAGGCTGACAAAATGCAAAACAGATGGTGGCATGAAATGTCATTCCGTATTGTAATCTAATAAAAAAATTGAAATAAATTGATTATGTCTTTAAGATTTATTTAATTTTTGAATTTCAGCATAGGTATTTTTGGCTCTAACGAAATTGGTACCATAATCGCTAAAAATGTCAGCCTCTCCAAGCCATGAAGCGTTTAAGCGATGCGATGAACGCGTCGCTGGTTAGATCACTCACTGACCGTCATCGATTTTAACCGTATAGGCCCGGCATAATCGATTCCGGTCTGGTAGAATTCGTATTTAACCGTATTTGACCCATGCTGGTGACAATTGACCCAAAAGTTGAGTTTCTTTCGTAGCGTTATAACGTGTGCAAGGTATACACTTGTGAAGGTGTTGACGTACTAGGTTTTTACAATTGATGATCCAATATTTTTGTCGTATAGTAGTTGTTTAATTCAGCCTCAGCTTGAACTAATTTAACACTTTTAATACACTTTTAATTCCGAGCTTTCCACGGGTGAGGGCTAATACCGGAATATTGTAATAAAAGCATATAGTAGAGTTTGATTAGAACTGAGTTGTTCATTTATTTTTTGTCGTTTATATACAATTTTGATAGTTTCTTGTTGTTGTTTTTTACATTACATATGATCATATATCAATTACAATATTTTAATATTTTATAAACTCCAAAAGTGCAGAATTGCATGTAAAAAAATTAATTATTTTATTTATAGCTAAATTAAAATTAACATTCTGTAAAACTGCATATTGTTGCAGTTAAATGACCCTGTTCATATTGAACAGTAGTTATCATGACGGATTCCGGTGCGTGTAAGTATTTTAGGTGTGTCTCATCAATTATTAAATCAGCTATAATATGATTTGCAGGTACTATTATTAGGAATTTCACACTGTATGGTACGTTGGCATTTTGGATTTGACTGCCTACCCTCAACACACAAAATTGGTTGAGAAATAGATTTAAGAGAAGTAACTTGCTAGACGATGGTAATGCCTTTTGTTGCTTTATGTTCTTCATTGCAGCAATGAACGCTTCCATTTGTGCCGACCTGATTACTCGTTCTGATGCCAATTTATTGATAGAAGGTCTTCAGTTAGTTCACCGTTTACCGCTCTTCGTAGATTGGAATAAAATTGGAATATTCTAGCAATAATCCTTAACAGCTTGGAAAATTTGAAATATCTTTGAGCCAAACTTGTAAGGAATTTATTTTCGATGTCAACGTGCGGCAATTAACCACTGTACATGTTCTGCTTCCAGATCACAATTCCTGCTATTGGCGAAGCCATAACTAGGTCCCTTTCATCACAGTTCAAAGTTGACCAAGGTTGATAGTAAAATGCCGCGGCTAGCATAATCCACTCGATTTTCATGCATGTGAAATACGTCCCAAAAAAAATCCCAAAACTGCTGCATGCAACAAATGTTGTTCGTGTGAAATACGTCCCAAAAATAAAACCCCCAAATTTGTTGCATGCAAATCCCAAATTTGTTGCACAGAAATCTCAAAAAATATTGATTTGGAATAAAATAAATGGTAGATTTTCAGCGCGTTATTTCCATAGAAATTATTGCAAAGAATTCAAACGATTGGTATTTGGGTATGTTTGCCGGAATGCTTATGATATGGTCTCTTAACGGGACAAACTAATCGAACAATATCTGGGGTCGGCGATAAAAATAACGGGTCTTTTACAAAAGGGTTGTTGCAACAAATTTAAACTAACCAATTTGTTCAACAAACTTCAAAAGATTGACATGTGGGTAGGCTTTCTAGAACGCACGTGATACGTTCTCTTCGGCGATATAAACACCGGGTCTTTTATAAAGGTGCTGTTGCAACAAATTTTAATTACCAAATTTGTTCAACAAATTTCAAAAAATTGACATGTGGGTAGGTTCTAGAAAACATGTGGGTAATTTCAATCTTTTGAAATTTGTTAAAAAAATTTGTTAATTGAAATTTGTTGCAACGTCCCCAGGAATCGCTCGATTCATTTGTCCCGTTAAGAGAACGTATCATGAGCGTTTTAGAAAACTTTCCCACATGTCAGTCTTTTGAAATTTGTTGAACAAATTTGTTAATTGATACTTGTTGCAAAAGCCTATTCATTTTCAAACGTTTATTGCATGCAACAAATTTGGGATTTTTTATTTGGGACATATTTCAATTGGGTGGTTTTTCCTATTTCAGTACATATCGCCATGTCGATCGGGATCTAGTCTAAACAATTTCAGAGGTGCATTTTGCTACATATGACTTCCAGGATCGCATGACATTATAAAGATTTAACCACCATTGTGATTGGTTAATAGAAGTTCACCATAGTTCCAATCTTGGAACTTATACCATTTAATTGGGCGCGACTTTGTTTTTCGCCGTTACAATGGTTGTTTTGTACTACCCAAACTTATTTTTCGGTTTAGCATAAATAACGGCCGCATATGCTACTTCTGAGTCTAACGCGTCGGAAAACCATGCAATTGGAAATCTGATTCTGCGGTATCTGACCTCCAATATTAGTAATTACTAATTGTGAAAAGAGTGATTATAAATAAAAATATGTACGTTCAATAACGAATTACAGTTAGTTTTTTAATTCGTTATTGTTGTTGTTATTATTACTCAATGTAAAATTTTAAATTGTTTGGTGGTACCAAAAAATATTTACTTTAATTTAATTTAAAATACAAATTCCATTAATTTGATATTGAAATCTTTATTAATCCATAAATTACATGTAATATCAATAATAATGTTGCTTAGTAAATCATTTAATTATTACTAGCACGAAGTGAATATTAATGTTCTTCCTCGCATTTTTTTTATTAACCACATTCAAGAAGAATAAATATATTTAAGTTTTACTATATCATTTATTACAACATTTACAGAAATACAGTCAGATCACAATTATTACATGCAGGAAGTACATTTTTCAATTGTCACGGTCAATATGTATTACAGTATAAAGTTATGTACAAAATGCATTTTTATTTTATATGTTAATATAAATTAATGAAACATGTATAGTTTAGGATTATCCAAAATACTTGCATGTAATCTTATTATTTATACGAAGTGAAGATTATGGAAAAAATTTGAAATAATCACATTCAAGAAGAGTATATCTAAAACAGTTGTTTCTCTCCATTTAATTAAAATATTTACACAAATAAAATTAGATTGCAATTATTACATGCAGGAAGTAAACCATTAAAATTAAATGTCATAAATGTATTACAATTTAATTTAAAATGCAAAATTTAGTGATAAGACAGTTAAATCTATATGAATTATTTGTATGATTTAATATACTCTTCATTACTTGTAATCTCAATATTCATTTTGCATATTTATTACAAGCACGAAGTGTATTCAAATCTTCTTTTTCGCAAAACTTTGTAAAATAATTCAAATGTAACAAAGTCTTACTTGATCATTAATTAAAGTATTTAAACAAATAAATACAGATTACAATTTAAAATGCAGGAAGTACAGATGTTTCATTTTTTAACCTATATGAGTCATAAGGATCTTTAATATACTGTACTTAAAATGCAATCTCAATATTTATTCTGCATATTAAATAAACAAATTATTACAAGTACGAAGCGAATTTAGTTTATTCAATATTGCTGTTTCTGATGTGCCTAATAAGTTCAATTCATTATTTTCTTTCATTTTATGGCAAATGCACTAATTTCTTGTAAGTGGTTGGTATCATGTATAAAATGAGTTCAATGACGAGCTGTACATATAAAAATTATCTGAACATAAGAGTCTTTGAGCATGCAGCCGTCCTCGATTTCCACTGTATTGGAGCCAAAAAATGTTAAAAATTGGATATGGAAATCACATATGACATCAGTTCTTGGTTTCGTTGGCCACCATATATATCTATTGGGCCAAGTGAATAAAAATAAGTAAATGCTTTTACTTCAATTTGAGAAAATATTATCAATTTAAAAGAATATTTGTAGTAGAACTAGTAGAAAACGGTTTATGAGCCGTGTACTACTTAACTGTTACTCCACCAATTTTAATTATTTGTTCTGTTTAATCTCCACTAATAAAGTTGTTTCACAAAATAAAATTAAAGTAAAAGCATTTACTTATTTTTATTTACTTTGCCCATTAATTGTTGATGCAAAATCTTGATGGACCGTGTTTCCATCTGTGAATGTGTGACCAAACAGAACAAAATCGAGATATTTCTGGAATGGCCGTGGTTGAAGACCGGTTAAGCGGCCTAAACGGTGGGCAAACCATGGTTGACGGCCAGGGAGGTTTTGCGTGTGTTTTTTGGATTGGAAAGGAATCATATAATAAACCTCTACTGCTAGCAATTGGACCGACTGAAGGCAGCAATCTACCAGAGGCGGCTATAGAATCAGCAAATAGGAGAGGCGTCGTGTTGGGAAAGAGGCATACTGAAAATGCTTTCTAAATGGCAACGAGGTATCAAAAAAATGCGCGCACATTTGAGCTACTTTCGTACTCATAATGTCTTTTTCTGCACGGTTTTTTTACACGGTTGGAACGTGTCACCCTGTAAAAACAGGTTTTGGTGTAAATTTCATACCTAACATTTCCTTACTTATTCTCCATCATAAAATAGCTGTGTTTTTCTATGGGTGTTGTTAACCTAACGTTCTCAATTCTGTTGTGACATAATACCGATTTTACAACCTTTGTCTCTATTTATTAAACATTTTTAGTTAGACTAATTAGATAATTTTTCTGAATAACCTAGACCAGGCAATAATTGCTGCAAACTTATTTTATTGTAATGCTATACACACTCAGGATGTAACTGTTTGACTCGAGCCCGCCTTTATAATTAAACATAAGGTCAATTAGTTTCTATACTGACAACTTTAAGATGTGTGAAATCAGGATTTTTTCCGCTGGTTAGATTTAGTGGGTGGGATAAATAACTGCAATAATTTGTTTATGTAATTTTACACTATTTCTAAAATTGTGTATCTACATTTTTGTTTTTTGTTAATTTGTGACAGGTGTGAAGTATGTCGTAACCTTGTCCTAACCTTTTGAAATGAGTATGTATTGGTTAAACTCTCGTTATAACGAATTTTAAAATTTAAAATAATCTTATATGCAAATTGGGTATAAAGGTATCGTATATTACCTTTTTAATAGCAGAAAAATATTTAATTTACCAAGGTACTGTGCGTAAAATTAAATTAATATACAAATAAATTTCGCGATTCAACAAATATAGAAACTATTGATATTGAACGAACAAGAAGTTTCTACAAATGAAATTTAGGGCATTGCCAAAGATTTTAAGCGAAATCCGAAGACGAAATCTTTCAAACACACAAATAACAATAAATGGTACCGTAATGTATATCATTAGACTCATTGGAGGGTCCTCTATCATCCGACTAACACACAGATAAATTCTATGATTTTAAAGTTAGAACCGCTTTTTGAAACTGAGACCCAATGCAATTTATTTTTGGTGCTCGGAAGTGTGCATTCAGCATATAAACAAAATTTAAATGGAACTAGAGTTCCGACGGAGCACCCTGTAGATTAGTTTTTTTGTCGAAACTGAGACCCAAGGCACTTTATTCCTGGTACTCGAAACCTCATTTTTCTAGCAAATTTTATTAAAATCGTTCGACGATGATATACTTTAAAACGTAAAATAGGCCCCGACGGTGGACCTTATAAACAAGTTTACCCGAAATTGAGACTAAACGCAATCGATAAGGGGGCCCCGAAAACCCTCTCAGCAATTCCATCGTCTGACATAGAAAAAATTAAAAATGGAACCCGGGCCACGCGCCTCGATAGTGGGCCCCGTAAACGCGCCCAGTAAAGTTGAAAAACAGTGCAATAAATTCCAATTGCTCGAAAACATAGATTCGGCAAATTTTATCGAAAATGCTTGAACTATAAAAAATAAATATGGAACTAGGGTCCCGACGAAGAACCCTGTAAATGTTTTCTCCCGAAATTGGGACAGCACCATCGATTTCTGGTACTTAAAAACCGCCTTTCAACAATTTTTATCGAGAACGTTTAGACTTAGAAAAAATTTAAAAACGGAACCTGGGCCCCAACGAAGGACCTTGTAAACAAAAATTCCTTAAGCTGAGATCCAACAAAATCGATCTCTGGCACTCGAAAACATTTTTAGGGCTATTTTTATCGGAAGTGGGACCCGCGTCCCGACGGCGAATCCTGTACATTTTGCTTCCCGAAATTTAGACGAGGGAAAACGTTTGAACTTAAATAAAAGAAAATGAAACCCGGGTCCCAATGAAGGACCCTGTACATTTTATTTCCCGAAATTAAGACCTAGCACAATCGATTTCTGGTATTTAAAAACCCACTTTCAATATTTTTTACCAAAAATGTTAAAATTTAGAAGAAAAAAAATTAAAAACGGAACCTGGGCTCCAACGCAGGACCCTCTAAACAAAATTACATTAATCTGAGACCCAATCCAACCGATTCCTGGCACTCGAAACATTATTTAGGCAATTTTCATCGAAAACGTTTGAACTTAAAAAAAAGAAAGTGGAACCCGGGTCCCACCGCAGGACCCTGTACATTTTGTTTTCCGAAATTTAGACCTAGCACAATCGAAAAGGGTTTAGTTGCTTCCTGGGTAGCTCCAAATAAATCCGACTGTATATTGATACTAAAGGATGCCTGAAGCTATAGCAGTATACCGATTTCCCCAAGCAGCTTTCTTGTAAACGTATCCAAGATAGAGAAATTGGGATTAAAAAATATGGATTGAGGATGATCCACATGCAGGTGTAGTAAAATTAATTTAAAGACGAATATTCACAACTCAAGAAGCATGCAATCGCAATAGGAAAAATACAGAAGAAAGGAAAATGTGTTCATCATAAACAGATCGAATAAAACAAAAACCGAAGGGTCCAGATGCATCTCCGTTCATGCAGATGTCATGAATTTCCTTTCGCGGTAGTGGATTTTGTACGATAATCCTAAACGCGGAAAACAATGGGTTGATCAAAGGATCAACATTAGTTGAAAAAATGAATATTCATGCAAAGAAAGTGTTATTGTCTATCTGGTGGGATTGGAAAGTAGTCAATTACTACGAGCTTCTCGAACCTGGTCAAACTGTGCAATTGATCGAATTATGTGATTCTCTGGAGGAAAAAAGACAATTTAAGGGCCAAAAAAGGCGGAAGGTGTTATTGTTGCATGACAACGCTCGTACAGCAAAATTGACCCAGGAACTCAACGTCTGTGGCTGGGAAGTTTAATAACATGCGGCGTATTCTCCAGACTTGGCTCCCTCTGATAATTAATTATTCAGATAGATGTCATCATATTTCAAAGCCCAGCGGAACATGAAAGTTGAAGATGTTCAAAAATGGCTCGATGACTGTTTTGCTTCGAAACCACCAAGTTTCTATCGCGAAGGAATTCATTATCTGCCTGGTAAATGGCAAAAGATCAAATATATAGTAATGGAGAATAATTCGATACTTGATTTTTGTAACAATTATATTTTCAATAAAGGTGAATTTGACTAAACCAGCACAGTTTCTATGTACACAGCTAATACATAAACAGAAATATAAGGATGGGGAAAAATAATCTATTATATTTATTTTATTTCGGGGCTTTATTTAGCATGGCGACAATCATCCATTTTGGCTCAAATACGAGCCGTTTTTTCGATAATTCGTTGCCATTTAGAAGGCAATTTCATTATGCCGCTTTTCTAAAATGACTTGCCCCTATTCGCGAAAAACGGAGATAGCCAGTTTTTACAAGCCTTTCTAGGCCATTTTTTCCCAGTTGGAAAGTTATTATGCATCCACCAGGTCCGGTGGATGCATAATAACTTCCCAACTTAGCTTCACGAGCTTCTGGTGGGTCATCATGAACGTGAGAGGGGGGATTGGCGTTATCCTGGTGGAACGAGATACCTCTGCTATTGGCTGATTATGGCCACTTCTGGTCGATTGCTGCCTTCAATTGGTGCAGTTCATTCCTTTTTTGGCCACCGTTTGGGCCGCTTCGCTGGCCTTCGAACATGATAGTTTCCGCCTGATATTGTCTTACATGACCCATTTTTCGTCGCCAGTTACCACCCGCTTTAGAAATGGCTTGCTTTTCTTCCATTTGGCCAAGAAATCGCAAACGGAATCACGACCCATCAAGTTTTTTGCGTCAACTCATTGGTCCAATGTGACGTAGCCAGTCCTGGGTCATCCCAAATCCCAAAGTGACACCATAGGTGACGTAGTCGTTTATGACATCATTTTGGGATTGGGATGCTCCCGCTTCAGCTGCCGATTCAGGGTCATCCAAATCCAGAAATGACGTCAGTCATTTTGGGATTGGGATGATCCAGCTCCAGCTGAACGGCTATGGGCCATCCCAATCGGTGAAGTAGTCGTTTATGACGTCATTTTGGGATTGGGATGCTCCAGCTCCGGCTGCCGATTCTGGGTCATCCCAAATCCCAAAATGTGATGACGTAGTCGTTTATTACATCTCGCGGGCCACGCGAGATTGAAAAGCCAACATTTATTGTGGTATGACCACAAACGTAATATATACAGACGAATTATTGCGAAAGAAAGTTTGGTCGAATACTGTGGCTCTACTTTTCATATTACATTATTTTTTGTAATCTAATCGAGGAACCCCATAACCCTGCCATCTATATATACATAGCAAACAGAATAAAAAAAGCTTTGTAATCTTTTCGCACCTAAACTACATACACATAGTAATAAAACTTTATGAATGAAGGAAACAATAACAAAACAACACGATGATCATAGTTGCTGTGTTTTTTTATTAGCGCCCGATAGCTGTATCCGGAGCAGCCAATTTTCTATGTCAAAACTTATATTTAGCGCGCTATTATTGCATACAATTAATTTATTTAACTCTAATCTAAGATTTTTTATTCAACTTTTAAGTTAAAAATCGATATACAAATATCTTGCTCTACCTATTTATCGGGAGCCGCTATCGGGAGCGCTATCCATTTCAATGGGAAATTTGAAAAGACTTTTATTTTGTGAACCCCTGAAACCATTAGAAACTAAATCTTACAATAAAAATTTAAAACGCAGCAAGATGAATTCTTGTTTATAACGTCATGTCAAAATAAATGTCAATTAATATATTTCAGGCGATAAATGTTTGTTTTATTGATGAATTTAGTTTTAATTTTTATAGTACAGCGACACCAGTGAATAATAGCTGCAGTTTCAGTAGAAAATTGCCATTTGGCTCCGGATAGTGCTCCAATATTAAAACACGGCTAGTGTCGGCTTATTAAAAACGAGCATTCATGGTTTAGTTGTTTTGTGTGTATGTAGTATGGATATATAAAAAATAAAATATTTATAAAAAATAAAATATGCATGTATAATGTACATCACAACACACGGGTAGTGAAGCACGTGGAGATTGGCCATGTGCGCTATACATGTACAGAGAAAAATAGATTTTAAATAAATTTCGTAAAATAGATACATAATTCGTTTTTCTATAATGTTGCTGCATGTAGTTTTTTGTTTCTATATATATTCGAGTATAGTTGTGTTGTATGTGGATATGTAGTTTAAATTTTTTATGAATTACTCAGACATATTTTATGGCTTCCTGAATTGAAAAAGGCCGAAATTAAAAAGGTCGACTTAAAAAATATGTTTTTATATGAAAAAACGGGACCTTTTTTAAGTCATATTTATAACAAATTTTCTGACTTAACAAAAATGTTTTACAAAAACAAATTTAATTTAAAAATGACACAAGGAAGGCATATTTTAAGTCATTTTAAAAATACATTTTATAATTCAGTTTCAAAATGACTTAAAATAGCCATATTTTATTTTACATTATAAACATAAAATTTACATTTGTTTTTGATAGACATAGAAATGCATGCGTTATAAGTGGACTTTTATGCCATTTATAAATATACATTTTATGCTTTTTATAAATACAATTCTTAAATCATTTTCAAAATGGCTTATGATATGCATTAATAAAGTACGGTTTTTTTATTTAATTTTCATTACAGATCTTAAGTCAATTTTAAAATGAAATAAAAACGCTGGTTTTAAGTCCGGAAAAATACAATTTTTAAGTTAGCCTTTTTTAATTCGGGAAGCAATATTTTATATAGTTTTCACTTTTCGTCCTTCGTTTCTCATTTTATATTTATGCGAACCATAATTTACAGGAATATAATGTATTAAAATGTTAACTCGCACAATAACGATTATAAAGTATACGTTATATTATTTATCATAGATCATCGTTTTTTGTTTTTAATACAATTTTCATTGAGAATTTTTCTTTTCCACGTAGGTACCTATATTTATTGATTGTTGATAATCAATAGAGTTAAATATGTGTGAAGACAAATGCGCTTCTATTATGTTTGTAAAAACGTGTAAAAATGAGCAATACATCATAATGCAGAGATGCTTTAGTCGGTCTCGGTAATTATATTATTATTTACATATAATTGATAATCAAAAAATGTATGTCAAACACATAGCGATCCTACGGCACGACACGATTCAATTCTGATCTACTGCAAGGAAGGATAAAGGTTTAATATAGTGTTACGATTTTTCCTTGTCAACCAAGGTTCGAATCACTGGATTGTGAATAAATACAACTGCTTCAGTTTTAACTCACACAATTTTATTTACACAACACAATTTATTATACAACACAATTTTCACAATTAATTATTATAATTATAAAACACTTTTTAATTATCACTTTAATAATCACTTTAATAATCGCTTTAATAATCACTTTAATAATCTTTCTATTTAACCTTCACTGTATCACGTTTAAAATAATACTCAGCATTACACGTCAACGTGCGCCTTTATATACCAAAATATTTGTTTCTAGAATAATCCTAAATGCGCAGCAAATATGTTAGTATAGAAATACGCCTAAATGTTGAGTATAAATTATAAATGTAATTGAACAATTAATGAAATTAACTTATTCTATTCTATTCTAGGTGTCACCGTAACAATAGGTTTAATCGAGATTAATAATGATATTGGTCTTCAATAATTGCTTCATTAAATCAGTACCTAAGGAAAAAATATATATATTTTGGATGTATCTAGAGATTTCCTGAAATTGAATACTAAAATTAATACTTTTCTTATTAATCATAAAGAACAACCACATATTCATATTTGAGGCTTGTAATTGACCCCAGCTTTAAATGGAATTTAGATATAGATAAAATAAAGAAATGCATTATACTATATATATATTTGCGATAAAAATAACGCGAAACAATTTACCCAAACCAATCCTCAGTATGATCTACATATCATCCATATATTCACATATAGTGTATTTAAACCCAATATGGAGTGGGGCACCAGAATATTTGCTAAACTGCATCTTTAACCACTTGAGTGGTTTGCCCGAGCGTGACTCGGACGCATAGTTCGATTGTGTTTTGATTTGCTCGAGTCTTGCTCGCGCAAAGCGTGTATTGAAACAATAATTGAAAAATAAAAATTTTGTATTCAGATTACTTGGCAATTATTTTCTAAAGAAATGTAAAAAAAACCTAACAATTTATGGACACACTTTCTCACAAAAAGCCGTCACTTAAGTGGTTAAGCTCTCATGATTTGTTTATAATAATTAAATAAAAAAGTATTTCTGTAAAATATTAAATATCTGCGTATTGTTCGATGAACTCTGCAGTGAAACAATAAAAAAAACTGTTAGCCTATTTTGAAATAAAACAAAATTATGACCTATTCATCGAAGAATATAAGTAAAAATTAGTAACATATACTAATTTTTAGTTATACCAGTTCTCCTATACTTAAGTTTTTATCTAAAATAATTGGTGGAATAAAACAATCAGTTACTTTTCATCATAGAAAAATACGTATGGATAATCTTTGTTTCTTGTTTTAAACTGGTTTTCGGCTAATTGTTTGATTGGTATTTGCCTTTTTATGCGAAGCTGTTTGCAAAATTGCCAAGAGTTATTTGCAAATGGTAGTAAGCAAAAGTTATTTGACAACATAGTAGGGATTTAGCCGCTTTATTTCTAAGGTACACAATCAATTAAATTTCGGATTAATGAGCAAATGATTAGTTCATTGAAACCAAGCCAGATCCCAGGGCAGCTGAAAGAGGCATATTGCTACTGGATGAGGAATACTAGCATGCCAGGAGGATGAATTTATTTCCTTCCATTTACTGACCAAAACAACGATTGTTTGACTTTGTTGGGATACATTGTTAAATTGTTTCTCTCTGCCATGCCAACCAAACATTGTAGATATTCTAAGTCCGAAGGATTTTACACATTCACGTGAAAGCTAAATTTTTGTTTTATATTAATGCTGTGTGCAATCAACTACGTTGACTAAACTAAATTCAAACTAGAAGTCCCTGAAATTTAAAGACAGATATCACTAAAATAAAATATTTATTCTGTGTAGTTTATTTGTTAATGTACATGTACAGAAATTTTAAAATCATCCGGAGTACACCATAATAAAATTATGACAATTCTAATCTAATAAAATGTAATCAAAAAGTAACCACCTAAACTTAATTGCATCAGTCGCCTGCTGAACAATAGCAGAAGCTTCAATATTTGTTTAGTCAAGGCAAATGGTATAAGTTGTTCATTCTAACAACTTTTGAATTCATTAACCACCCACCAAGAATTTTTTCCACATATTAATGTAGTTTCAATTTTCTGAATAATAAATCTTTTTTTGCATTATTCTACAACCAATGAAAAGATATACACCTAAATTAACGCCTACTTTCGCAATTTATTATATCGCCGATGAGGAGTAATTAGAATAGAAACGCCTGCTAAGGGGCCAATGTTCCAGATTTTCTAATGCCATTATATTGTGTTATTCACTTTCATTTGGCAACAAACGAAAAAATTTTACAACTTACATTCAATGGATACTTTAATTTTTCTTTGCATTTAAAATATTAGTTTTTGTCCGGGTTGAATTAGTTAATACCAATCTTTACGATCATTGTGTTATATAGATTTTAATTTAGTTATTATTTAATAAAATATTAATCATTCGATTATGTTGTTATTCGAAATAGTAGATAAATAGCTGAGGATGATGATTTATTAATTTATATAGTTATAATAAATGTTGAAAACAATTATGTCGCTAGCAAAAGCTTGCTGTTTTACATTCTATTTCATTGAACTAACAACTCAGTTACTATTGACTATTTAGATGTCTGAAACTGGGTCCATTTCAGAATAATTAACTTATATATAAAAGGGTGGGCGAATGGCCCACCGTCCATTTGTTTTTGCTTTGGTCGCATACTCTAAAGCATTTCTGCATCATGAGCAATAAATGTTTTTACACACAAACATAATAGAACCGCATTTGAGCGCTTCACACGTACCTTCGTGGAAAAATTCTTAATGAAAATTGTATTAAAAATAAAAAACGATGATCTATGGATAAATAATATAACAAAAACTTTAAACTCGTTTTAACGAAAATTGTGCTAGTTAACATTTTAATACATTTATATTGATGTAAATCAGGCAACCTTGTATGCGTTTGAAAGGTGACATTTTAACTTGCACTTTGACATACAAAACATTAAAATCGGTGAAATGAATAAAAAGTTACATTTTAAACATAAAGATAAATAATGAAAAAATTCGTTTACTTTTACAATTTTATTACGACAAAATTAAAAACGCGACTCAGGTTTGCGAACAAATTGTGCATGGAGAAGGTGCTTTATCAAAATGAGCAGCAAAGAAATCTCGCTTTCAACCTGGAAATATGGATGTGAAAGATGTCCCTCGCTCTAGTCGACCAACCAGTGGTAAATTCGATGAAATCATGCAGAAAATTGAAGAAGACCAGCATATAAGCAGCCATGCCATTGGTAAAGAACTCAATATGGATCACAAAACAGGTTTAAACCATTTGAAAATGGCTGGAAACAAAAAAGCTTGACGTTTGGGTACCTCATGAATTAATAGTTACAAATTTAATGAACCGGATTTCTATTAGCGAAACGCGAAAAGGAATCGTGCATTATGAGGTGCTGCCACCTGCTGATGACATATCAGATATATCTGAAATTATTTTTAATTTGGATGTACCTTTGCAAGAAGCTTCAATGCGGTATATTGTGGGCTACGTAGCGTTCAAAATTTTGAGTAAAATTAAATTTTCCCAATACGAAAACATGTTAATCAAAACTGATGAAATTTTAGAGGCTCCGACAGAATATTTGATTAGCAATAAAAATTATGACGATGAAAAAAAGAAGAATCTTAAAGCTCCAACTGATTATTATTTCAAAATGTGCAAAGAACAAATTTATTTATTTTCCAGGATGTTTTCAGAACGTGCAAATATGAAAGATTTGAAAAAGAATATTGTCCAACTTTGTATTGTTAACACCAGCAGGCGTTACAAAGATTTGTATGTCGAACAAAATCCATGCCATGAGCATAACAAGGCAGCCTTAAACTTCATGATTTTAGTTTTAATCAGGAAACACTGTTCCTGGTTAGCTGAAAAACACATACAAAAAAATTAAAAACCGTACGAAATCCTGATTGGCGAATACTATTGCAAAACAAATAATTATATAATGAAATGTACCGCACATGGGTTGTTATTTTATTTTTAAATTTTATTAAAATTTATTTTAATTTTAATAAAACTTTATTATTGAAATTTTTATTTTATTTGTTTTATTGTTATTGAATTTGATTAAATAAATTAATTATAACTTAACTAGTAAAATTGCTGGTTTCTTCCTCTTTATCTAGTGGTATACCAAGTGAAATTTATTGTATATGGATGATTTATTGTATACGGAAACGTCCCCATACATATGTTTGATGTACATTTTCTTCTAGGGATTAAAAATTCAAATTTAATGTCAAATAACCTCACTCTCTTGAATAACCTCATCGCAATTATTTTTCAATGCCCTACCTGTTTAACCCTTTGCCTGCCCACCATTAATATTAAAACTTACTGTCGGACGTTCTGAGCATATCGTTCATAATTTTTCTCGTTATCAATTAGCATCAAAACAAAATATGTAGTTGAAATGTATGTATTAAGACTAAATACAAAATATACCAAAGCATATGTTGTTATTATTTCTGTACAAAATTTATAACTGTTTTTACAGTTAGTAAATATAGGTACATTAATTATTTTTATCTGTTAGTAATGTTCTCAGTCTCAAACAAAATTTTGTAATAAAAAATAAGGCAAAGTGTATCATCATCACATATGATGCGCAGGACAGTCAAAGGGTTAACTCATCGTATAGTTAATTGATTTTAATAATGGTTGCACGACAAATTCGATATTAAACAAAAAATTATTTAACATAACAATTAAAACTAATTTCAAGTAAAACAACGTGCATACCATACCATGTGTCATTTTTTGTGTGTATGTGTGTCGAACTAACTGCCGATATTGTTTTGTTCGATTCATGGTTTTTATTTTTCATATATAGCTAATACTAATAGTAATTTTTTTATCAATAAATTTTCTTATTGATCCGTGGTAGGTATGAAAATAAACAATATGAATATAATTTAAAACAACCAATGAATGGAATAACGAAAATAAAAACAAATAAAAAATAATAATTTACAGTTTTCACTTATAAAATTGTTTGTCAGTCTTTTGTGTATCTGCATACGTAAAAATTGTGATGTTTTCGACTATGTTGATGGTAGTGCCATCTACTAGTAAGTAGATGTCAAATGAATATCAAAATAGCTAATGGGGTTCCTCGATGTAGTTTAAATTTTTCTCACCAACAATTGGCGCAATTATCAGTCAATTTGATAAAACCATGTCTTCATTCGCCAATAATTCGTCTGGATATATTGAGTTTGTGCCACAGTCGTACATGATTGAAAAATAAACATTTAGGGGCAACCGAGAGAGAAAAATCAGACATTTAGGCGAAATATCACATCGAAAAAAACTTAAATTTAGGAGCAATATAGTATATGACGTAGTCGTAGATGATTAAATGGCATTATTTTTGTACAGCATGACGTCATATAAAACGTAATGTTTTAAAGTAATTATTTCTATTTGCCATCGTATAAAATAATACTACGACATTCCATCAAGGTCGAAAATAAACAAAAACTACGCTGAAGCTAATGAACAACTTAAAAAATAAAACAAGATAATAGATTATTTTAAGAGATTAAAGTTAATAGAATTTTTTTTTTATAAACTTTCTCACTATAAAAATCAAGATTAAGATCGACTATTGATATTCAACCTGAGGAAATTTTTCTTGATCAGATGATAGTCAACGATTAACTTATGTATATTACTTTTTCGTTAATATCAATCTATATAACGATCGAAAATAGCTATAAATAATTTATACAAAAATTCATGCTTAAGGTTGATTATTATGATTATGGGGAAAGGGAGTGTTTTTTCTTGATTACAATAATTTTGAACAGTATGCGTCACAACTAAACAAGAATTATAAATTATTTTATTATTGATATTAAATATTTCTGCCTTAATATGTATAAATTGCTATAAAAAATAGTTTTTTTTTTAATTTTATTATTTTTTATTTTAACAAGTCTTTTGAAATAAGCATTATAATTCGATAACATATAAATTATATAACAAATTAATTATTTGTTTACTAATTATTTTATTATTATAGTTAACAAGTGTTATTTTTCGGACGAAAACGATTTAAGTGATTTGCACACCACTTGCACATACTCCCCTAAATGATTGCTTTATTTCTCTTATAGGTAAACTAGGCAATTTTCATCCTAAATGTATAGTTTTCAATCCCATTTTTTACGCCTCTACGGTACAAATTACTACATCGTAATTCTGCCCCTAAATGTCCGTTTTTGACGTTATAAACGAATACGTCATGACATTTTGGGATTTGGGATGACCGAGAATTGGCACTCGGAGCTGGGGCAACCCAATTCTGAAATGACCTCATAAACGACAACGACACCTATGACGTCATTTTAGGATTTGGGATGACCCAGAATCGGCAGCCGGATCTGAAGCATCTCAATCCAAAATGACGTCATAAACGACTACTACACCGATTGGATGACCCAGAGCCATCCAGCTGGAGCTGAGTCATTCCAATCCCAAATTAACTGACGTCATTTTGGGATTTGGATGACCCAGAATCGGCAGCCGGAGCTGGAGCATCCCAATCCCAAAATGACGTCTTGAACGACTACGTCACCTTTATGATGTCATTTTGGGATTTTGGATGACCCAGGACCGGCTACGTCATTTTGGGACTGGGACTGAGCCAGAACCGGCCAATTTACACTAATCTTGTCTAATAGAATGTACATTTCTACATTAAGTATGGAAGTTCACGAAAGGCTGCCCTACGATGGACTAGAAGAAGAGACCGAACGATCTGAAAGTCTCGCACAATGCAAATATAGGTTTCTGAACTTGTGCTCAAACTCGTTACCATATGATGGCTGAAACGCAAGCAGTATTAGATGGTGAAAATGGGCCCGGGTGCAAGGAAAAAAGGGGTAATTGTATGCTCTACTCGGCCAAAATCTATGAATTAATATTTCCGATGATGTTCTCATATTCTAAATCCACGAGCCGGTGATCGTTTTTGGCTTTTCTGATAATACCCCAAATTTCTAAACACACGGACAAGTTGGAGAACATGTTCAAAATTTCTTCCCCGAGGGGCGTGAATTTTAAGCAAAATCGACACTGGTGATCAGCAACTTTAAGGTTTGTTGCAACATAATTAGATCGTCGACCGGCAAAAACTCCAGTTCTACGTAATTATCAAACTATAGATTAGGCAACTCTCTCTTGATTACATACAAACAGCAATGATCCCACTTTGGCTCATGGACTCAGAGCTTGAGTTGCATTAGTCGCTCTGAGACAAGCGAATTTCCTTCGAAAAAATACCACCACCACAAGCAAGCCAGGGAAGTTATTTTCAACAAAACAATCATCATGATACCAATTCCCAGACAACTGGTGTTGGTATCACGCAAAACTTGGTTACACATTTGTTTAAAAAAAAGGATCCGTAAATATCGATTTTCAAAACCATTATATTTCTACAAAAATTACAAATTGATTGATTCATCCACCAAACTTTTCAGTCAATGCAACTTCAATACGTGTTATAACACCATCGTCATTGCATTATACAGAGCATCATTAAATGAATTTCTTTCTTCAGCAGCCCTACCAAATTACAACTCTCCGGTAAGGCATAATGTGTTTATCGGACTAGTGGTGCAATGGTTGAAGTTCGGCACCTGGACTAGAAGTTACTGGGTTTAAATCTAACCAGAGGTTGAATGCAAAGCATATTTTCGTCATTGATTACGATCGGTGTTGTTAATAAACTCAACAAAGACCCTCTTTTGGAGTGAAGGTTTCAACACCGACCCACCGTCCAATGCAGTATACAGGTTGACATGGAGCTTGCAAAAACAGTATACGGAAACACATACATAAATATGCGTTAGTACCATACGAAATTTTGGGTTTAAATTTTTAAATGTGAAGAAAGAATGAAATCCGAAGTGGATGAAAACAAATCTCTCAAGTTTATAAAGTCATTGCCAACGAATAATAAATTCACCCCATAATACAATTACGTAGTAAGGGTATTTTTGTACACATATTTATCTATCTAAATAGTTGACCATTAATGCTTTCAATTTTTTTGACATTTAATCTTTTGCCATCAATTATATACAATGCTATTTATAGCTATTCAGAGAGAGCACAAGAAAATTAATTTATCATTTTTCTTTCATGAATCATGTTTGATGAAAATAAACAAAAAATTAAAAAAAATAAACGTAAAGCGTTAAAGTACCCGAAAATGAATTATTATTTCATAATGACACGAGATTTTAACCCCTTATAAAAAAAGCTTCAATCAAAATATATTAACTTTTGCTTCATTGTTTCCTTTCAACATTTTTTTTTCTCCACGACTGGAGTAAATTTTTGATCCGAAAATGTGGCAGCATCTACAAATAAAAAATAAAGTCATTATTCTCACAGCCAGGCCAAATCATATAACGTATATATTTTTGTTTTGTTGGGTGTGTGTGTCTGTGTGTGTGAGCGCCTTTACACAATAACAGTTCAAATGAGTACCCCATCAACATCACAGAATTATCATTATCATCATAATCAAGTTGAGTAAATTTATATTTTTTGTTGTATTTTAAATTCATAAAAACAACTTTAAATGATGATAATAAGAAAAATAAACCAAGCGGCCACACAAATAATAATCATAATAATAAGAAAATGACACAGACAAAATAAAATAAAAAAAAGCTCTCGGTATATATGCGAAGCTTTTTTTTTTTTTTTGTTTAGGTACTATAAATTTAATGTAATCATTTTATGAATACTCATTATAATAAATTATTACGAGATGCTCTCCCTCTCGTCGTCTTGCATACATAAGAACATTATGATTATTATTCATTTGATTGTTTGTGTGTGCAATAATAAATTTTCCTTATTTTCCGACAACGTAGATGATGACGCTCACCAACAACAAACTATACATTATAAAGGATGAGAAGCGGTGCGAAGGAAACGCAAAAAAAACAGAATGAATGAATTCATTATGAGGAATATTGTTTTGCTTTGCTCTGTGTGGCATAAAATATGAAAAGCAGCATAATGAAACGGAAGAATAATGTTTTATGAAAATGTAATTATGTTTTGACTTCTCTAATTATGTGTGACTGTGCGCACTGAGTGCAAAAATCGAGTGCACGTGACGCATAATTTAACGTATTATTAGAAATCTTCTATTTTAAAATGTAACGTAATCAAAACCTAATTAGTGGCCGATACATCGAATGGTCTAGTAAGTAAATTAAGGAATAGGTTAAATATGAATGACACAGTACACTACAATTTATTGTCCTGTGATACGTGATAAATAAAGCAAAATAAGAGATTTTTAAGAAGGCTACTGAAATAAATCAACCATACTTTATATTAAAATTATACTACGGAACCATCGCAATAATTAAACTTTACATTTGCAAGAGGGTAGATACCATGTTTCAGATTTGAATTTTAGGTAAGATGTAATCTAACCATCGCTTTTGGTGATCTTTAAATATTTAGTAGCCGGAAAAATTGCAGTATGAAGGATTTGTCAGATACTAGAAAGATATAGATATCGGTAAATATTTTACTACAATAAAATATAAATAATAACCGCAATAGGTTTTTAGAAAAATCACTTTGCGTTTTTTATAAGATTACAATATGCAAGATATCAATATATCAATCTATCAATATATCAATATAACAATGTATCAATAAATTAATTGTAAATATATCAATATATCAGTATATCAATATACCAATATATCAATATATCAATATATCAATATATCAATATATCAATATATCAATATATCAATATATCAATATATCAATATATCAATATATCAATATATCAATATGTCAATATATCAATATATCAATAAATCAATATATCAATATCAATATATCAGTATCCGGACAATACCCATAGTTATTATGGTATGATTTGTGCATTTGGCCAACTATACTATATAGTATCACATAAAAATTATTAATTTTGGTTCTTACGAGTAGAAATATACGAGTTGTCGGATGTAACGATATTTAAGAGAATCGTATCCGCTGTAGCGCTTTCTGAACAAATAAAAATATTGCTAAGAATAGGACACATTTGTGATATAATAATTTTAAAGAATGTTCGTGACTAATATTGATATTGATATTGATATTGATATTGATATTGAGATTGAGATTGAGATTGAGATTGAGATTGAGATTGAGATTGAGATTGAGATTGAGATTGAGATTGAGATTGAGATTGAGATTGAGATTGAGATTGAGATTGAGATTGAGATTGAGATTGAGATTGAGATTGAGATTGAGATTGAGATTGAGATTGAGATTGAGATTGAGATTGAGATTGAGATTGAGATTGAGATTGAGATTGAGATTGAGATTGAGATTGAGATTGAGATTGAGATTGAGATTGAGATTGAGATTGAGATTGAGATTGAGATTGAGATTGAGATTGAGATTGAGATTGAGATTGAGATTGAGATTGAGATTGAGATTGAGATTGAGATTGAGATTGAGATTGAGATTGAGATTGAGATTGAGATTGAGATTGAGATTGAGATTGAGATTGAGATTGAGATTGAGATTGAGATTGAGATTGAGATTGAGATTGAGATTGAGATTGAGATTGAGATTGAGATTGAGATTGAGATTGAGATTGAGATTGAGATTGAGATTGAGATTGAGATTGAGATTGAGATTGAGATTGAGATTGAGATTGAGATTGAGATTGAGATTGAGATTGAGATTGAGATTGGGATTGACATTGACATTGACATTGAGATTGAATTGAGATTGAGATTGAGATTGAGATTGGGATTGACATTGAGATTGAGATTGAGATTGAGATTGAGATTGAGATTGATATTAAAATTGATATTGATATTGATATTGATATTGATATTGATATTGATATTGATAATGATAATGATATTGATATTGATATTGCTACTGATATTGATAATTATTCACATCACAGTTATAAAATTAATCCCAAAATTAATCAACAAGAAAAAGCAGATTGAAAATAATGATTGAAACTTTCAAAATGACACTATCAAATAAGTGAAATCGACCAACCCCCTTATTTTACATTGTCCTTTCTTTGTGGTGTTCAAGAACGGTTGTCGTTACATCTTTCATTGTTGTTTTATATTAGATAAGTTCCAAATGTATTTCTCGTTATAGTTCTTTTCATTTTAATAAGTTTTTTTAATGGCTTCCAAATAAGTTGTGCGGATACGTGCCAATGCCAGTTGGTTGGCCTTACACCATATTCTTGTGCACTCAAATTGAAAAGATATGTTGTTGTAATAATTCAAAAGTTTTAAGTGAAAGTGCTCGTTCCTAATGGTCACTTGCTAAAATTTTGTGTATATTTGGTTTTCATATCTGTTATTTGATGGTCCCAAATAGCACCACCATATTCATAGGATGAAAGCTAATCAAAGAAACATAATAATAAAAATTTTGAATTTTACGTGACCGATTTTTTGCAATCGTTTAGCTTATTAGATTTAGTAGATTTCATCCCAAACGTTACCCTTGCAAGTTTATTTCAACCAATTAAAGTTTATGGTAAAAATTCCTAATAAATCAAAACCAATCCAACAAAATTGGTTTTGTTACAGCCAAAGAAACCTCAAGAGAATAAGAAAACCAAAGAAGACATCGTAAGCCAGATTGATCCGAAAAGTATTCCCCTAATGGGATACCGAAACGTTGCGAATGGGGGAATTATATTGCAGTGCGATTCAAATGAAGCAAAGGAAAAACTGAAAAATCGCCTCAGATAAATTAGGAGCTCAATATGAGGTTAAATTGCCTACAGAGCTAAGGCCTAGAGTGAAAATTTTAGGAATGTCAGAACAACTAGAAAGCGGTGAAATTATATCAGCGTTGAAGCAACAAAATTCGTTTTTAGCTGCTAGCGACATAAAAGTAGTAACAACCTATCGAAGAAGAAATACACAGAAAGTCGATACAATCATTGAAGTTGGTGCCACTTGCTTTAAGAAAATAATGGAGGCTGAGAAACTCAATATCAATTTTGATAGATGCCACGTAGTAGAATCAATAGGCTTAACAAGATGTTACAAGTGCAATGGTTATTCACATCACGGCGATAAGTGTACCAGCAAGCTAATGTGTCCAAAATGTAGCGGAGAGCACAAATATAATGAGTGTAAGAGTACAGAAATCAAATGTAGCAACTGCGTTGAAACAAATAAGAAGCTAAATCTAAACATTGATGTAAACCATGCTACGTGGGATAATAACTGCACAGTATATCAGCGCAAGTTGAAAATACTAAGAAACCAAATCAATTACCAATAGCAGTTTCGAAAACAAGACGCCCTATACACCAACATCCGAAGTCTATCGTCAAATTTCATGGAGTTACAGGAAATTGTGTTCAATTTTAAACCAGCCTTAGTATTACTCAGTGAAACTAGAACAACTGAAGAAATGTACGATTCGGAGTTTCATATTGATAACTATAAATTTATACGCTGCGACTCGGATAGTCGACATACAGGAGAAGTTGCTATGTACATTCATGAAAACATAAATTTCAAAATAATTTCAAACTGTGAGAAGGATCGCACTTGGTTTTTAGCAATACAAATCATAAAAGGATATCATACGACTGGGATATTTGGAGTAGTATACAGATCATTTTAAACAACGAGAGCAGTTTTCTTAGATAAATTTGACGAATGGATGGAAAATATCATAAACCATAACAAAAATAATTTCATATTCGGTGATTTTAATATTGATGTCAAATCCAATGAATATTAAAGTGTAAAATTAAATCAATTGATAAGTGATCATAGACTAATTCAGGTGGTTAAAGAATATAGTAGAGTTACAGCAACCAGTGAGAGTTTAATAGATTTAGTGATCACTAATTCAAAAAATGTGCAATGTGAAGTAGTTAAAGAGCAACAAATTAGTGACCATTGTATGTTAAGCATTAATTTAAATTGTGAGAAGATAAAAGCAACAAGAAATTGTGACCCGATAGAAATACGTTCGCGAAAAAATTATTCTCATGAATTACTTAACTATGCTTTAAATCAACAATTTCTGGGATGCAAAGATACTAACTTAAACGAAATAGACCAAGAAATAAACGCAGAAGCTGAAGAGTTACTGTTAAAGTTAAAAACTTGTCTGAATGAGTTGACATGTACAAAATTGATTCATAAAACTAGTAAACTACCATGGTTCTCGGAAAATTTGAAATTACTAAAGCAAGATAAACTACGATCTTATGAAATTATGAAAATTATAAACTCAAATGAGAGCTGGGATAATTATAAAAGAGCCAGAAATATATATAAACAATCTTTAAGGAAGGAGCAGTCCACTTTTTTCAAAAACAAATTCATAGAAAATCAAAATAATCCAAAACAACTATGGAGAATGTTAAAATCGATGTATAAAACTAAATCCACAACACAGTGGAATATTCAGTTTAATAATAAAGTAGTAACCGATAAACTAGAATTGGCCGAATCTCTTAATAATACATTTGTATCCAGTGTGATTGACATCCATAACAAAATTCCAAAAGTAAAAAATGTTAATGAATCGAATACGTATCCCTACACAGTTCCATTCTGTTTTCAAAATATTACAAGTCAAGAGATAACTCAAATTATTAGTAGTTTGAAGTCGAACGCTGGAATTGATGGTATAAACCGTACTATCATGTTAGATGCTATGAAGAACGAAATATTCTCATCAAAATTTACGAACTTAATCAATAAAAGTTTATATGAAGCTAAAGTCCCGAGATCATGGAAAATATCAACGGTTATTCCAATTCCGAAAACTTCTAAGCCAACAACACCAGAAGAACTACGCCCGATAAATATGCTACCAACCTACGAAGCTGTGTTAGAACGAGTAGTTAAAAACCAATTAATAAACCACATTAACAACAATAATATACTAGTCGACCAACAATCTGGATTTCGCGAACACCATTCATGTGAAACTGCATTAAACTTAATGTTAGATAATTGGAAATCTGAAATAGATGACAATAAAGTAGTAGTAGCAGTGTTCCTGGATTTTAAACGAGCTTTTGAAACAATCGATAGACAAATTTTACTAAAAAAATTAAGTAAATATGGAATACAAGGCGCGGCGTTGGAATGGTTCAATAATTATCTTCAAGAAAGGCAACAATATACAAAAGTTGATAACTGTATCTCTAAGCCAATACCAAATAATCTCGGAGTACCGCAGGGATCTACTTTAGGACCATTACTTTTCATCCTGTACATCAATGATATAGTAGAAGTTATAAATAATTGTAAAGTGAATATGTTTGCTGATGACACCTTGATTACGATTGCAACACCAACCCTTAGTGAAGCTGTTCAGAATATAAATGAAGATTTGGAGAACTTGAGAAAATGGCTGATGTTCCATAAGTTGGCACTTAACATCTCTAAAACAAAGTACATGGTGATGTCAATAAAAACAATACTAGAATGTAATCAAAATATATTAGTTGATACTGAAGTCATTGAACGTGTTAAACAATATAAATACCTTGGTGTTATCATAGATGAAAAGTTAAATTTTAATGATCATTTGAATTATGTTGCTAAAAAAATGAATAAAAAGTTAGGTTTATTTAATAGAATTAAGGATAAAATGCCACGTGAAACAAAAATTATATTTTACGAATCAATTGTTGGACCACATATTGATTATTGTTCATCAGTGTTATTCATAATGAATCAATCACAAATATATCGTCTCCAAAAAATTCAGAACAGATTCATGCGAGGTATTTTAGAAGCAGATATTAGGTCACATATAAGTGAAATGCTTAAAGTACTAGGATGGAAGTCTATTAACCAAAGAATACACTACAACGTTTTGAAGTTGATGTTTCGCCTTGAAAACGGAGCTCTACCAAAATACTTGGACTTAATGTTATGCTCTAATTGAGACGTTCATAACTATAATACCAGAAACACACATTATCGATTACCAATGTATAGTAAATCTTTTTCGCAACGATCCTTAGGTTATAATGGAGTCAAATTATATAATTCTCTGAGCAATTTCTATACTTTGGGAGAATTACGAGAGTTACAATACAATCAGTTTTTGGGACTATTGAGTGTATTTATTAAAGATAGAATTAGTATTTAGCTAGTATTAAGTATAATAATTATGTTCTATTTTATTAATTCAAGGTAATAAGATTAAAAAAAATGTCATTATTGATAAATAAATAAATAAAATAAATAAAATAAATAAAAAAATAAATATTGAGAGATTTTTTTTTTATTGTCTGGAATACTCTAATCTGTCATTAAATGTGTTTATAATATAAAACTTAAAATGTTAATTAATTAAAATCATTTAATCGTGATTATAAATTCGCTGTGTTTATGCTCTTAGTTCGCAAAAATGCATTTGATATTTTTCTGTTTTTCTTTTGGGTTGTTTCTTTAGTTTTAAATATCGCCTTAAACATTTTTCCAATGCCGGTTCAATCTCCTGTGGAATTTTATTCTAAATATTATCCAAACAAATATTATTTATTACAAAATGGCAATTGCAATATGTTTATTTTACTGTTGACACTGATTCTAAGTTGCATGCGTTTCCAACACATTTAAACATTTCAGAAAGAAGAAGTTTCTGGAAAGGTCATGGTAAGAAATCAATTTCAAAGGTTTAATCAACTCATCGTACTAATTACTTATTTCCACAAATCCTATGATTGGTTTTAAATCGAAAATGTTTCCTAAAATTTTTAATAGCTTATCAGCTTCTAATATTATTTTTCAAGTTCTAGTAGGTTAACACAAGCTAATATTTTTGAAATCTTTTC
Organism: Nephrotoma appendiculata; assembly: GCA_947310385.1. Lineage (NCBI taxonomy): Eukaryota > Metazoa > Arthropoda > Insecta > Diptera > Tipulidae > Nephrotoma > Nephrotoma appendiculata. The sequence continues at coordinate 70,275,467 of OX371225.1, forward strand.
TTTAGATAATTTATCGATAAATTGCTGTAATAATTGGAAAATTTTGTGAATAATGAGAAAATCGTTGCATGTTCTGCATAATTAAACCAGTCTTTCATTAATAATTATTTAACTTCATTAAATCTTAATTAAAAGCCATGAAAATTCATATTAATTACATAGCATAACAATTCTAATGGCATCAAATTTCATTTGAGATGAGAAACCATTTAATATAAACCCCATTAACCCTTTTTTTATGTATTTATACGTACAGTCTTAAATTATATATTTATCCAACGATGAAAGTATATTTAGAGTAATCAACTTTGATTTTACCACTCCACTTAATATTTTCGTGAAAAGCACATAACAAAATCCATTATATGATGTATTCACTAAACCCAAAAACTCTGAACCGCAAATTTTTTAACACTAATTTTCTTTTATACACAATGATCATTCGTCACCATTATAATATCCTCATTAATCATTTTCATTTCAGTTTTCTTCACTATATTTACTCTCATCTATAGTTTGTTGTGGTTGGTCGAAATTAAGTGAGGTGTTATTTTTCGGATTACCGCATAAAATAGCGACGACTTGATACACTATCACAACAATAAATATAAACTGACGTGATTATATCAATTTAATAAACATTAAAACTAGGCAAAAAACCAACAAACATCATCATCATCATCATTGACCAATGTTAAATTAACTAATAAATAATAATAGCAGTGTATACTGATAATGTTATTATAGTTTAGCTAACACACACCAAACAAATTATTTATAAATCGAAAAGCAACTAAATTTACACCTCATACCTACGAGGATATATATTTACTCCTGACGATCCCTCGTATATAACATGTACACAAAAATACCGTCCAGTCTATTAATAAAATATTTGATTTTGGTAATTTTATCACACAACACACATACGAGTATCACACATCTAACCATGATGACATATCGTTGACATACCAAAATTAGGGACTTATTTCAGACAATCTACTGGGTATAGGTATGTTGTATAATGTTCGAGTATTTGTCTACGAGCTGATGATGATGTAGTTGTTGTTTATACGTGATTAATGACTTTTCTAAAGCAAAACTTTTATCCTTAAAAACAAAACAAAAAACCGAACAGAAGAAAACCGAAAAGGAAAACCTTAAAAAAGGAAATCATATTGGATTAGTGTTTGATAGAAATCTACTTTGGATCTATGTGTGATACGGATTTTGTGTTTGGTCAGGGTTTTCCTTTTTCTGTTATTGCTGCTACATTTAAACCATATTATAATGCTAGAGGATTTTTTATTTTACAGCTGGATATACGGAAGTTACCGATTTAAAAAGGTTATATAATGTACGGGTACAAAAAAATATATCCTGCATGAGATAAATAAATAGTGTTAAAAGGATGGTTTGAAAAAAATTTGTTTATTTCAGTCTAGACAGAATGCGAAGCGAAAATAATTTTTCCCTATTTCTGAAAATTTGTACTAAATGTATATTTGAGTGAAACGTAGAAAAAAAGAAAATTCGAACATCGCTAAAAAGATTAAGGGTCGTGACACTTTTCTGTTTTAAATTTATGATTAATTGATTTCTTTAACGCGTTACAATAGGTAGCCAGGTAAATTGTCTATCGGGTAAAAATCACTACAGATTTTTTTATCAGTTCGCCATTTTTTTTTAAATGATTTAATTTAACGGAAAATTTACTCAAATTTTACTGTTTCCCGGCTTTTGATACGCACCCTTAATAGCAGTATTTAATAAAATGTAAAACTCTCGCAGACCAAATAATCATATTTATTTTTGTATAAATTACAAAAAAAAAAACAGGTGGCATTGCTGTGGGAAGTTGACATTACGATCGTATACTGTCATCTATCAAACGACACCATTCTAAATTTCAGTCTATAGTTCACAGGTTAGTTTTTAATTGGCTTGTATCAATCTTGCTTCGTGTTGAATGGAAAACATGCGAAGGAATAAAAGCGAAGGTAGATGCTCTCTATGGTGATCCTTCATCATCTATGAAAGCCGTGAGATACTGGTACAACGAATTTAAACGTGTTTGTACATCTGTTTGTGATGATGAGCGGCTAGACCGCCCGGCAGACGTTGTTACCAAGGAAATTGTTAGAATGGTTCACGATATGATTGGCTTGGTAGGCTTGTCATACAGAACGGCAAATAATATTTTACATGATAAGAAAAGTGTAAGAAAGCTGTGGGCCTGAGATGTGTCGCAATTACTGCGGCACTCATTATCTCGCCCTTCCAGGGTCCCTGCGATTTCTTTCTCGGTCATTGTCAAGATAGAAGCGTATTTGAAGAGTTTGAGAAATAGTATTTTTGGAGGGGTTAAAGAAATGGCAAAAACATTGAGAAAAGTGTACCGGCCTAAAAAACTTGCGTTTTCAGTCCTAACACGGGTACTTATTAATCGACACCCGTAAAATATACAACAATAGAATGCTTAAGCGAAAAATTAAACTTACCGAAAACTGACTTGTATAATCAACAATAACATCCCTGATTAAATTTCAGAACCAACAAGGTCATTGCTTGTTAATAGAAAAATTAATTTTTTAATATATTTAAATCTTTTAATCATTGCAAACATTTAAAAAAATTCCATAACTGGCAGCTTCAGCTACTTCATAATAATAATAATATGATTTTATTATTATAATGGAAACTAAAACAGTGCAAATCTATTTTTAATACATTTATTAAACTAAAATGAAAAACAAAACAAAACGTTGTTTGTCGAAAGGATACTAGGTAAGAAGTGAAGTAATTCAAAGTTAAATAAAAATTACTCAAACCAACACGGCCTCTTAATTTTTATGAAACTTGAAATTAACTCAAATTTAAATTCGCATGATGCTTTACAAACAGCTTATGGTTGAGTCCTTTGTCATAATATCAGCTTGATTGATTGTCTTCGTAACATGTCTTCGTAACGATTGATTGTCTTCGTAAATTGTAGTACATATATATGCGAAGTTTAATTCATCAAGCAAGCTTCGAAGCCACTTACTTGCCTTCACAAATCCCACTAACCAATGCGATGTACTCGGCCTCATTTGATAACAAACTAACAGTGGATTGCTTTTTCGTATAGACCAGCTAACCACATTGCCAAAAACTTTATAAACATAACCCTATGTTGATTTTCTGTCATTTATGTCGCCTGCCCAATCGGCGTCAATATAACCTACTAATGGTTCAGCATTCTCATATATTTTATAAACCATTTTTAAGTTTTTGTACCTTGAATGTATCGTAGTATCCGTTTTGCATAATTGAAATGTTTATTTTCATAACAACACTGGAATCGGCTAAAATAATTTGTAGCTACACACAAATCCGGACGAGTGGTTAATGTTGCACATGTTAGACATCACATAAATTCTCGATATAGTTCTCTGCAATGGTTCAATTTTCCATTTTGTAAAGCAATACCATTTTCAATCAGTGTCGTTATATCCTTCCAATCACTCATGTTGAATTTTTGTAACATCTTTCGAAAATATTCCTTTTGATTCATGCTAATTGAATGATTATTTTCATCTTGTTCAATATGAATTCCAAGAAAAGTATCTACCTTGCCTAGGTCTTTCATCTCGAATTCTCTCAACAACAATTGTTTAATTTTTATAACCGTTTTTATATCACTACACAAAATCAGTAAGTCATCAACGCATAGTAATACGTAGCATGCTATTCCATCCACGACCCTGATGTATAAACAACATTTATACGATTTTTAAATCGCTCGTTCCACATTCTAGAAGCTTGCTTTAAACCATACAACGATTTCTTCAGTTTGCAAACTTCAGGTGTTCCATCATTGAATCCTTCTGATTCATATATATTCCTCATTGAATTCTCCATTTAAACATGCACATTTGACGTCCACTTGATGTACATGGTAATTATAATGAAATGTTGTCAGTTGGTGAATACGTCTCATTATAATCTAAGCTCTTTTCCTGTGTAAACCCTCTAGTAACTAGTCTGGCTTTGTATTTATCTATATCATCATTCGCTTTGTGTTTCAGTTTAAAACCCCATTTTTTCGAAATTAATTTTCGACCTTTCGGTAAACCACACAATGACCATGTATCGTTTTAAATTAAGGATGCATATTCTTCATGGATTGCATCCTTCCACTGTGGCCAATGTGGTTGTTGTTTCGCTACTTTAATTGAAGTTGGATAATTTTGTACGTACTCCTGAGCTGACAAAGCAAAATTTTCCGAGTATTCCCAATCACCATAATGTTGAACTGGCTTTCGTTCTCGATTGGATTTACGTAGTTCAATCTCACCAGTGTTATCAGTGCAGTCCTTACTAGCACTGTTGTCTGTTGATATATTTTCTTTATTGGTGAAATGTTCATCAGTTGTGTTAATAGTACCAACTAACTTTTCGTCATTATTTTTATTTGTTTGTTCGCTCAGGGCATCTAAATCTGGTATTTCAATAATTTTTGCTTTGTTCAGAACTGATCTTTCATCAAATGTTACATGTCGACCAAGAACTAGTTTATTTGCATCCAGATCCCATATTCTATATGTATGATGCGATATGCCATAACCAATCATGATACACTTTCAATATTTCGTATCTAATTTTGTTCAGGATCATCGGAAGCTGAAAGAAAACATAGAGTTTAATTATTTCTAAGCTAGATAACAATTTGAATGTAATTTACCTTTGTTTGCATTATTCCCAAACATAATTATTCCTATAGTTGAAATTGTATGTTATATTATTAGCAATTATCTTTTTTCATTAATTTGTAATCAAAATTAACTTACCATTTCCAGTACTGTCATTATTCATTAGTATTAGACAGCTGATTTCTTGTTTGTTTTCATTTTATTATTTGAATTTCAATGTCAACCGGTAATACCGACCTTTATAAATCGTATTGCCATCTATGTTTTGGATTATATAATTAACATTAATTTTCTTTTATAAACTAAATTATATTAAAATCATGGCGGATACGGTTTCTTGGATTGTTAGAATTTTTAGTATTAAGAATAACCAAAATTTATAATAACTCGTTCACTTTTTCCTTGGCAAGAGAGCGATAAACATCAAATTTTGGACAACACAAATTTATAATCAATAAAAAATAAGTTTATAACGTTTAAGAAAAAAAATCAATTTGTTTAATTATTCATTTAATTAATAATTTGGAGACACATCCGCACATTCTTTGGTCCTTCGAGCCGGATCGTGTTAAGATCCATTTTGGAAAACAAATTAAAGGAAGCCTTTTTTCAGCGGGAAATATCGATCAGGAAACGCAAACACATGAGTATAAAATATTTATTTCATTTACATTTATTTTAATAATAAAGACTATTAACCTTATTAAGTAATTTTATTTATATTAAACTCAATTTACCAAATCGTGAAATCACGTGTGATTAGAAGTGTATCGAGTGCTATACGGGATATTAAGTGAAAAGTGAAATAAAAAATTTATAATTTGAACGATAGTGATTTTAAACTCGCTGAGACTGGTTCGATTCTATTATACTCGTGTTTTAACTAGTTTGTCGTTTTTTCTTGCTTCTACGTTTGACTGTTTGATTTGTTAGTAATCCAAGTTGTGCAATCTTCCATTGGTGTTGAAAATGGAAATGCTAAAAGGAAAAAGAACATATATTAAGGGTCAGATTACTCGAATCGAAAATTTTGCGAAACTTATTAAAAAAGAAACAAGTGTAGATGATTTAAAGGTACGATTAGAGAAGATAAATCAGTTATATCAAGATTTTGTAGATGTGGAGTGTCAAATGGTTGGTATTTCCGATGACATTCCAACTGATATAGAAGCCGTGGACTCCCAGTATTATATGATTGTTCCAAAACTGCACTGCGAGATACGAAAAAGAACTGAAAGTTATACTTCACCTTTAAATATAGATCAATCACTTAATTCGACGCAAACACCATCGAGTGATTTTCGGCTACTGCGAATTATTATTCCCACGTTTAATGGGAACTATAAGGAATGGCAGTCATTTTTTGACCTTTTCGGATCAACTGTGCACGAGAATCCAAACCTTTCTCCTGCCCAAAAGTTCCAATATCTTAAAGGGTACTTAAGGGATGAAACACTGGCTCTAGTTCGGCACTTTCCTATCAACGACGCAAATTATATCGAAGCATATCAGAAGTTATGCAAAAGATATGACAAGAAAAGGTATATCGTTGAAACATTCATTGAAACGTATTTTGAGCAACCAATAATAACGCAAGCGACATCACAAACGATAGCACGTTTACACGATACATGTGATGAGGTAGTACGTGGGTTAAAGGCTCTTGGTCCTGAAGCAGAAAGTCGGGATGCTTGGCTCATTTATATCGCAACTCAAAAGATGGACGCTGAGACTAAACAGATGTGGAAGTTAGAGACATCTGAAATAGAATATCCAACGCTTGATAAACTTTTATCCGTGCTAAATAAGAGAATGGATACTTTGCAAGGGGTTAAACCGGAAACATCAAAGCGCTTAGCAGGAAAGCAAATTTCACAGCACTCGAAGTCTATGCACACTGCATCGGCAGTAAATTGTGCATTCTGTGGCAAAGACCACAAGTTTGTTGAGTGTGTTGATTTTCGTGCTGTAGATGTTCAACAACGCAGAGAATACGTTAGGAGAAATTCTATATGTTACAATTGTTTAAGTGATACACATTTGGTGTACCAGTGCCGATCAAAACGGAAGTGTAAATTGTGCCAGAAGAAACATCACGAAATCCTACATTTAGAAGTCCCTACAAGTAGCCCGCAAACAACAACAACAACAACATGTGCTCATTCCATTTCAGTTGCAAATGCCATCCTTCCAACTGTTCAAATAGAAGTCGAAAGTCATAGTGGCGATTGGCAAAGGTATCGGGCTTTACTTGACTCTGGATCACAAACCTCGTTTGTAACTGAAGAATGTTTCCAGCGACTCGGATTAAAAAAGACTAATGGACGGATATTTATTCAAGGTCTCAATGATGTCACTTCTGGCGTATCAAAAGGTATAGCGAACATATGCATCAAATCCAGGTTTAAGGATGCTCCGTATAAAATAACAGCAAGGGTGTTAATTGTTCCTTCCATATCGTCATATCAGCCTATAATCGATGAAATTAGAAGTCTTAAGGGATTGAACAAGTTGAGGCTAGCAGATTCAGATTTTTCGAGGAAAGGCAAAATAGACATGTTACTAGGAAGTGATCTATTTTTTGAAATTATATGTGATGGAAAAAGGTATATTCCCGACACGAAACTTATTGCACACAACACTCGATTTAGATGGGTAATTGCAGGAACGCCAATTCATAACGAAAATGGCAATAATATGGTTCCAGTTAATCTACATATCGATGTCGATCTAGCTTTACGACGATTTTGGGAGATCGAAGAGATTTCAGGGGCACTATTTCTGAATACGATACGAAAATGTATTCGATTCGAAAATGATATTCGTTACGAAAATACTTTGGTATTTCTGAATACGATCGTACGTAATTGTTTGGTGTGTGTCCTTGCTACAAGGGAAATTTATTTTAAATGGTTTTACCTGCAATAAAATTGTACAACTTGGACACTATTTTGAGTTTTGACGTTTGAATTTGTACTTGAAATGGATATAATAATTTTTTCTTCTAGGTTTTCAATAAAGCATCACTTATGATTTGGGGATTCTTTTAAGTTATAATACATATAAATAGTGTAATAAAATTAGAGTTTTGTGGAAGTAAAATATTTTGTATTTTTGAGAGGCCAACAAAATTGTTAGGATTGAAAATAAAATTCACCCACCAAATAATTTCTTGTGGGTGATAGGGCCCCATTAGGCGTCTTGCAACTCCAACCTCTTAAGTTTAGATTGAATGGTTTTATAACTAAATATAAATTAATTGTTTTATTAAATATTGAAATATTATATCGGGTTTTTAAACAGTGCTCTTGACCTCGTTCTATATTCGGTCATTTAGTATACGTGCTAATAATTCATAAATAATTATACTTTCATTTAAATTGAACTAAACAAATTATAAGGCCATGTGTGTACGTTTTAAAATAAAAGATTTTCTTTAAAACTATTTTAAAATAATGTTTTTTATGTGAAACTCAAATAAATTTTTGATTTTTCTATGGAGTCGTTAACTAAATATTCATCGTACAAAAACTCGATCATGATCGTAATTGTTCGTATTCGTATTGTCAAATAAGGGAAATTTGTGAACGTATCAAGTATGTACGAATTCGTGTTAGAATTGCACGAATTCGTATTCAAAAATACCAATCATACGAATTCGTACAATTTTTGTTCGTATTCGTATTCAAAAATAGGGGCCCAGATGTCGTTTCCTATAGTGAGGAGGAGAATCATTGCCTGCAGCATTATCGAGAGACGGTTCGAAGAGCTGCAGATGGCAAATATATTGTAAGCCTACCATTTAAAAACGGTTTACCGGAACTTGGAAACTCGAAACTAATGGCTATAAGACGAATGCATGGGTTGGAGAAAAGATTTAGCCGCGATGAATTGTTTAAAAGTAGATATAAGGAGTTCTTAGACGAATATCTAGAACTTGGCCACATGGAAATCTCGCGTGATGTAGGTAACAAACAATATTATTTGCCACATCACGGAGTTGTGAAAGAAAGTAGTTCCACTACGAAGTTACGAGTCGTATTTGATGGATCAGCAAAAACGACCAATGGAAATTGGTTGAATGATCAGCTATTAGTGGGACCAGTCGTTCAGTCCAGTTTGATTGAAATACTGTTAAGATTTCGCACTCACAAATTTGTATTTTCCGCTGATATAGAAAAAATGTTTCGTCAAATTTGGGTCAACAAAACGGACAGCGAGTACCAGAAAATCGTGTGGAGAAAGGATTCGGTAAGTGGCCTGCAAACCTTCAACCTATTGACAGTAACTTATGGCACAGCGTCTGCACCGTTTTTGGCAACACAAACATTAAATCAACTCGCATCAGATTACCACGACGAATACCCAGAGGCAGCAGATGTACTGAAACACGACTTCTACGTCGATGATCTAATGTCCGGAACAAGCACGTTGGAGGAAGCTCAAAGGGTGGTTCAAGATTTGATCCGTATGCTGAGAAGAGGAGGTTTCAATCTGCGTAAGTGGTCATCCAACAACGAAACGCTGTTAAGCAGTATTCCGGAAGCCGACAGAGATATATCACATAAAGAATTTGAAAGTGGTTCACAAGCGATCTCAGTACTTGGAGTAAAGTATGCCCCTAAAGAAGACTTATTTCTCTTCAAAGTTAATTTAGACCAACGCGTACTAACAAAGCGGTGTATGTTGTCTGAGGCATCCAAAATTTATGATCCCATTGGCTGGTTGTCGCCAACTATAATAAAAATAAAAATATTATTTCAGAAACTTTGGTTGCTAGGTGTAGACTGGGATGAACGTTTACCACCCATAATTGACGAGAGCTACGCAGCGATTAGGAGCAATATGTATAGATTGGAAGATATCCGAATATCCAGATGGCTTCACACGGAAGGGCAAGAATGGGAGCTGCACGGATTCGCCGATGCGTCTGAATTGGCCTACGCGGCAGTTATATATAGCAGAGTCAAAACGGAAAGCGGCTATATCATACGGATTGTGACTGCCAAGACAAAGGTGGCACCTATTAAATCAATAAGTATCCCACGTTTGGAGCTCTGTGCTGCAGTGTTATTGACAAAATTGATGATGTCCGTACTAGCGATATTCAAGAGTCAAAAAATCAGCAGGTATCGGTTGTGGACCGACTCAACCATAGTCCTTAACTGGATATCATCATGTCCGAGGAAATGGCACACATTTGTGTCCAACAGGGTTTCGTATGTCCTCCAACACACGAATCGTAAACAATGGAGTCACGTACCCTCAAACGATAATCCGGCTGACTGCGCGTCGCGAGGTATGTTCCCAGAGGAATTGGTGAATCACGATTTATGGTGGAAAGGTCCACATTGGCTAAAGAGACCAGAGGTAGAGTGGCCGAACCAAATTATATCCACTTCGGAAACATCAAAGGAAGTTTTAAAGGAACAAAAGTTGAATTCGGTTGTGCTGATGAATGTTGGATTGAGTTGCGATTGGCTTTTCGGCTCCATTGAAAGATGTTCCAAATTTTCAAAGATGATCATGGTTATTACTCGAATTTTGCTGTTCTTTCGAAGAATACCAGCAACCAGTATATCAAATTACCTTAAATACTCACGGCAACATAATGAGGCCAAACAAGACGCGATCAATTTTGTGATGAGACATGTTCAACGTACCAGTTTTGCTTCGGAGATCAACGACCTCGTCAATAATAAACCACTAAATAAAAATTCTAAACTAATAAGTCTTTTTCCATTTATAGACAAATTGGGTTTATTACGAGTTGGTGGCAGATTGAATAATGCAGATGTTCCCTACGAAATGAAACATCCAATTATAGTTCCAGCAAAGCATCGCATCACATCGCTTATCATTAGAGACGAACACATTAACCAGTTGCATGCAGGTCCAAGGGTTTTGATGGCAATTTTAAAGCATAAGTATTACATTATGCGATGCAGAGATGAAGTTCGTGCTGTAATTGAAAGATGTGTCAAATGTGTCCGCTTGAAGGCACAAAGTCAACAACAACTTATGGGACAATTGCCGCAATCACGAGTGACCTACCAACGACCATTCTTCACAACGGGGAAGAATGGTCGTTGGTAGGTCACTCGTGATTCACAACTGTGCAGGACCATTTTTCATCAAGAGCAGTAAACTACGAGGTGCAAAAAGCATAAAGGCGTATTTGACGCTTTTTATATGTATGGCAACCAAAGCTGTGCATTTAGAGTTAGTTTCCGATATGACGACGGATGCATTCCTGGCAGCCCTAAGACGATTCCATGGTCGAAGAGGAATATGCGGCCACATATATAGTGATAATGGGACAAATTTTATCGGTGCAGAAAGGGAATTGACTTCAACTATTGCAGCGGTATTAGCAGATGCAGCAATAGCCAAATATATTAAAACAAACAACATTGAATGGCATTTTATTCCACCGGCTACTCCTAATTTTGGAGGTTTATGGGAGGCAGCCATAAAATCTACAAAATATTATTTAAAGCGTGTACTAGGAGAGTCGAGATTGACATTTGAAGAGATGGTAACATTGTTCATCCAAATAGAGGCCATCCTTAATTCTCGCCCGCTATGTGAGACAAGTTCAGATGACATAGACCCTTTAACGCCGGGTCATTTTTTAATTGGGCATGCAATCACACTGCTACCGGATCCGAATTTACAATTCATCAAAGAAAATCGATTGTCACGGTGGCAACACATCCAGCGAATGGTCCAGCATTTCTGGCAAAGGTGGCATCACGAGTATTTACTGTCACTACAGCAGCGCCAGAAATGGAATATTACTTCAACGAATACACCTTTAAATGCTCTTGTTGTAGTAATCGAGAAAGATGTTCCACCTACTAAATGGTTAATGGGCCGCATCATCGAAGTAATTCCAGGAAACGATGGGTTGATCCGAGTTGTGCGCATTAAAACTAAACTGGGCGAAATACTTCGGCCAATAACAAAGATTTGTTTATTACCTTCTGACTCTGTTGAGTCAATGGGCGCGGGATGTTCAGGATCATCGGAAGATGAAAGAAAACATAGAGTTTAATTATTTCTAAGCTAGATAACAATTTGAATGTAATTTACCTTTGTTTGCATTATTCCCAAACATAATTATTCCTATAGTTGAAATTGTATGTTATATTATTAGCAATTATCTTTTTTCATTAATTTGTAATCAAAATTAACTTACCATTTCCAGTACTGTCATTATTCATTAGTATTAGACAGCTGATTTCTTGTTTGTTTACATTTTATTATTTGAATTTCAATGTCAACCGGTAATACCGACCTTTATAAATCGTATTGCCATCTATGTTTTGGATTATATAATTAACATTAATTTTCTTTTATAAACTAAATTATATTAAAATCATGGCGGATACGGTTTCTTGGATTGTTAGAATTTTTAGTATTAAGAATAACCAAAATTTATAATAACTCGTTCACTTTTTCCTTGGCAAGAGAGCGATAAACATCAAATTTTGGACAACACAAATTTATAATCAATAAAAAATAAGTTTATAACGTTTAAGAAAAAAAATCAATTTGTTTAATTATTCATTTAATTAATAATTTGGAGACACATCCGCAAAAATTTCTTATACGATAATCCGCAGGAATGTGATTGTAACATGTTGATCAAAAAATTCGAATGTCTGATAAATCGGATTTCGTACCATACACAAGTTCTGCTGGAGTTTTATCGATAAACTGTTTACCTAATGCAGACGTCAAACGTCCTTTTATTCCGCTCGCTATCAACATGGTTCTAGCTTTTTCTTGCAAAGTTCGATTTAATCGTTCTGATACCGAATTCATCTCAGGATTGTATGGAACCGTATATATGATCTGAATTCCCTTTTCTTTGCAATACTTTTTAAAAGCATTCGATGTATATTCGCCACTATTGTCAGCCTTCCCTTTTGAAATTTTACAACCGTAGCATGCCTCTACCGTAGCATGCCTCTACATATTCTTTGAACTTTTCGAGTACGTCACTTTTTTGTTCAATACAAAAGACCATTGTAGCTCGCGTAAAATCATCAGTAAAAGTAACAAAATATTGAGATCCATCCCAAGCTGGTTCATTCATTGGTCACAAACGTCTGTGTGTATTAATTCCAAAATTGTACTCGATCGTAATTTCTTATTCGGTGGGAATGACATTTTTGTTTGTTTACCATAGACGCATTCACAAAATTTCAAATCGGTGTTTATTTTTATTTGCTCCAAACCAGAAACCATTTTTTCTTGAAATTAACTTTTTCATGTCGAAAACATTTAGATGTCCTAGTCGAAAATGCAGCTTGCTTTGGGACACATTCAATTGTTGCTTACTTGAAAAAACGGCAAACAAATCACAAACAACTAGAAATGTTGTCACGTGCAAATTTCCTTTTTTGTTTGCAACAAATTGTAATTTCTTATCGAAAGAAATGTAAGCACAATCTTTGATAAAATTTACTTCCCCGATCGGTCAAAGCATTTATTGAAAGTAAATTGTGTTCCAAATTATTAACCATAACCGCACGTCATTAATCATTCTCGCTTTAAATTCACCATTCAAAAAAGTTTTAATTTTTATGTTGCCTTGCTGTTTCGATTTCAATTGTTGATTTTTCTTTGCTACCTGGATTGTTAGTTCATTCATATTCGTTATTTTGCTAAAATAATGGTTGCTGTTTACCATGTGCTCCGTAGCACCAGAATCCAATATGAATTTAATCAACGCTGAATCATCGTCCCGATTTTGTTCCATACTTTCAGTACACTCTTCTTAATTCATGGTTCGGTTGCATGCATTCGCTTCTTCAAATTTATTATGCACATCAACTGCGCATATGAGATTCGTTTCTTGTTTCGTTGACGTTTTTTTTCCTGCTGCGTCTTTTCTATTACTCGATTTTTTATTAAATTTTGCCTTATTCTTAATAAGATTTGGAGATACACATATACTTTATATGTCCTTTTTCACCGCATTTAAAACGCACAAGGCTTGGATTTCGTATGTGCATTGCATATGATTCGTTTGATTTACCACTCGAGCCGCCATTGTTTCGTTTCACATGTTCATCAATCAGACAACTCTTGACAAATTCCACTGTTAAATCATTTGAATTTATTGTTTCGATCGCAGTAACCAAGTAATCGTAGCTTCTCGGTAAAGTTAACAACAAATGGCAAATGACGTCGATATTTTCCATTGTTGCACCAATTGATTTCAAATCACGAATTGTCAAAATTTAGAAAATGATCACTAATATTATCCCCATCTCGCATTTTCATAGTCAGCAGCTGTTTTTGTAATAAAAGTGGTCCCTCAATGCTTTTTCCTTGAATACGGAAGATATATTATCAAACATATCTTTTGCGGGCGTTTTGTCCTTCACATATTCAAGCTGACTATCATGAATGCTTTGCACGATAATCGAAATACATGACCTCTCTTTCCTAATATTTCCATGCAGCAATTGATCTCTCTCCTCTTTTAAAATATCGTTTAAATTGATCTCGATAAATTTACGTAAACCCTTTTCATCCAAAAGAATACCAAGTCGATATTTCCAATTACTAAAATTCGTACCATTGAATTGAGCGACCATCGATGTATTATGTTCCAGAATAGAAATCATTTTCTCTGTTTTTTTTTTATTTATTAAACAAAACTCGACAAAAATAAAAATTGACGAACTGTTTTCTGGGCACATAACCTAATAATAATAATATGATGTTATTAGCTGTGTTCCAATGGAAACAATTTGCTACTCACAAGTACTTGTGAGTAGATAATGGTACTATTCCACAGGAAAAAAATATCACCAGCAAAAATCTCAGCAAAATTGAAACGAGACAAAAATATAGATCGACTATTGAGAAAAGGCGCATCCGATTATAGCATGCTGAGCATTTGCTGAGCAAATTGTTGTTGTGTTGCCATAAATTTTTAAAAAAAATATCAACTCGAGTATTTTTTATGGCAACCAACAGAAAAAAAAAAATCCCTACTCCTTTTTAATTTTATTTTATACAAATTTTTATAGTGTAAAGTTGTGAGAGGAGATTAGAAACTTTTGTGATTATTTAATATTTTGTGGTTATAATTTTTGAAAACTAAAAGTTTTAAATAATAAATATAAATGATTTTTTTAATAAAATGGAAAAATACCACTATAAAATTTATCATTATAGCTGTTTAATTTCAGAGAGCAATGACTACTGGATTAGGCGATTTTTAAATTCGAATTCTACCGGTTGTACATTTCCGTTAAAAATGTCTCAATTCAAAATTATACCAACTGTCCGCATCGCTCGCCATCGTCTTTGTATTGTGACGTGGTTGTTTTTAACTAGGCCAAACTTTTTCCTTTGGCTACAAACAAGTATTCTATCTAGTTATGACATTGCAATGACTAATTGGTTAGGTTTTTGCAGTTAATTTTTTTACAGATTGTACACGTTTGCGGTGCTGGCCATATGGTAAATAATCGTCTTTGTATTTTAACTGGGTAGACTAAAATGGTTCCTACGAAGTACGAATTCAAATAAACATTCCACTTCAACATATCACGTTACGCTGCGTATACAAAATATTAACACAGGATTTACAGTTTCACATCTGTGTGAAATATTTTATTAAAAAAATTATTATATTCTTATATAATTATTATACATATTATATAAATAATTATATTTATTAAAAATGGAATGATAACAAATGTATAATAATCCGAATCCCATCAGAGGCTAGATACAAATCGAATTTTCATCATCGAATATAATCGGTGATGTTAATAAACACAACTAAGACCCTCTGATGGAGTGCAGAATTCAGCGCCGACCCACCGTCCATGTCAATGGACAGGTTGACATGGAGCTTGCAATGTGCACGTGGTATACTGTAGTTGTGTGAGTAGGTGAATAGGTGAATGGGTTAATGATGTGGAGTGAATGCGTGGTATCACAATGGGCCAAAAATGGCCTAGGTGTCAACCATTGAAACCTAATGTATAACAATATATGTTCTTATAATTATACGAAGAATCGATTTTTTCTATTGTGTTTTTTATTATTAAATATTTTAATTAAATATATGTTAATTTTTATAAAAAGAAGAAAAGAAATACAAATTGTACAATTCATAAAATGTTGAATACTCTTATTATTCTTTAAGTGACGTGATACTTTCTTGAGATACGTTTTATCGAAATCCGTCAGCTTGCGGACCAATTCTTCTTGTGATAGTTCATTTACGATTTTACAACACGACACCTTTATTAGCTCTTTCATATTTATGATTATGACGTTGGTAGCATACGGTATGACAATTCTTTCGATCTAAAAATAAACAAAATTATAAATAGAAAAAACACGAGATTAGAGAATTTTAAACATACTTTTTGCGGTTATAAATTGTTCTGTGACATTACTCAAGTTAAGATTTAAAACTGGGTTTTCATCATCGGCCCACATAAATTTTTTGGAAATCGGTATTTCTGTTAAACACATCATCGTTATTCTCCACTCCGTTTTGAATGTCGTCACCTAATTCCTCTCTATTATCGAGTTCTTTTCCTTTAACAATCACATTTGCTATTAACACACTGGTTTTTTATCTTCATTCATTTAGCTTTAGTTTTAGATTTCTCGGATCGCAATTCTTCGTTAAACAGCGGCTGATCAGGTTCCGTAATTTCAATTGCATTAATTTTTTCGATTTCCGCTTAGCTGCAGCATTCCGATTTGCTTTTACCGCTACACTGGTTCGCCTCACATGTTGTCCCTCTGTGCGAACCGGTGCCAATCGCCTAATTTTCCAATAAAATGGTCCAGACGGGATCGATACGAATATTCCAATTTTCGTCGACGCATCAGACGGTTGCAATGAATCAATTACGATTTGAGTGCGTTTAGCACTCGCCACTTGTTCGCAACTCTTGCACTTGTTCAATTTCGACATTTGCATCGTATGCGAATGTCATACGCAGTAGTTCCATCTGGCTCATCATATCAGCTTAATTATGAAAATCATCACCCAGAAATCCATTATTACTATATCGCTGTCATCTAAGTTTATGTTACTATCACCTACGGTTGATTGCAGGATTCTAAAATTAAAAAGATCGTTATAGAGCGATTTCTTACTTAGATGTTTCCTATCACTAATATTGAATTTCCATAAATATTGTCCGAATTTTAATGGGCCTCCGTAGTCCAGCCTTTGGTATTTTATATAAAATTTCTTTTACAACGGGTGCGTCCTCATTGAGTTTTACATAAATCCATTTGTTGTATTATCCCAGTACGGATTATCGTAATCGAATAAAATTTCCGATTCGAACGAATCATATCGCTTAAATTGGATTTTATATCGGCAAATACAGGATCCAAGAAAGGTACCGTATCTAGTTTACCATTTATCGTTGCTCTACATTTTGTTACGGTTGAACTGGTTGACGTTGCTTTTTTGCTTTAGCCTTGGCTTAGCTTTTGATCCTTACTACCCTCAGTAATTTGATCATCATTTTCGATTCCCCCTTCATTCTCTTTTATTTCACCGTCTTTTTTACCACCGACATTCATACGATAAACCACCACACATTCGAAGCACTTCCTTGTGCACGATATCGACCCGGTCGATATCCCGATCGAGGCACCAAATACATACTTGGATTTTTTTAACATATTTACGATGGCCAGTAACCAAATTGGTCAATGTATCGATTAAATTTGTTTGAAATGCAATCTCTTTGTTGATTTTCTACGAATATATAAAACAGATTAATTAGAAAGATTGGCCAAGTGGTTTTCAATCATCACCACTTACATTGTCCTGTGTCCATGAACTGTTGCAAACAAACTTTCAACTCTTCATTATCTTTCAGTACCGAAACAATTACACTACTAGTACTGGGCCACCGATCTATTTCATCTTCATCGTCTTTCTACAATAGAAACACAAAATAAATTAGCACTTTTAATGAAATTCACGATCAAGTCTACTCTTACTGTGGGCAACGGTGTTTTGAATATGAATGACGTTCGAGGACGTTTTCGTTGGAGTAACTATTACAAGTATCACACTGCACACAGCACTCAAATTTTACACTTAAATACTTATTCACTAGATTTCTTATTGTGTAAAACTAAATATTTATAAAATATTTTTGTTAAATTTATTATTTATTTCATTTGAGAAACTTCTTTGATGCTTTTGGCAGCACGACTATGAAGTTTTAGGTTAATTTACGAACTTGTCAAAAATTTCTCCTTTTTATTTTATAGTAGAACATTTTTTAGATATTTTCGTAAATTAATCAAAATAATGAAACAACATATTTTTTGCTCATCTCAAAAATGATATTAACTTTTTTATCAATTTTTGCGATATAAATTAATTATTAATTTTTAAAAATAAAGATTTTTAGTTATTTATTTAAAAAATGTAAGGTTAGTTTTTGTTGATTTCAAAATTTCCCCAATTTTTTCTACCATAAAATAAAAATGCTGTGTCTCAGTCGCTCTAATGTAAATTTTAGTTCTTGTCTTTCTTTGATGTTCAGCAAAATTTTTCTGTTTTCTCCATGGAATAGTACCATAACCAAAGGAACGGGCAAAATTATGACAGCAACATATTTTGTTGTACAAAATCAAATTTGTTTGAATATTTTCAGACAATTTGGTAATACATAATGTCAAAAATTGGACATACCATGAAGGCAAGCGTGCGTACGCTGGCAGGAAAGAGGAGTATTGAGGTTCTAATAGTGAAAATGTAAATAAAATTAATTTATATATATTTATTATAAAAATCCACGGCTTTAATAGTCGAATCAATTCCATCAGTTTAATAATTTTAAATATATATATATTAGGATATTTATAATTGGTTCAATTTAATAATTATAATTAGTAGCTAATTGTAATTTTACAAATTTTATTGCAATTTGATAAGTAATTTTCCACAAAAATCCCTTATTGTCAATCAATCGAATATAAACAAACAAAAAATTGTAATAAATCTGACATTTCAACATAATCAAACCATCACAAAGCCATCTGTTAGATTTTTTGAAACTAATATACCTACCGTCAAATTTATGCGTAACTACTTTCAACATCTACACCACCATTTGAGCATGGGTAGCTGCGAGTAGTTACAAGTACTTGTGAGTAGTTTGCTTTCTCCATTGGAACACAGCTATTATTATAATGGAAACTAAAACAGTGCAAATCTATTTTTAATACATTTATTAAATTTAAATAAAAAACAAAAACAAAACGTTGTTTTTCGAAAGGATACTAGACGAAAAGTAAAGTAATACAAAGTTAAATAAAAATTTCTCAAACCAACACTTCCGGTACACAGATTTGTACAACATTTTGCAAGGATCTCTCAATTGGTGGAAATAGTAGTTTCAAATAGTCTATCCGCCTGGATGCGCAAATGATGATAGTGACAAATATCCTAATCTTCCGAGCTATTGCTTAAACTTAACAACAAAGTTAACAACAACTTTAACAACTAAATATTTCGGAGTATTGCTAAAACTGCGAACCAACGAATAAATGCCAAACTACGCATTAAGAAATCAATAAATGTTATTAATTAACTCGCAATTTGCGAAGTGTAGTAGAATTATAAATTTAAAATATATTATCACAAACAAGTACAATATTTCTGTAATAAGTTAAAACTACACTTTCAGAAACTTTCCTGCTGTTCCTTAACGCCGGCCATCTTATCGAAAGCTTGTTTTGAGCAAATCATCATCTCCTCTAGCTGAAACATCTCTAAATGAATTCTTAAAAAATTCTAGGGCACCTAGGATTGACGATTTTTGAAAATTCTGAAGAGAACTATCGTACATGTATCCACATGCCACATATATGTGGCACTATTCTGGTTTTCCCTGGGAATTGGGAATTGGGAAAAATATTTTCATACTTTTTTCTCTAAATTCAATTTTTTTGGCCTACTGATGGAATTAGTTTGGCGAAAATATTTTCGAAATAAAGATTAGTGGGAAACTTTTGTTTCACAAAATTTTTATAGGGAAAAATATTTCCCAATATATCTTTGATTCAAAAATATTTACACCCCACTAATTCCATCAGTAGGCCAGAAAAATTTAATTTAGACAAAATTTCTGAAAATATCTTTCCCAATTCCCAGGGAAAGCCAGAATAGTGCCACTGTGGCACTATTCTGGTAATTCCCTGGGAATAGGGAATTGGGGAAAGGGTTTATATGTAATTCCTATTTAAAATGTTTTTTTCTGGCATGTTGAGGTAAAAAGCTAGTGTTTTGAAAACAAAGTTAAATTGGGATTAATTTTCCCTACCAATTTACGAATGGAAAAATTATTCCCAATTTATAAATATTTACATCAAACATTTCTCCTCGGTAGGCTGGAAAAAAATTTTTGAAATGAAATTACATATAAATTCTTTCCACAGTTCCCTATTCCAGGGTATCTACCAGAATAGTGCCACTGGTGTTCCTTAATGCCGGCCATCTTAATGAAAACTTATTTTGAGTAAGTCACGATCCATTCTTGTTTTTATTTTAGAAAATAATTCACGTGTATCGCGGATGCCGAATTTTGATGAAATAAAGTTTTTTTGTCTCAACTACTAAAATAAAAAATATTCCCCGACTTAGTTTTGTTTTAGATTTTATGTATTACCGTTTTGTTTTTATCGCTTTTTTATAAATATTCTTAATTCAAAATGTTTGTAAGGACCGGGAGCCTCATATAGAAGCTGCCACTTCTAGTGGACCAATATCGACCAAAAATCACGGAGTTCTTTCTCAATTTGTAGAAAAAATTAAGTATGCCGTTTCACCCACATCAGTCAATTCACCTGGGTTGTACATATACACATACACACAGAATTTTTTATAAAGCAAGTTTTCGTATTTCGGCGATATTATAGCGAATGGTAAACAGTTTTGTGTAGTATTTTCTACACCGCGCAGCTTAATAATCTTTAACAATGTCAACAATTAAGTTTTCTATTAGTAAATAGAAGAAGAAAGCAAAATTATAAGATTTGCTCGGAACAGAATCATCAGAAAAAAGTGAAAATGTTCGGTTACATGCATGTTTGCGAATATACTATATTTTGGTAAAATATTTATTGGTGAAAACAATTTCCAAACTATGCAAATTTTGTTTTCTTATTTTGGGAAAGGTATTTTGTTTTGCCATACGAAAATTTCGAAAGAAAGAATTGGGTTCAATCTGTTCAACGTAAGGTTGGTTTATAGAAGTTAAAAGTCCTTTATAAAGAAATCGTTTTTTATGGTTGCTGTGCCATGTACTTCAAATAGAATATCTAAATGGTTGGTGCCTGGTTTCGGTCCTATGAATAATTAGCAATAACTGCAACAGTTGTTGCATGAAATTTAAATGAAGTTTTTTGTACTATCAGCGGCACTATTTTAGTAATTCCCCGGGAATAGGGAACTGGGGAAAGATTTTACATAACTTTTATCTATAAATCAGTTTTTTCTGGCCTACTAAGAAAAAAAGTTTGATGTAAATATATATAAATTGATAATAATTTTAGCGAAACCATAGCGAAATTATCAGGGAAAGTTATTCCCAATTTTATTTTGTTTTCAAAAAAATTGCCACTAACTTTTTTTCTTAGTATGCTAGAAAAAAATTATTTAAATAGAATTTATATGTAAATGCTTTCCCCATTTCCCTATTCCAGGCGAATTACCAGAATAGTGCCACAGTGGTACTATTTTGGTAATTCACCGGGAATAGGGAACTGGGGAAATAGTTTATATGCAATTTCTGTTCAAATATTTTTTTTCCGGCTTACTGGGAATAACTTTTCCATTTCTAAATTCGCAGGGAAAATAATTCCGAATTTAATTTTGTTCTTAAAAAATTTAACATTAGCCTCAGTAAGCCGGAAAATATTTGAACAGAAATTACATATAAATTCTTTCCCCAGAATAGTGCGCCAGAATTCGAAAATTTTATATAAAGATTTGGTTTTCCAAGATGGCCTTGAAATGTAGAAGTATTATAATAAAAAAATGCAAAATTAACGGTGACTAGATTTGGTCAAATGAATTACATGCAATAACTGAAACACTGTTGCACGAAAAAACAAATCAAAAATTTTTTCGAAAAATTCTAAATTCATAAAGCCATAGTCTTTTATGATGGTTTTGGCATATTCTTACCAAATATAATTGAAGTTCTTAAGAGGTTTCAACATAATTTCAACTAGATAAAGGGTGTTAGTTGGGGACCATTTCAGCTAGAAAAAATTATCAAAAACTCCCGGTCCACAGGCGGTTATAGAATATTTTATTTTGACCAAATTATTAAAAAATCGTAAGCCAACTTTGAATATGCAGTCTGAACTTAGCCTCAAGAATAAAGAGTGTTAGTTAGAGACTATGTTAGTTTGAAAAGATTTTCAGAACCTCCAAGTGCGGGCACTAGATTTATAGAGTTTTATAATATGGCCAAATATATTTCTTAGGCCGTTGTGATATCGCTATAGAAATCTTAGCACAACCTCAGGTATATGGGGTGCTCATTAGGGACCATGGCAGTAAAATAAAATCAAGAGCTCCTAACTATGGGGGCGAGAACACTATATGGAATTTTTTAATCTGACTAAAAATAATTGAAATTTAAGGCCAACTGAGATAACCCTAGATATCTTCGCACAACCTCATATTTATGCCATCTTAGTTGGGGACTACGTCAGCTAAAAAAATATTTAGAAAATCCCCATCCAGGTGTGGGAATTATTAAAAGAATTTTGTATTATTACCAAATATAATAAAACTTCTTGGCCAAGAGTGATATCCCTATAGTATGGATAGTGGAGTAATACAATCAAAACCAATTTTCCTGAACAAATAGATATGGGACCAAATAAATTTTTCGTGAACTCAGAGTTCGATCAACTTTCACGGATGGGTTCAATGTTTCCAATAAACCATAAAGAAATTATAATTAGATGGAATTTAAAACAAGAGAACCTATTGAATTTCTTTTGTTCAAATTCCATAAATATTTTGATGGCTTAGTAGAATCAAAGGATTGGAAATGATGCAACAACTAAGTGCAACCTTATATATTACTAAATCTGTAATTAAAATTGACAAGGTCAAAATCCCGTTATCATTTAAGGCTAATTGTTCAAAACCTTATACTATACTACCCAGAAGCAAGCTTATGGCTGAGCTTTAGGTTGATGAAGAAAATGGGGATATATACATCCCCTCGACAATCATTAACGACAACATAATTATTCCGGATGGAATTGATCACTGCAAAGATTGGTATGCAGTTTAAGATGTTGCAAATTGCGGTAACAAATCTCATTCTTTTAGGTGATCGAACAACCGAACAAAGCCGAATTTTTCAAGAACATAAATCGAGGAAAATTTCATCACTGTAACACTGAACCTATATATAATTTAATTAGAATAGACCACCTAACGCAGAGGAAAAGTTATGGTATCAATATGAAGAATTATTTTTTCAGAACAGAACAAGGTCTGTCTTTTATATAAATACTGTAAAACATGAAAAAAAAAATCTGAAAGATGATAAACCCGTATTTACCAAAAGACATCGATACCCTCACGTTTACAAAGGGGAGCTCAAAAAACAAATCGATAAGATGTTACAGGATTGAATCATATGTCCAAGCTTCTCCTCCTGGTCGTCTCCTATTTGAATAGTATACCCAAGTGGCGATTAGTAATCTCTACTAAACATCACCGATTTCTCAACGCTGGATCTGGCATTTTGTTTTCACCAGGGTGAAAACCGCATTTTCCGTCGACTTCGGGCACTGCGAATATGTAAGAATAACTTTTGATCTTAAGACTGCTCCTTCATTATCCATTTTAAAACGTTGATGGAGCATTCTTTAAACCAAAATTTATTCTTATTTATTAGTAGTGCCCAATGCGACTTTCTAGGTAAATGTTGCTTGTGTTACATGGATAACATCATATAGTATTCTCGACGTCACTCCAAGAATACATCGTAAACTTAAACCAGATGTTCAACAAATTTAGAAAGGCTAACTTAAAAGTTCAAATGGACAAATCGGAATTTCCACATCATTAGATGTGATGGAGTAAAACCCAACTCAGAAAAAATCAAAGCGATTAAGACATTGAAACGGATTATAAGCTTTTTGGTTCTTCTGGAACATTATCGAAATTGTATAAAAGGCATCTCCGACGCTATTAAACCAATATTACAAGATAGTATGGATAATCATAGGCTAATTTAATGCTCAATTAAAAATCTTTGGGCTTCCGCCGTTCCAAACAAATAATTTTAGGCCCATTATAGCTTCCATTTATTCCTAATCAAATTTCAGTTCAATTAAATTAAAACTAGCAGAACCCAAATCGAAAATCCAAACAAACTAGACCGAAACTAGAACGCATATCAACTGACATGCAAATAATTTTAGACTGATTATGGCTCAATCAAATGTCCCATTGAACAATTTTGGGCTTCACTCATTCTTGATCAACGTTTGACGTCATCTGACGTCAATTAATTTCTAGCAGAGCCCACAACCGAAAATAAAACCACCCAGTCGTGAACGGAGCCCTCTGGACACTTGGAGACCTCCAGTTGTATCTAGCCTTATTCGTGTATACGGATCTCTGCACGGGCAGACTATCTTTTTCCCCGATATTCGTGGGAACAGAATATGGATCAACAAGAAAACAAAAAACAAAAAGAAGTGGCCAGCACTTCTCAAATGCTGGTAGAGATGGGGGGTCTGCAACTCCAGCCGTAAGTGGGGCTAAAACTGGTTCCGAGGAACCAGTAATAGCGGTATGAAGGAGAAGGTCATTGTTCCTTCGGTTCGAAGGTATAAGACTAGGCGTTCAGCCTTCCATGCCTTGGATAGACTGGCCACAGTCCCGGAGGAACAGTGAACAGAGGAACGAGTGCAAACGGTTAAGTAGGCGAAGAACTATATTGCCGATGTTAGCAAAGCTCAGAAGGAAGATCTTAGGGCGAAAATACAGAGGTCTGGCAAGGAGGAGCGTGGGGTTTAGACGCCGAAACTAAACGGGCCAAGCTTCAGGTGGCACAATCGAGGAAGGGGCCTAAGCTCTTACGTGACATTCTGAAGGAGGAGGAGGAGGTGGTGCTAGCCGTCGTGGACGAGAACCATGAAGATGGGAGCTCCACCGTTGAAAAATGGAGGTTGGTGTTTAATTCACTGAACCTTGTTTTCCTTCGAGTCCTTGGACAACATCCGCGACCATCGCCAATATGCAGTAACGCAGGTTGGTATCAGCAACGGCCGAAGCTGGAGGAGCCTAAGGGCAATTTCAGATGATCAATTATGGTGATCAATAAGGAATCCCTGGCTACCCTGTCAAAAACCAAAGGAGTTATCAACTTCGGCTCTAATACACTTAAGGTATTCAGATAGGACGAGGTCAGAGTGAAACCAATTACTGCGCAGCCTGAGAAGGAGGAGTAAGAAGTCCAGCCTGCTGAGGGAAGCGCGAGAAGAGAAAATTCTCCAGGGAAGACACTGCAGCTTGTGGTGAACCCGAGTGAGGGATTGACCAGCGACTTTAGTTACCGACTATCCCTTGACAAGGGAATGGGGGTACATTGGATTCCGAGGGGGGAGAGGTAGACCTCCTAATTTTATAGACTGCAGAGAAATGGGACCGAGGATACAGTCGACTCCGTCGGGTCCAACTAAGTGACATAGCACTGCTGTCGCAATTAAGGTAAGTGAAGACTTTTATAAATGATTATGTTTACTAGCAGGCGAGGCAATAGTTCTGATCCAAGAATCTTGGATCAAGAATAACAAGATCTGCGGTCTACGAGCGAAGGGTTACACCCTTTTTCACGCTTCCGGAATCGAAAAAAGCAGATCATACAGATCGTTTTTCTAATTCCACAGTATAGCATTGGGGACATTACTGTGGTCTGTATAGAGACGGAGAGGAGAAGATTCTTTATAGTACCCGGATACATGAAACGGGAGATGCCAGTGCCACCAGATATACTGGGGGCACTGGTTTTTGACGCAGAAAGGAGGAAGGTGGGAGTTATCCTAGGGTGCGATGCCAACGCGCACAATACCATCTGGGGTAGCTCGGATATAAATGATAGGGGCGAATTACTTTTTGAATTTCTCTTAAGAACTAACCTCGCACTATTAGTTATAGGACAGGAACCCACCTTTATTATTAGTAATAGACAGGAGGTTCTGGATATTACTCTGCTCACCGAATTTACTTCATCTATGATCAGGGAATGTAGGATGGCGAAGGAGCATTCGTTCTCCGACCATCACTACTTAATGTTTAAACTTAATCTCAACATTATAAAACAGTACGTGTTCAGAAATCCCAGGAAGACATTATGGCACGTATATAGGCATGTATTGGAGGGCATTATTACATGTAGAGTTCCAGGACTCCCCTACACGGGTAGTGGACTGGATTCAATGGTGGACACTCTGGCTACGGCTTGCAATACCTCTATGAGGGCAGCCTGCCCTTTAACAAAGCTGAGGGGAAGCGAAAACCAGTTTGGTGGACCTCGGCACTTGCGGAAGGCCGAAAAGCATGCGGGTCTGGTTTCAATAGAGTGAAAAGATCTAGAGACAGTCAAGACTGGGACTCTATAAGGAATGCCTTAGAGTATACAAAAGGGAATTAAGGAAAAAGCAAAGAAATTCCTGGAAGTGCTTTTGTGATAGAATGGAAGAGGTCTCGGAAACCTCGCGCTAAATAAAAATTCTCTCTACCAATCCAGCTGTTCCAGGCTATCTGTTAAAACCGGATGGCGACTGGACGGTTTCTAGTGAAGAGACTCTTGATCTCTTGATGGAAACTCACTTCCCGGGAAGCTAGGATGTGTCTACTGTGGAGCCTTCGCATGATTGTGGGTCTAGGGATGACTGCGGAGTCCAACTGTTGTGTACAGAGGAAAAAAGGCAGCTGGTCAGAATGGAATTGTACCAGCAGAAATTCAAAAAAACTCGGAGGTTTTGCTTCCCCGGCTAGAAGTTATCTTCAAAGCATGTCTGAAGCTGGGGAACATCCCCAAGAAATTGAGCGAGGCTAGGGTGATCTTCATCCTGAAGGCAGGAAGAAGCTTACACAGACCAACATCTTTGTATTCTTTTCTGCTGAAAATCATGGGAAGGCTGCTGGTTGTTTTTATTCGTTTAAAAATTGTACCCAGAAACTGGGTTCAGTCTCAACATATGTACCATAAGGATAAGTCCGTGGATATGGCATTATATACTCTGGTTCGGAGATTTGAGAAGTCACTGGATTTTTAGGAATTCTCATTGGTGGTGTTTCTCGATAACGAGGGCGCGTTCATAACGTGAAAGTGGAAGCAATTATGGAAGGATTGTTGCCTTTTGAGATATAAGACCCTGTAAGAAGGGTCATAGTGGGGATGGAGGAAGCTTCCGTCAGAAGGCGGGTTGTTCGGGGAACTCCTCAGGGAGGTGTCCTCTCTCCCCTCCTCTGGAATGTAGTAACCAATGGACTACTATTGGAACTGGAGGGGGAAGGAATAGTTGTGGTTGCTTATGCCGATAGCGTAGTGATAGCTGTCTCCGGTAAGCACCTGGATACAATCAGGGATGTGATGCAAAATGCGTTATCAATAACTGCGGGGTGGGTCAGCAAATGTGGATTGGGGATTAACCCATCTAAAACAGAACTGGTTCTTTTTACTAGGAGGTATAAAATTCCGACAATGGATTTACCAAGCCTAAATGGTACTATGCTGGTCCTTACTGATAAGGCGGGATTCCTAGGGATTCTTCTGGACAGTAAGCCCAGTTGGAAACTTAATATGATACAAAGAGTAAAGAAGGCCATTGTGGCGCTCTGGGGCTTGAAACCGGAGCTGGTGCACTGACTTTATACGGCAGTTATAAGGCTCATACTGCTGTATGGTGTGAGTGTATGGTGGCCTGCTCTGGAAAAAGTAACATATAGGAACATGATGGCGAAGGTGAAGAGGGCAACCTCTTTGCTTATTAGTGAAGCGCTGAAAACGACTGCCACTAGTGCCCTAGAAGTTTTGCTGTACCTTCTTTCATTAGAAATTATCTGCAAGCAAATAGCGGTTAACACGGCCGCCCGACTATCAGCGACTTCGGCTTGGAATTGCCTGCAAAAAGGACACTCAGCCATTGTTAATTCAGTGAGGCATGAACTGGTGAATTTAGACTACAGAACACCTCGTTTGTGTATCGACAAGTTTTTCAAGGTGATTTTCCCCTCAAGAGAGGATTGGAATAGTGGTCTTATTATGGAGACCGGGGCAGTTAAATTCTTCACCGACGGCTCCAAGCTCGATGGTAGAGTGGGTGCTGGTGTATTCTGTGGGGAGTTAAATGTAAGTTTATCTTTTCAACTGCCCGAGTACTGCAGTATGTAGCAGGCTAAAGTTATAGCGATTAAAGAGGTCATGAACTGGTTGAAGCATAATGTTATATCGTTAACTGATATCACTATCTATGTGGATGGACAGTCGGGCAGCAATTTTTTCACTGGATTCAGTTTCCGTGGCGTCAAGGGTGGTGTTGGGTTGTCACACATCTATCAACGGGATGAGTGAACATTTCGATATTCCGTTTATCTGGGTTCCGGGCAATTCTGACGTTGAGGGAAATTGCAGGGCAGACGAGTTAGCAAAGTACGGTACGACTCTCCAACTGTAACCAGGGAGCGCATGTGTAGGAAGGCCCATGTCTGTGCTAAAAGCAGCAAGCCATAGGGAAGCAGTTGCCTTGGCAAATGCTAGGTAGATCGCCAGTTCAACTGACAGATTAGCGAAACAATGGCCTGAGCTGAATTTGTATCTATCCAAAATCCTAATCACACTGAGCAAGCGTGATTGAGGTAGAATTGTAAGGATAATTACCGGGCACTGCTTTTTCGGATATCATGCGAGAAGGCTGGGTCTGGATGCAAATGACTTCTGCAAAAGCTGCAAGGACGAGGAGGAGGAGGAGGAAATTCTTCCTCACTTCCTTTACTCGTGTCCTGCTGGCAGAAGACATGATCACTTGGGCAAATACACTATGGACAGCGTCTGACATCTCGAAAGCTGTATCGTGCGAGATCTTTTACGCTATATTAATAGTACTAAATGTGTTTAAGGAAGTTTACGATGTCGGATCCTGTGGTATCACAATATGACATAATTGGCCTAAGTGTGCGATAGCAACCACTGAAACCTAGTCTAACCTAACCGTTGCCGTTATAATTTCGGTTTTGGTTCGATTTTTATTTGGATCCTGCTAGCTTGGAAATCATAACGCGTTTTTTGAACGAGGAGAATAAAAAAAGTTCAAAAGAGCATTTTACGAGCCTAAAATTAACCTTTAATTTTTCAATTGTTTTTAAATCATTTTTTGATATGGGTTCTTCTAACCTTTACTAAAGCTAACAGAACCGATCATTTTCGTTGGAAGGAATGGAGCCCAACCCCTTTAATAGAGCTTTTAATTAGCCTAGCTAGCTTTAGGGACGTAATTCTATTTAATATGTGTATAAAAAAGTTTAAGGACGTTTACAGCATATTCAATGTGTTCCAAATTTAGCAAGACCTTTTACGTAATTAAAACCTGGAAATCGAAAATATCCAACAACAAATTGATGTCATAAATTTCATAATTTGTCATAACCGTATTTTGTACATTAACATTCACTAAGCTAAATATTTACCATATGCGTGTTACAACACCATAACTAATTTCCTTTTCGTATAAAGACTGAATACAAAAATTATTTCATGGTCAGACAATTCATCGCTTAACCCCTCCACATGTTTCGTAATAATCATCACAAATTAATCAAATCGTAAAAATTCTACACCACACACCATATGCCTATATATATATACGACCATATATACTGAGCGTTCTAAATTCAATGAACCACACGGTCGTGATTTTTTTATTTCAACAAAAAATCGCGTGTTGCAAAGTTATTTACACCCAACAGAAAGCAAACAACACTTTATTGATTCTTCATAAATAATTAAGTCACATCATAATAATAGTAATAATCATAATAATAAATAACGATAAAGAACCGTGTACACGTAACCGAAATATGTCGGATATAAACACTACAAATAATTCTGTAATTAAGATTGATTGACGAAATACTATAAAGACTTACCTTGTGCTTATCAATATGCAATTGTCTTAAATATGGATCAAATAGTAACTTTTCTGGTTCTACATTTATTGGGGATTGCCTTCGCCCCTTATTGCACATATTCCATTGTGGATTAATTAGACCCCAAAATCCAGGACCTGAAATATTAAGTAAACAAATACACCAACGTTAAATTAGTTTGCATAAATAAAATTTTGGTTTTAACTTTTTTGCTATATACAAATATATTTAGATAATAAATAGATGAATACACCTGTTGCTCGGTGACACCGTTAACACAAAATACAAATAAAAATCTCAGTTGTAATTTAATATAACAAAAAATTATACATAATTAAGATACGGGGAGTTGATAGGACGATGAAAATCCAAAACCAATGAAACAAAAAAAAAACATAAAGTTTCATTACGCTTAAACGAATTTAGGGTGAAGTGGCAGGAGAAGGAAATAAATAATTTTGGTCTCCTATTCCGGTAATATATATAAAACATAATAATTTTCATGTCGAACGAACCTAAAAACAATACTCCATCCCCCAATATACGCGCATGTACGCCTGCCAAACACTCGGCGTTCAATTACCTATATAAAAAAAAAAATTTGTTCTCGATATAATTTCAGGTAATTATTTTGTTAGGGTGCGGAACGCAAACAACAACAACAAAAATCTCTTCACCATCATTATAATAATATACGTTATCTGCCGTACCTATTGGGTATAATTATATCTCGAAAATCTTCGAATTATTTATTATTTGGAAAGTTGGAAATTTTCGAATCAAATCATTTTATTTCATCTAATGTTTTTTATTTAGAAATTAAAATCAAATTAATTTATTTAATACCACAGGCCATTATTATTATTATTATTATGATGATGTTGTCTGATTACTAATTAATTATAAATAAATATATAGCTAATAATAGTCATAGAAATAACAGATTTTGCCCCAAATAATAAAATTAAATGTTTAAATAAAAATGATTGTGTTTAATTTTTGACATAATATGATTTTAGATTTTATATTGTCCGTTAGAGCCATTGTTCTTGGTATATTATAGGTGGAAACATTTTGAAGTAGTACAGATTTTTGCTCAAAAATTTTCGGTATTTAAAATAGTTATACATGGTAATAGGTATGTGAATTGCACTCAGTTTGTCTCCAAAATAAAAATTATAAAGTTTAAAAAGCGGAAACTGATATGTGTGCGACAAAACTTTAAGTTTTATTTTTAAATTTTTAAAGTACTTAATTATTCTAAAACTTGTTATAATATCAGTATAAAGCCTGATAGTGTTTTTCCGGTATCGGACAAATTACGATTGACTAAATACGGCTTCGTTAAGAAACAGCAGAAGTCGATTTTATACGGATGATGAACACTCTTATCATGACGTAGTCGCAATGTTAATAATTTTTCTACCTGATTTGAACAACTAAGGAAAAAACTACATTAATGTTTATAATTTGGAATACAAAAACACAAATGATTTCGACAAAATCCAAAAAAAAAATTCGCACTCAGGGGTGGGATGTTGTAATATCACTTATTTCAAAAGTAATATCGAAAGAATTGCTTGCCGTTTTGCTTTCCAAACTTGATTTTTTGTACTGCAAGTGTACGAGTTTTATTTTATTTATTTATTTATTTTATTTATTACATATCTATTTACAAGCATAAGCCGAAGCTTTTATACTATGAAAAAGAAAAATCACAAAAGAAAAAAAAAAATTAACAATTCTCATCAATATACAAAATTATTTACAAAGGGGTAAAAAAAAAATATTATTACAAATTATAATTACATTAAACATTTCTCTGTACAGTTAAATATACAAGTTTTTTAAAAAGTTTAAGAGAATTAATATTTTTAAGTTCATAGGGTAAACTATTCCAAACAATAAACGCATTCATCAAAACCGAATTATTATACATGTTACTTTTGTTAAGAGGCAAATTGATGTTTCTAGTGCGCAGAGACCTGGAAAAATTTAATTTTTCATAGAGATATAAAGGCAAACCAGAGGTAATAATTCTGAAAATAAATACAGCTGTTCTATAATGATAATACTCGAACAAAGTAAATCCAAAATAGAAGTTTTTAAACTAGAAATATGATCAAATTTTCTGAGGCCATGGACGTATCGAATACAATTATTAAATGTAATGTCAAGTAGACGCCGAGAGAAACTGTCACATCCACTATAAATCACATCACAATACATAAACAAAGGTACAACTAAACTTTTAACCAAAAATACTCGCAACTGAATTGGACATAATTTCTTTATTAATCTTAGCGAATATATACTATAATTGACACGTTGACACAATGTACTGATATGATCACACCAAGTAAGTTTGGAATTTAATATCAGTCCTAAGTTATTAATAGTCGGAACAAATTTAATTGTGTCATCACCCAAAACAAGAGTAGGCTTAATAATATTCGAATTATTTTTACATAAAAATAATGCTTTACTTTTATTGGGATTAAGCGCCAGTGAGTTAAATTTAGACCATAATAAGATATCCCTAAAATCTTCGTTCAATTTCATTGTAGCTTCATTCAATCCTAATGCTTTACATCCGATGTACATTTGTAAATCATCAGCATAGAGATGAAAAGAACAATGACGAATTCGCCATGGAAGATCATTTATAAATATAGAAAAAAGCAAGGGACCCAGAATTGATCCTTGTGGTACACCTAGAGTTACTCTACCCATTCCAGAGCAGTTACACCATGCTTAACAAACTGCTCCCTACTATGCAAATAAGAGTACAACATATTAATTGCAAAGCTAGAAAATTTATAATATAAATAAAGCTTTTGAAGTAGAAGTATATGATTAACACTATCAAACGCCTTAGAGAAATCCAATAAAACCAATAAAGCTTGCGAACCATGCCCATCCAAGATAGTAGAAAGATCATCAACAATGTGTACCAAAGCCGTTGTAGTACTATGACCATGCTTATACCTTGACTGAAATTTACAAAGAAAATCAAAATCTTTAAAATGCTGCAGAATCTGGGTTTGCATAACTTTTTCTAACACCTTAGAAAGGGCAGGTAGTATACTTATTGGTCGAACATGTCCGGCTCGTTGTCCTCCGTCGTTGAATTTTATTGCGTAGTTAATATAATTATTCGATCGATCAAATCTTTAGATAGATGGATTATAATATTCGTGCACATAAATTGTCACTAACAGTTTGTGATCACTATTTTTGGCTATTCACTGTACTTACTATTGGTGTACAAAAAATGTTGGTAACCACTGTCTTTACACACACATATACACCTTCGTTGAAACGTAGGACGAATGAGTAATTTTGAATCTACTTTAATTACACTCATTCATTCAATCTCTCACTAAATTAATACCAAGCCCTGATTGGCGGTTAGGCATCTACGAATTTTACACAACACTTGTTTTTAAAGTTTTTGTAGCCTACTTAACGAAACTTATACTATACAGTTCTTGTTACACTAGTACTGAAAGCACTAGGCGACTTTTGAAGAAAGTTTTTATGGCGCACACATATAGCGGTTGTGCGCTTTAGAAAGTACTATTGATTGTGGGAATTTTAGTTATATAGGCTTATGTTATAAAGTATTATTTGTTATCACTGATTAGAAATTATTATGATTAATTTATATGATTATATTATTAGTATTTTATTATTAGATTATAGCATTTTATAGGAATTATTATTACTCAGCAAATTCCTTCGTGGTACTCGTTATTAAAGTCCATATAGAATACATATTATTAAAATGTTCGGATAATACCATGCAATATAATTAAGAATATGCTATAACGAGCTGTTCATTTTTAAAGTGAGACAAGTCCATTTGTTGCTATTTCGAGACATTTAAGGGTTTGTGTTTTAATCAATTTAAAAATATTCGTAAGCGGTAATAAACTTATTTTATATTTTTTGTGGTCTTATTTAATGTTAGCTGGAAAAAAATATGGTTTTGGTATGCGCCATTGGACTTGCCACACTTTCAAAAGGAATGATTTGTGAAAACCATTGATTTTTTTTTAATGCAGTATTAGTTAAAATTAATTATACTAACAAAAAATTGATTATTTTATTTATTTATTTATTTTAATTCAATATTATTTTCATTATTCTTTATAAACGTTACAATAAAAGAAAAATTTAAATAAATTTTGATATAAAATGTGGATAAAATAAAAAAAATATTTAGTAATAATCCAACTATTATATAAGTATATTTTTTACTTTAGATACTGAAGATTTTTAAAGTATTCATGATGAATGGGTGGTATATATGGTAATAAATCCAACATATCTTTACACTTTTCCTTAGAATAGGTCTAGTTTTCTCAAAGAAGATGATAATATTATTTTTCCGAAATAACTTGGTTTACCCGGTTTTGGCGATAAATCAAGAGTTTTAAATTATGAATCTTTTTGCATCGATGTTTTATAAAAAAATTTATATGTCGCGTTTCTTGAAAACCTTATCCAGGAAATATTCAACCAATTGATAATTTCTCGGTTTCGTTTGAAAATTGCTTCCTCCAATGGTTTAGTTGAATAGAAGTTTTCACTTGTCATTTCATGTACTAAAAATGTTTTATGCTTCCGACATATTTTTATCAATTTGTAATAGTCTTGGAGAATATACAGTATATTAGTTTTTCCAACGGCCATTTCTACAAATCGTGATCGTTTGGCAAGAATGAATGTCTTGACAATAAAAATTTATGGTCAATAATATCTTTATTATGATCGCTAGACTGTATAATTTTCATCCACATTAAGACCATGTTTATGTTTCGTTTTTGTCCAGTGCACATATCACAATAAGCGATAATGTGTTTTTGAGTTGTTATATTATGTAGATGCCTTAAACAGCAAGAAGCTACTTCTTGCAATCCTCTGATGCTAATGTTTCATCTCAGGTATACATATGAACTCTATCGTCATGTAAATTATGAAAACCTTGATTCAAAATATACATGTTGCATTATAATAAGCGATAGAAACTGTTTTTTAGGGTACGGTAATGCTTTTTACAAATCAAAAGTAAAAGCGAAATACTTTTTTGGGTTATTTGAGGCTATCTGTGTATCTTCTTCCAGTGACTTTCTAGCTAGTTCGGCAGCTTTCAAATGAGTTTCATGTTGTTCCATCAAGTTTGATTTTTCTTCCTCTTTTTCTTCAGACGTACCAAAAATGCGAATCGCATTTTTGGTACGTGTCTTTATACGTGGATGATGAAAATTCAAATTAAATTCTTTGTTAAAAATATTTCTATAAACTTTCTCCTTAAGCACGTTCAAAGCACGTTCCAGTTTTCCTTTAGTTATATTAAAAGTGTCTAAAAAATCTTTTATATACTAAAATATTTGATTGGGTTGTATCTAAATAATATTTAAAACTATGAGTCCTTGGAGTTCCTATGTAATTTCTCGGCCGCAATCTTTTCGTAGCGCATTTCTGAGCAGTACCATTTAGATATATATTTTCCTTACTGAAATATGCCAGACTCCAAAATTTATCTAAATTTTGTTTCCGCTTTTCGACACTAATTAGATTTATACAACCTTTCACTCAGTGGCAGTTTTTATTTTCAAATTGTTTTTTAGCAATAATTTTTCCTTTTTGGCTACAATATTTTTTACCACTATTCCATTTAGTTTTTCTTATCTTTTGAACATAAATATGTTTGACATTATATTGGTCAAATTACAAAGGACCCCGCACAAATCTTATGGAAATTGAATTTCGGTCAAATGATTTGAAATTTTCAGAATAGTTTCTTCAAGTCATGCTGATCAAAAGTCTTTATGGAAACAAAGTGCCTAGATGCTGTTGAAGCCGAGTTTTAAGTGATGAAAAGTTGAAAAACTTCATTACTATACGCATCATATTTTTCCGCCGTAAATAAAATAATTGGAAATTTCCATTACTTTTTTTTGTATATTTGTGTTTTTTGTTTTTATTTAAATATATTATTTAAATATAAATATAAATATAATTAAATATAAATATATTATTTAATATATGCACCATCTGGTTGTAATTTGTTTGTTTGTGCGATTTTAGCTGAAACAAAAAGGATTTTAAATAATTATTCATTATGCGCACGTTAATATTCGTATATATACGAGTATATCTGCGATCGAAACGTATTAAAATATTAGTATTTCCATCGCTTAAAACTCGGCTTCAACAGCATCTAGGCACTTTGTGCCCATGGAGACTTTTGATCAGCATGACTTGAAGAAAATTTTGAAAATTTCAAATTATTTGACCGAAATTCAATTTCCATAAGATTTGCGCGGGGTCCTTTGATAGTTGACAATTATACTTAAAACGTTTCTCGCTTGCTGTTGGTCAGGGCTGGACAGAAACACGTTGACTGTTGTGTAAGAACTAATAATTATTCCATAATTTATTTGATTTATATACAAAAAAGATCATTTAGAAAACTATTGATTATGCAAAATAAATGTAAAAAGAAATGTAAATGCCCTAGTCAATATGAAAACCGATATACATATTCCGTGTCATCAGTATTTAACGGATGTATATGGTAAAATTGATATATTCAATATCATAATTTGATAGCGTAAGTGTTGTTGTTATAACATTCTCCCCGGCCAAGATGTGAAGATTATCGTGCTTTATACCTGAGCCTCTAGAGGAGTGACTCTGGCTGGTTTATTTTTGGTTGCATCAATGCTCCTTTTTGATTCCCACGAAGACTATGCCTATGGGTACGAGCGCAAGGAGTCCATACGTGAGTTCATAGTGGTGCACGTGGTGATGAGATAAGCTTTGTCCTGTATTCATCGTTCCTGCCTTTATTCTTTGCTGTAGTTCTTCGATTCCTTGTACCTTTGACAAGCCTTGAAAGTGATGGGAGTAACCTTGTGGTTGCTTGGTTGTTTCTATTGAGAGATTAAATGTTGGTAATATTGAGGAATATACTTTGTGATAGTACGATTGCTTCGCTGGTATGCTTATGGTTCTTCCCTTCAGTGTACAACCAGAGCCTAAGCTCAGTATTCCGCTTCTTGATATCTTTGTAGAAAATGGCTCTTGTTGACAAACGATACTGATCGTACGTTCAGCTGGTACTGAATAAAGCCATCTGTAATCTCTTAGTTGGATCCATGTATCGGGCATGTTATTCGTCTTAATTTCGACCACCTCGCATTTGTTATTCACTTTTTCTTGTCGTAGCAGGAGCAGCTCACATAAAACATCATCTTCTTGATTCTGATACATAGCCTGGTTTAACTGGCATATGCTTAAGTCGTTGGTGCTGATACAGTTTTGCCATTCAGAAGTTGTCATTGAAGAATATGTGTGCCGATGCAAATCTGTCACAAGAAGTTCCATTTGTGGCCGTATAAATATAGATGGACTGTTGGGGGTAGGCAGCGGTATGGGCTTATATATTTGGTATATTTCCTGATATACTAATGGCAGCTTCACCTCAAATATCAAATATTTGCCCTGCAGCCTTGTCTTGGCTGTCATTAGCTGGTATAGTGCCAATATGTCATCTATGCTGACAGGAATGCTGCTGTTGTTAGCTCACTCACTAGTTCCAAGTGAATTGCTTTCGTAGAGAAACAAATGAACAATGCGATATATCCCTTGTAGGACTTGTTTCCTCTTCCTTTGGATACACGAATTGCAAATGGACCTGCGTAGTCAATGCCCGTATTGGAAAATGGGGCAGATGGAGTGACTCTAGCTTCCGGTAACATACCCATTAACTGTTCTGATGCTGCTCTTCTGAATGGAAAACATTTTACACAATTGGGGATTGTTGTGCGTACTAGACGTTTACCATCCAAAATCCAATATTTTCAATGTATTTGTGCTAGAGTTGCTTGTACGCCTCCGTGTAATACAAGATGGTGTGCTTCAATTGTGATGAGGTTTGAGTAAATATGATTTTTTGGTAGAATTAGTTAGATTAGATTTTTGTAATCTACCGCCGACCCTCAACAAACCATTTTCGTCCATGAATTGATTTAGTGATGATAGTTTGCTGTTTTTTGTGGCTTTACTCGTTGATTTGAGGAGTTTAATATCTGCGGCAAATTCCGAATCTTGTATTGTTTTTATGATTACATTGTTTGATCTGGTTAGTTCATCTACTGTTAGAAAACTGGGTATCTCTCCAGGAACTTGACGTATTCGATTTTTAATGATAGTAATAAATCTGTAGCAGTACGCTATAGTTCATTTTAAGAGCCGATGAAAATCGTGAAAAATCTATGAACTCTGGTTGAGGAGGTGCGTTGATAAATAAGCAATTTGTTTTTAGTTCCTCATTGGCTGCTTCTTCAGTTGGTTCAAGCGCTAATGGATAATTTGGGTTTTTTAACCAGCTTGGTCCTTCCCATCAAAGTTTATAGTTTCGCAAGTTCTGTGCGTTCATGCCACGTGACGCTACATCTGCGGGGTTATAATTGGATTTTACATAATGCCACTGACTTGGTTAAGCGATCATAAGCGACTGAATTTCAGCTATTCTGTTACCCACAAAAGTTTTGTATTTACTGGGATCGCCTTTTGTCCATCCAAGCGTTATCATCGAATCCGTCCACGCATAGGTAGTAGCGTGTTCCAAATCCATGGAATCTTGAACTGTTTTTAATAACTTTGCCAATAGTACGGCACCGCATAATTCCAACCTTGGTAACGATATTCTGTTTTTATATGAGCAACCTTGGTTTTTGCTGCTATTAAATAAACGACCGGTGTGCCTTGGGAATTTATTGTCCTGTAGTATACCACTGCTGCAAATGACTTCTCTGATGCATCGTTGAATCCAAGTAGTTCACTTTCGCCTTGTTGCCTGTGTTCTATCCATCTGTGTGTTCTATCGATCTCAAACCTTCTTTGAATTTACTCCATTGTTGTTGTAGTTCAATACTTAGAGTATCATCCCATCCGACACCAGCTACCCATAGTTTCTGCATTAATAATTTTGCTCCTATGATGATGGGTGCAAACCATCCTAATGGATCGAATAGTTTGGCTACTTCTGCCAATATGCTCCTTATTGTTGGTTCTTTTTTATTTTCGGACAATGATATTTTAAACCCAAAATTGTCGAAAACTGGGTTCCAGGTTATTCCGAGCGTCTTAATTGTTTCATCGATGTTTATGGAGCATAGCCCATCTTCGCGTGCGTTTCTAGGTAGATGTGTTGTCAATTCTTTTTTGTTACTTGCGCATTAAAATCTTTCCCCTTAGATTAAAACCTCTAGCATTCAGCAATTGTATGAGTTGTGATTGGGCTTCATATGCTTCTTCTAATGTATCAGCTCCTGAAAGCAGGTCATCAACATAGACATCTTTTAACGTTATTTTTGACGCGATTGGGTAGTTTTTTATTTCATCATGTGCTAGTTGACATAAGACTTTAGTGGCTAAATATGTTGCTGACGTGGTCCCATATGTTACTGTTTTAAGTTTAAACGTTTTGATTTCTTCTTTTGGTGATTCTCTCCACAGGAGCCGTTGATAGTTTTTTTCTTCTTCATTGATTATGATCTGGTGGAACATCTTCTCTATGTTGGCTTTGATAACGAATTTATGTTTTCTCCATCGCATTAGAATTGACATTAGATCCTGTTATAACGTTGGACCGTTTAGCATTAAGTCATTCAATGATGCATCGGTTGTTGTTTTTGCCGAACCATCGAAGACGACTCTAAGCTTTGTAGTCGTGCTGTCTGATTTCATCACTGCGTGATGTGGAAGATAATATGCTACAGTTGAGTCTTTTTCATCTTTTAGCATCTCCATTTGACCAAGTTGTTCATATTCACGCATAAAGTCTGTATACATTTTTCTGAGATCTGGTTCTCTTGACAACCTTTTTTCGACTTGAAGGAACCTTGCTATTGCCATGCGTTTAGAATCTCCTAAATGTATAGCTGGATCCTTCTGAAATGGGATACGTAATTTGTAGCGCCCATTGTTCAGTCGCCTGTGCGTGTCACGAAAGAATTCTTCACACTCCTTCTCTGGCTTTGTGTGAATGCGTGGGGGATGCATTTCTTCTAACTCCCAAATTTTTTTTAGTTGTTCATCTATCTCAGTCGATGAGACGTGTGAGTTGTATTTTAACTCTGTTGTCCAGTTGGGTGTAGATATTCTTCCTAAAATTACCCATCCGAATTCCGTGAGCTGTGCTGCTGGTTCGTTTTTATTTCCTTTGATGCACTGTGGCTTCAAGATCTGCGTGTAATAATCTGCACCCAGTAGTATATCAATCGGTGCGGGAATGTTGTAGTTCGGATCGGCCAATAGCAGCTCATTCAAATGTTTCCATTTTCCAAAAATAAACGGTTTTTCTAGCAGATTTTTGCTTATTTTGGTTTAGTACTAACGAGTTTCAATTTCTATTGAAAATGTTGACGGATATCTTGGTTGTAGGTTGATATTTACAATACTATTGACTCTGCCAGCAACTTGTCCGACTACACCATGGACCTCTGCACTGATTTTACGACCTACTAGATTTAAACGTTGTTTGGCTTCTGTTGTTATGAATGATGTTTGTGAGCTGGTGTTGATCAGCAATCTTAAAAGCTCTTCCCTTCCATCAAACCTTGTGGTTTTGACAAGGGCGGTTGCTAAAAGTGTTGTTTCATGCGTTTTCATCGCACTGTTGGTTGAAATGCTTCTTGAAGTTGTAGTTGTAGACTGCTTTGTATGAAGCAGACTGTGGTGCTTGCCATTGCATTCTTTACATCTTGATTGAATATAACATTGTTGAAAATTTTGTCCAGTAGCTAGGCACCTTCTGCATAGATCATGTAAGTTGACAAGCTGTATTCGTTCTATGTGACTCATTTTGTTAAACTTGTGGCAGCATTCTAAATTATGATGGCCTGAACACAAGGTACACGATTGATTTTTTACTATTGTTGCACTGAATGCTTGTTGTTTATGGCGAATGCTATCGTTTGCCGGCGTTAATTTTGGTAGTCGTAAGGTTTCTAGTAGTTGATATCGCTATTCCATATACTTGAGAAGTCCGTTGGTAGATTGAATCTCCTTTGGATTTTCTAATGACATCTCATATGATTTAAGAGTCTCGTTGTCAAGTTTCTGGAACAGCGATATCAAAAAATTACAGATTGATTAATCTGTAATTTTTTGAAAAATTACCGATATACATATTCCGTGTCATCAGTATTTAACGGATGTATATTTATATTGAAAAATTGATATATTTAATGACATAATTTGATAGCATAAGTGTTGTTGTTATAACAAATATCATTGTCTCATTGTTGAATCCAGAAACATTTTCATCTGATAATGAATCTGACTGTTCCAAAATTCTTCTTTTTTATTCTTTAAAATAATTTCATTTAGCTTTAAACCATCTTCACTTTCAGATGTCAGGATCCTTCCTTTCTTATTAATATTCATGGGCATTATTTCTATACAATATTAATCATATTAATATTAATAAATTAAATTAGTAAGTAATTATATACATATAAACTAAAAATAATAGTATGACAAATAAATATCTTAGGACCTGTCCGAATACTGTAATACTTTAATTTTCTGTAATAATTTTGACATTACTGAAATAATTTTCTCTTCCATAATTTGTTAGAGTTCAATTGCTGTCCGAATACTGAAATATTTTTGACATTATTAAATAATTGTAATGATCGTTATTGCATACAGAAAACAAGATAACTGAAACTTATTTTGGATCTAATATTTCAATAATTATATAATTTAGTTGAACAAACCATAATTTGTTACATTCATAACTTCAGCAAATATAATTTCGTAATTCTAAAAATGGCGCATTTCCAACAACAACAATGAAATAATACAAAAATTATTTCAGGTACGTCAAAAATTATTACGCATAGCTGTTGTAATAATTTGGTTGCATTCAGAATCCTCTCACAATTATTACAATAGAAATAATTATTACAATATTCGGACAGGTCCTTATTCAATTTTACTTACCGGCTTCACTGTCCGATTCAACTTATGATACTTGAAATTTTTAATTTTTATAAAATACACTACTAATAATAATTAGTTTTTAATTGAACTAACCATAAAATTCTTCACTTTACTTACCAAAATATACATCAGAAATGATTTCACAACTTATGCAATTGCGCAATTATGTCAAATGGAAAATACCCGAATTATGATAAAACAATTTTTTACAAATACAGTTGTAGTAGAACACCAAAAATTCTAATTGCGATGAGAGAGCATATCAAGTTTTACACCGCACAATAACTCTTGTATTTTATCAATCTTGTGAAGAATACTACAAGTGTTTAGAAAAGAAAAATTCAGACCTTAGTACCTATTTATTGCAGATTTGAGAACCACATTGTTTACTATTGAGAAGGAAGCATGTGAACGTAGATGATTCATATAATAACCCAGTATATTTCGGGAAGATATATAAGAAACGTATAAATCAAAATGAAATTAATATCAAAATCAATGAATAGACTGTCGCTCGACACACCATAGGTAACTCTAACACTAGAAACTAAACTTAGTAAAACGATATAATATATTCATTCAATTTGCAATAATTATTATTCTAGTCTCATAAAGCAAATGTAAGACAAAGTTGTAATTAATTCAAATAAATGCAATTATATTTATAATATAAATTAAAACGTTGTACAAAATACATGATTAAGAAAATAACCACCTTGGTTAGCATTTGTGATAACATCATCACCTTCAAGTAGCATAGCTGAATATTAGCCGAAGATTGATGAGTAGATGGGTGCGTGTAATATTCATGGTCAACCATAATTCTGAATTGTTGTATACTACTCACTGAAGTTGGCACTGACTTTTTAGTTTTCAGAATGTTTTCTACTCCTGATTTAATGAAAGTTGTATAAATACATACAAATTTGTTTTTGTTGTTAAGACTCGATTTATGTAAATTCGTGTTGATGAATTCATACCAATATCCTTTAATGATAATGATTGTTTAACCTTGTACTGGTTAAAAAATTCGATAGCCGATGCTTTTAGTGCAAATTTAATTATTATCGGAGGGGCACTACTGCTCGATGACATTTTACTACTGCGCTCATCGACGTTATATTTTAAGTCCGTAAGGCAGAAAAATTGTGATCGTTACAGTTGAAATTTATTGAAGTACCAATTTTAGCGACAACATCAGCAACAACTTTATTGGTTAAAACAGGAACTTGCGTAATTACTATATCGCAGGATCTTTATTCGATCTTTCAATAAT
Source organism: Nephrotoma appendiculata (assembly GCA_947310385.1). Classification (NCBI taxonomy): domain Eukaryota; kingdom Metazoa; phylum Arthropoda; class Insecta; order Diptera; family Tipulidae; genus Nephrotoma; species Nephrotoma appendiculata. Next base: position 70,318,686 of record OX371225.1, read on the forward strand.
CAATCCTTTCACTTAGACGTACAATTTCGTCAACCTGCTCATTGATTTTAGCGATAATTATTTCAATTTGATTCTTGAAATCACTCAAATGTGAATCAATACATTTAAGTTAATTACTATTAAGGAATTACTATTAAGTGACATGGTTCAAACAGATGAGTTTTAAGATGATATCGCCACACACCAAGTCAGGTGAAATCAAAAACTATTCAATTCCGTATAATGATGTAAAGTGTAGTGTTTACACTTTAAGTTTTTAAATATATCGATTGTGTTTTAAGAGGAAGCACAGGTCACATAAAATATAAAATTATGATTATTTTAATGTATTTGATGATTGGATTATGTCACAATAAACTTTAATTTCACATTAATGATCACAACAAAAAAAAAGTACTGTGTGAACAGTCTTAAAAGTATGAACAGTCTTATTAGAACAGCATATCCACTAATACATATTGTATATTATATATTCCGCATGTATCTTTTATAGAAGCACTTAAAACATTTATAGAAATCTTTACAACTTATAAATTAGTTTAAAAAAATTAATTTTACGAGACCAAATGAAAGAGTCTACTCAGTTGACTTCGTCTTGCTATCACCCTGTATGGCCCCCTATGTATGACTTATAATGGAGGCTACAGGATCGGAAGTAATGAAATATAATATGTATACAGAAAGATATTCAACATAGAATATAACTTATCGTTCCTTGTGCCAAAAAGACGTTTGCGATACTTGCAGCAACCAAATTATTGAATTTGACAAACATCGAAAATTAAACGAAGATGTAAAAGGGCATACAGAAGCTGACAATTGATAGCACTATTAGTCTATGATCTAGAAAATGTATATTCTTTACCTAAAGGAAATACAACAATTTTTTTTTTTTTTTATAAATCGGATATTGCCACTAAAACAAAACTACCTACTATTCTTTTTGGTATGAAAACAAAAGCGGTAGAACTGGGAGCAACTAATACATTAAAGCTATTTTAAATGATAATCCGCATAATACGAAGGTTATATCATGGTCAGGCGCTTGTGTTCCCCAAAGTTACAGTTGGTTTGTCAACCACCGAGCAACACGCTCTGGTTGCCCAAATGAAGCTGTGACTGCAGAAAATATAAAACATCCACGAAATTGTTTTGAAAGACGGTAAAGTGAAGTTGTGTGAGATAGCTGACATTGTACAGATGTCAATGGAATGTGTTGGTCATATTGTACGAGCTTTTATCCACGAGAAACCTTGTTTCGAAGTAGGTACCGCGTTTGCTCACAATGGATCAAAAACAACAACGCGTTGCACATTGTAGATCTAAAAAAAAGGTCAAGGGAAAGAAATTTGCCCCTAGAGAAGGAGCGATTGCCAAAGCTGAAGCTTATTTTGAATACAATAATAAACCGTTCTACAAAAAAGGCATCGAAATGTTAGAAAGGACATGATTGTACGTTGGACTGATTGTATTGCTCAAGATGGAAATTATGTTTATGAATAAAATATATTTTTCCCCAAAAAATTGTGTATCCTGTATTAGACCGGGAACTTTTCAGGCGATGCAATAATCAAGTATTTTATTTATTTAGATTATCTCTTAGAATAGAACTAATCAAAATTTGGACTGTGGCTATTTTTCAAACCAAAAAGCATTCGGATCTCCTCTTAATATCCATGCTGTTCACCATTTGATGAAAGATTTCCTCTTCTCTCTCAATTGGAAGTGGCAGTTTTCATTGGAGCTTTATTATTCATTACAAATATTTTGAAAAGTATATTATTTATTAGAAAAACGATTATGAACTATAAAACTATAAATTAATTTTGTAACTATATCGGTTCAGATCAGTTTTTCAAAATGTATGCGGAACAGACACTTTTTGACAAAAAAACTGATTTTCAACCAAAATTGGGCTCTTTTGGGAGAACTAAAAAAAATTGGGAGACCGCACAGTAGAAATGAAATCGGTCCACCTGAAATGTCAACTTCCATAGAAGCTTTTTCGTTTTTAGCATTTAAGGAAAAATGTGTACAAACAAAAATATTGTAAAGCCAAAATGTTTTCAGACCATTTTTTAAATTTGTCCGGCAATGATGAGTTTGTACAGTCCAGACGGATTGATTATTCTAAATAAAACTTCATAGTTAAACTTTTCCGTAATTTAGAGATCTTTACGAAACTTATTGGACATTTGTGTACTGGAAGTAGCACTGTTCATATTAATTTTTTTAATTTTTACGAAGAAGCAACAACTTAAATTAATTTAGAGATTAAATATTAAACCTTGTTCGTTTATTGAACATGAAGAAAAAAATATTTTTGAATATGCAAGACAGTTTGCAGACAAGACCAAAATACCAGATACCAACTAGAATAATTTTAATTCCTACTTATTGTAGGAATAGGAATACAATTATTTGACGCAAAGTTGTTCTATTCATCACTAGAGCAACATTTTTGAAAATAATATAATTTATAGGTTGGCATCTTGACAAATATAATGAGGTATTTTTATTTTTATTACTCAAGAAACCAAATGAAATAAATTAAATATTTATAATAAACTAAAGTAGTTTAAGGACCGCTTTGTGAGTTTGCTCTTCCTTGGAGTGTAAAAGCATATCGTTGAAATAAGTAACGGTTCCATCAAGACCGGCGAGCATTTTGCTGTTTGCTGAGAAATGACAAAAGCTTTTCTGCAAAAGGCATGGTATCACCTTCAACGTTCAATAAATTTGCAATTAATTCATTCTTTAGCCTTAACACTTACTTCTATAAACTCATACATTGTTGTAGCGGAAATGGGTTGCTACAGCACTCCCTACGGACTTTGCAGGTGTTTCATGTTTAAACATAATTTATCGCTAGTTCTGAGTATCAAGAACCTTAGAAGTATATTTTCAAATAAAAATAAAAATAAGGACCCTCACCTATGGTGTCTAAAACTTTTCTAATTAATATCTATAATTTAAACTCTCGTTTGCATTTCGTAATTTTACAATAAGAACATTTTAATTACAATAATTAGGCACAGAGCTTTTAAAACATGTCTATCCTTAAATAAATAATATTGTTTCGATGTTTAAAATTTAAATAATCCATTAACCTTAAAATGTTCGGCTTGCACGACTAGACTAATTTTATAATATAGAATAATTTAAGGACCAACATCTTTAATAGCTCTCATTAAAAGTTAGAAAAACAATTTCTATTCAAATCTGTTGAAAGATTTAACGACACAAATTTGAATTGTAAATCAGAATCATATCTATTTAGTTAATTAACCACAAATAATTAAAAGTCAACAATGAGATAATAATAACCCTCACCCCCTTCTTTACCGCAAAGTTATCTCTAAATTTGAGAAGCTCGTCAAATTGCATTCGAATCACGTAATCTATAATAATAATGATAATAATTCCAAGCAACATATTCTTTTAAGAAGAGATATAAAACCGAAAAGTATAATTTAAATCTCAACGTTACGCGTTGTAGACTTTTATTAATAGTAGAGCTTTTTATGTATTATATATACCTACTTGAACTTTTTTCATTTAGTAGATTAAAACCAAGCACACAAAACACACAACTTTGTTGAAATAATTTAGAAATGAAATACCCGCACCAGCAGCATAACAAAAAAACAAAAAAAATTTTTTGGAAGCCAAAGCGAAGGAAAATTATTTATTCCGATCAGGATGCTACATGCTTTTGTATGAAATTGGATTGAATGTTAGTAGTGTATCTGGTATAATAAGGTTGTCAATTCACCTTTTCACGTATAACTTTGTGTACACCGTGTATGTATGTCTATCTGTTGTACATAGGTAGGTATGTGCCATGGAATAAATGTTTATTTGTTTTATTCTTGCATCACGTATTACTCTTCTGCTCGCTTTTCTTTTGAAGTTCGTTTATTATTTGTTTTAAGATGAAAATGTACATATATATATATATATGTGTGTGTGTTTTCGTTTTTAATTTGGTTCCTTGGAAAAATGGTTTTTTATAATTTTTTTTTTTTGGAAATTCTGAAAAATGATTAGAAAAATGTATAAAGAATATTTTTTGTACTTCACTTGTAATGTTGATTTTAGAATTTAAATTCTTCGTAATCCGCAGTTGAATATAAACAAAATTTTCGCATTAACAGGTGGCCTTTATATAATATAAATTTAAAGAAAATGTTAAATTTACAAACCATTACAAATAAATTCTATCGTCAAATCTAAAATGGTTTTGGATTTTTTTTGCTCTCTCGCCGATAGATGAATGACACAAAATTTAATAAAACATCGTTTTATAACACTGAACAACAACAAAAACGCATTTTTGTGTTCTATCTTATTGTCTACAATGCGTATATTTAATTAATACTCTACGTGTGCATACAAGTAGTTACTCCTCCGACATTTCGAAATTATTTTTCAAAGAAGGAACAGAATAGCTACTACCTGAACTCAATATATCAATATCCTCCACGTTATAAAGTTCACAAACGCATTTATTGTAGACCAGTTATGAAAGCGTTACTGGAAAACTGTTTGTATACCGACTTACTCATCAAGCTCGTTATCATTGCTCAGAATATTTGCAGCTGGGTATCAACGGGACAAAACATGGCACATGACATAAAATGCAAAATTGCGTCATATTGTAAGGATACTATGTTTTAGTGGCATTAACGAGACGCATACATTTAATTAATGTACACACCACTGCGAAGTTACCAACTGTTTTCATTTTTAAATTTAACTTAAATTGTGATACATATGTTTCAGCTATTTTGGAAGGATTTACTTCCTGCATGTAATAATTGAAAGATTATTTTATTTATGTAAATATTTTAAATAAATGAATCAATAAAACTATTTTAGATAATTATTATTTTTGAATGTAATTATTTCACAAAATTTTACAATTGAATATTAGTATTCACTTCGTGCTTGTAAAAATTTGTTAGGTTAATACACAAAATAAAGATTAGAAGGGATTTTCACTTATTAAAATATTTATAAATTTTTTTATAATAAAATAAACAACAATTAAGTTAAAAACTTTTCTGTGATAATTAATTAAAAATGGTTTTCATGTCTAGAGACTGGTCTCGGATTACTTTTCCTCCTTTGACAAACAATATGGATTCAGTCAATTGTCTTAATCTATACCGTTGAATAATTTAAATATAAATATCAAATAAATGCATTTTGTAAAAAATTTACTTCCTGCATGTAATTATTGTAAGCCGTTTTTATTCTTGTTAATTTAGTAGAAAATGTGAAAGCAAGACTCTATTATATTTACTCCTTCTGAATATGATTATATTACAAAATTTTGTGAAAATGAACATTAATATTCACTTCGTGCTTGTAATAATTTGTTGATTTAATAATCAAAATAAATATTGATATTACTTGCAATGTACAGTATATTAAATTAAAATATAGCTCATATAGCTTTAAATATTATATCAATGATTTATACTTCCTGCATGTAATAATTGTAATATATTTTTATTTGTGTAAATATTTTAGATAAACGAACCAATATAACTAATTGAGAAATATTTTTGTTGAATGTGATTATTCCACAAAATTTTGCTATATAAAACTTAATATTGCCTTCGTGCTTGTAATTATTTGTTTGTTTTATACGCAAAATTAATATTAAGATTACAACTAGTGTGCAGCTTATATTTTATCTTTTGATTTCTATTTTTATTTGTGTAAATATTTTAAATAATTGAATAAATAACTCTATGAGTATTTAAGACATATTCTTCTTGTACGAGTATATGATTATTTCATAAAATTTAGCAAAATAAAAATTATTATTCACTTCGTGCTTATAATAATTTGTTGGTTAACAAGCAAACAAATATTAAGATTTTTTCTAATGTGCTGCATTTTAAAGTATACTATTGGATAATTTAAATTAAGATATCAAATTCATGCTTTTTGTACTTTAATTTTTACGATAAGACTCATTGACTATGACAAATGCAAGGTTTACTTCCTGCATGTTATTATTGTAATCTTAATTTATTTATGTTAATGTTGTATTAAATAACAAAATAAGACATTACTACATTTATTCTTCTTTAATGTTATTATTTTATAAAATTTTGCGAAAATAAACATTAATGTTCACTTCGCGCTTGTAATAATTTGTTGATTTAATAAGCAAAATAAATATTGAAACTATATGAAATCTTCAGTATATTAAAGTATAAAATTGATTCATATTTATTTAAATTTTAAATCAATTTGTAGTACATATGTGACGGTCATTTTGAAAGGTTTTACTTCCTGCATGTAATAATTATGATCTTTTTTAATTTGTGTAAATATTTTAAATAATTGAATAAATAAACCTATGAGTACTTAAGACAAATTGTTCTTGTATATGAATATTTCACAAAATTTCGCTAAATGAAAATTATTATTCACTTCGTGCTTCTAAAAATTTGTTAGTTTAATACGCAAAATAAATATTAAGATTACTTCTCATGTGCTGCATTTTAAAGTATACTTTTGAATAATTTAAATATAAATATCACATAATTTGTGTACCTAAATGTACACTGTAATGCACATTGATTGTGACAATAAAAGATTTACTTCCTGCATGTAATAGTTGTAAGCCATTTTTATTTTTGTAAATTTTGAAGTAAATAATAAAGTAAAATTTTATTATTTTACTTTTTCTGAATGTGATTATCTTACAAAATTCTGTGAACAGAAATATTAATATTCACTTCGTGCTTTTAATAATTGATTTAATAATCAAAATAAATTTTGATATTACTTGCAATGTCCAGTATATTAAATTAAAATATAGCTCATATAGATCGTCAGCTGATATTATCGAAGGTGAAATTTATATCAATCTGGAACTAAATCACTATTAAAACGCCGAGCCAAATTATACCGATTGTTGTTTATGGTATGTATTGGTAAATGCTGGATCTCTCCGCGAAAATTTTGCAAATATTGGTAACTTTCTAAAAGTATTAAACACGCCACCTCACATTATTGTAATTACGGAGATATGGATTTATTCTAATGAAGTGCCATTTTACACACTACCCGAGTATGAATCATTTTTCTGTTATAGGGACGCATATAGGGGTGGTGGCATTACAATGTTTATTGTTGACTCTACTGTTGCAATAGAGGAAAAACAATTAACTCTGTATGCAACTAGTTTCCTTTTGATTAATCTACCACTTTGTCATAGCAGATATTGTTTTCTTTCACACTCTTGAGAATTTTTACAAAAATACCCGAAATAGATAGTATTGGGTGACAATAATATTAAATTGTTTAGCTTAAGTGAATATAAGACGACTTGGTTGAAGTCGGTGGTCTCTAGTAGTGGATACACAATACTAAACCACTTGCGCCCCGAGTTCTAAACTCGATTTTCTTCAACGGCCTCGGTACTTGACCATGTCATCACTGACCTAATCCTATCAAAATTTACCGTCACCCTAATTGACTCCCCTGATTTCGATCATCAAATTATTCTGGTAGATAAATCCGATTCTATAGTTATGGCTAAACGTAAATCCCGTCAGTTTAGAGTCATTGACAATGATAGGGTCTTTATCTTCCCTATATATGATTATTCTATAATTTCTTTTAAACCGAAGAATTTGTATCTATTTTAAAGATAAGAAATGTCTTTTATTGTCTGAAAAACAAATATCCTAGTAACTGTTACTATAAAGAAAGATTCAAAAATTTTCGGAACCAAATAATGTATACTAAAAGAAGGCTCAAATCAGCGTTCAACCTTGGTGCAATCCAGCAATCTATAGGAAATTATATTTAACAAAAATTTTTATTGTAAATGATAAGTACTCTTGGAATCCAATTATTGCACTGACTAATGATTTGTCTGAAGTTAAACATGACTCATACGACATTGCTAATATTTTTAACGAATACTTTATAAACATTTGAAGCTTAACTGGCGGTTGCTTAACAAACAACCATATTACAATACCCTATTTTTCCAGTTACTTGAAATATGAAGGACTCCCGGAACTCAATTTCTCAGTTACTGATTATTTGGAAGTTACTACAATAATAAATACTCTTAATCGAACTGCTTCATCAGGATATGATTCAATTTTAGCGAAGTTTATAGAAAAATGTAAGACTTTCCTTATCTGTTTAACCGTTAAATTAATCAATGAATCCATACATATTGGCCACTTTTCGGACTGTCTCAAGACTTCAATGGTTCACCCTGTTTTCAAAGCAGGAAATAAAATGCTATCGGCCAATCTCAATCAAACTATCAGCCAATCTCAATCCTGAATGTTTTGTCAAAAATATTTGAGAGATAATTGTAGCTAGATTAAATGAATATTTTAAGTGCAATAAAATTATACATTCTAACCAATTTGGATTTGTCGAAGCATCTAAAAAGTTAAATCCTTCCGTAGCCCCCCTCTTTATTTGACCATCTTATTTTACTAGCCGTGTCCAATACACGGTTGTAAATGGCATTAAGAGCGAGCCGATGACTATGGTTTCTGGTGTGCCGCAGGGTTCTATTCTTGGTCCAATTCACTTTAACTTCTTCATTAATGACATGTTCAATATAGACTTGTTTGGAAAACTTTTTATGTACGCGGATGACTCTCTTCCAGTGTATAAAACTTCAGGTGTTCTAAACCTTCTTGATCAAACGACACAAGATATTATTAAAGTAGAATACTGGCTGACTGCTAAAAAAGACAAACTACATAATTTTCTAAAACAAAAAGTTTCCTGTGCATTTTGCCCGTTACTTGGACGTAACTACAATAATAATAAAATACTGCAAGTTGTAATTACTACTTGTTTGAGGCTTATCATTAGCCAAAACCTGAAATGGAAGGAACAGGTACTGAAAGTTAAAAAATCAATCTGAGAAGAGAATAAGTAGCCTCATTGATGAAAGAAGAGCTTGGTTATTCTATGATACTTAATCAACTCTAGATTGAGTTATATGAGCTCGTTGCAGACTACATAATTCCATCAAAAGTCTCTGGGTTCTGTAAAACAGGATCATAAAAAGTATCTAGTGCCTGCCAGTACTCACGTCGACTAAATCTCTGTACTCTCCTAAAACACTCTCTTAGAGATTCTAGGGCAATTTCAATTATTGATATTTATTAAGAAAGCTCAGATGGTTCTGATGAAATGTAATCTAACTCCTATAGCCGTATCTGAAGTACACTCACATTATACAAGAAACAATACAAGTTCATTATATTATTTAAATACCGTAAGTACAAGCCACTCCCAAAGTAATACATTTTATATGAGCCCTGCTCTATTTAATGAGCTTCCCCAGGCTACTAGAATACAGTCTAATATTATGAAATATAAACGGCTCCTGATGGACCACTTTATCAGCAAATGCAAGAATGTATTATAAAAAGATCTAGTAAGGCAATTATAATAAATAAATAAATTTAAAAAAATAATAAAAAATATCATATCAATGATTTTTACCCTGCATGTAATAATTGTAATATATATTTTTATTTGTGTAAATATTTTAGATAAATGAATGAATATAACTATTTGAGAATTATTCTTGTTGAATGTGATTTTTTCACATTTTTTTTTATATAAAACTTAATATTCACTTCGTGCTTTTAATTATTTATTTGTTTTATACGCAAAATAAATATTAAGATTAAAACTAGTGTGAAGCTAATGTTTTGTCCTTTTTAAAACTGAAATACACATTGGCTGTGGACAAATGAAACATTTACTTCCTGCATGTATAATATGTAGTGCGATTTTATTGGCGTAAATGTTGTAGTAAAAAACAAAGTACGACTTTATTATACTAATTCTTCTTTAATGCGATTATCTTACAAAATTTTACGAAATTAACATTAACATTCACTTCGTGCTTGTATTAATTTCTTGATTTAATACATAAAATTAATATTGAAATTATATGAAATGTACAGTATATTAAACTGTAAGATTGACTCATATTTATTTAAATTTTAGATCAATGAATTTTGTATTTTATATTAAATTGTAATACATATTTTAGACACTTTGAAAGATTTTCGTTCCTGCATGTAATAATTCTAATCTATTTTTATTTGTGTAAATATTTAAAATAATTGAATAAATCAACCTACGAGAATTTAAGACATATTCTTCTTGTATATGATTATTTCACAAAATTTAGCCAAATAAAAATTATTATTCACTTCGCGCTTGTAATAATTTGTTTGTTTAACAAGCAAAATAAATATTAAGATTATTTCTAATGCGCAGTGTTTTACAGTATACTGTTGAATAATTTAAATTAAGATAAAAATACATGTATTTTGTACTTTAATTTATACTATAAGACTCATTGACTATGACAAAAGAAAAATTTACTTCCTGCATGTAATAATTTTAATATGATTTTATTTGTTTAAAAAAATATTGTAGTAAATAACAAAGTAAAATTTTATTATATTATTTTTTATGTGTATATTTTACAAAATTTTGCGAAAAATAATGTTCACTTCGTGATTGTAATAATTTGTTTATTTAAAGCGCAAAATAAATATTGAGATAACATGAAATGTGCGACAAGTACTACCCTTAAAGCTCATCTACAATTTTTTCAAAACTTCATTGTGAAATGCAAAGCTAGCTGGCTTAAGCCAGTAACGATTGACCTGTTATTGCAAAACATGGGTCCAGTTATAATAACGATAATAATCTGGCAACGATTTTGAGTTAAAAACTTTGTTTCCTATTTATATAGCCGGTGAGATATACTCCGCAGCGCCGAATTCATTTCATTCCAAAACGAGGTGTATAAATGTAATTGTTTGCCACTAACAAGAAACTAAAAATCAAGCGGCGATATTCTCTTAGTAATTGAAGAATTTATTCTGATTTGAAGGATTTATCGATACAAATAATGAATGTAGATGATAAATGTAGATGAAATCTATACACTAATCAGTGATGGAATAAATTTATTTATCCCTATTGCGGTCATAAAACATAAACGTATCCCTCCACGGTACGATCAAAAACTAAAAAACCGAAAAAACAAAAAGTCAAAAATCAAATTTTACTTCGAAAACTTTAACGGACAACAATTGTATGAACCACAAGTCATTTCAAACATGTTTAATTAGTGCATAAGTCCGAAGGCATCAGTATATTCATAAAATTAGCAGAAGAAATCACGCTCGTTCGAGACGTTTAGAAAAGGATGCCGTCCGAATAATAAAGCAGCGTCATTTATAAGATGCTACACAAATTTGGTAATTCTTTTGCGCCTTTTTTCAATCATTTATTGAAACATGGTATTTTTATCAAAAGTGTAAAACAGCAAAAGTAACACCAGTATATTCAAAACTGGAATACGGAATGATATTTTATGTTACAGAGGTATAACGTCAACTTCGTTAATTCCTAATTTATTCGAAATAGTAATACTCAAATAGGCTCATATATACAGAGTATCGAAGCAGGGTGGTAGGGGAGCTCATTTCTAATAAAAACAGCCAAGCTAAGTTTTTTCAAATTCTTGTTGGTACAAAAGTTATTCCACTTTTAGTGTTTTTAATGAGATCGCAAGCACCCCACCAAAAAATTAATTTAAAAAAAAACAAGTTTGTTTCACTTTATTTTTTATTGCGATAGAAGTGTGTGTCTTTTTAATACTAAAGAAAGTTGATCCACTATCATAAAAATATACGATACTGTTTTCGTTGAAAATAAGTTCCTATACCACTTTGCTTCGCTTGATCGTCAACTTGTGGGACACTGTATAATTACATACATACGTTACATATGCAACTAAACCAACAAGGTTATATGTCTAAAATATCAATTGCAATGCAGCTTAAGGAGTTAGCTAGCAGCACGGTAAAAAAATGAAAATCACAAGCAGAATGATGTGGTAAACAACGACTTTGCAATGGCAACACCATAAGTCATTATAAAACCGTAGTAAGTTTGACAAAAATTTGGTTTCTGCAGTCCGTTTGCAACCTGGTTTAAACCATACATAAATTGCCGCCCTCAATATATAAAAATGAGGAACATAACATACAATTTAATTTCAGCCACCTCCGGTATCTTCAAGATACCATAAATCTTCACCATTTTTATTAACAAAATCAACCGAGTAGTTCATTAAAGAACGGTCATATTGTTTGCAGGTGATCTAAACCACTTTAAAATCATGGAGAATATCGTCACTCACACAATAAAAGAACAACCCACCGGCATAACACACGACTAATTACCACCAGCTGGTCATTGCCTCCTAGCCGCTTACGCTTCCTTCCTCCCATGGTCAGTACCCCCGGTCATTCATCACTCGGCATCAAATTTTGGCCATTTTCTCTCCGTATTTCCGTCCGATTATTACCTCCCGCTATTATTAATTAATTAACAATTAATTTTACGAGTTGTCTACAAGGGATGCAAAAATAACGGATGCAAAATGACCGAGGATAATGACCGGAAAGTCATAGCGGGGGGGGGGGGGGCTAATTGACCCCCGGGGAGAAATATCTGGAGAGCGGGTCATCTAATTCTGTATGCGTTCTCATAATTTTTCTGGTATTATAATCGAAGTGCCACGTAGCAATACACTAACTTCAAAGCGTAATTTGGGTGTCAAAAATTTGTTCGGTGGTGATAAATTAGACCATTTATCTGAACATAAAAACTTTTTTTACTTCTTGAAAAATTTGATTGTTCATTAATTTCACCCAATTTCATTGCTTTTGGTTCTGCTTTTTCAATATCCCAATAAACAGAAACATCTGTTTTTGGTCTTATTACAGATGCTTCTGATGTTATTGATCGTATATTGGGAGGAAAAATTATTTCTAGTTCCCAACTACTTGAAAAGTAATCTTTCAATTGGTGAAAATTTGTCTAGTTTGCACACCTAATTGACTAATCCTAAAAAACAACGCTTTTCCTCGTGAGTTCCAAGTGGCCAAAATTGCTTCATTACTGCTAATCTGTCATGAAACGAAATATTTCCATTTGAAGTCAACTTATGTCCCAAATATTTTATATGATAACACCCAAAATACATTTTCTTATGTTTAGCTTCCCATTAAAAGTTTTCAGTAGTTTTTTTTTACATTTTTCGTCTTGCATTATTCTAGGTAATATGAATGTTAATTTTTCAAAAGAATTTTTGATGTAATTCTATATTAAATAAGTTTAATAAAAACACGTCTTATACTTGTACAATGTTCGAGACCGGAAGAGGCAATTTATTTATTAAATACATTTGACATTCACATAAACAATATACGGAACCCAACTATACATATAAAGGTCTATTCACACCAATAGACCCAGTTTGACAGACAAAGGTCTATTCAGACCAACGCTTTCCTTTAATAGTCAGAATTGTATGTCAACTGAATATATTTCATTTATGATTATGGCTAAATGAGACCAAGTTGTTTCGAAAATGTAATCTGCTTGTTGCTTACGATTACTTTCGTAACTATGTCTGCTTGTCATCAGTTGCTTTGTATTGAATACTGATGAAACCATTATCGATTTTCTCACGAATAAACTCTGATTTAATTTCAATGTGTTTAGTACGCGCAGATGATGCACCATTGACTGCCAATTGTATTGCGCTTTTGTTATCACAGTACAAGACCATCTGTTTTGATGATGATGGCATAAGCTCCAGATGAAGTCGGTTGAGCCAAATTGACCCCTGTATTGCACATACCATCAACAATAATTCTGCTTTGATTGTCGAAAGTGCAACAGTGGGTTGACGTTTTGATCCCCAAGAATCCCTGCATGATAAAAACATAGCCGGTGATCGATTTTCTTTTGTCGAGATCACTAGCCCAGTCTGCATCACAATATCCTCTGATTTCATTCGAAGATTTCTCATAGACCAACCTTAGACCGCATCACGCGCTTTACTGCTGCTCAATGTGCCTTTCCAGGATCTTTGCTATATCGACTCAACAGAATTACTGCATAGCAAATATCCGGTCGAGTTATTTGCGCTGCGCATAGGTTACTTATTGCTTGCATATACGGTATGTTTGACATGTCTTGTTGTTCATCACACGACTTTGGACACATGCTCGATGAAATTTTCTTATTTAAATCCAATAGTGTAGCAATTGGATTGCAATCACTCATATCGAAAAGATTTAGAATTTCCGATATGTACTGCGACTGGTCAATTGAAATTGTACCAGCTACTCTGTCACGAGTGATAAGAATTCGAAATGCGGACGAAGCATCACCCAAATTTGTCATCTCGAAGTGTTTATATAACTCGTTCTTTAACGCAATCATTCTCGGATTTCGTCAGTAGAAAAAATCAATACGTCATCCACAATAACAACATGTATGTGAAGTTGGCCCAAATGTCAGCCCAAAAAAACGCAGTGGCAACACGAAAACTATAATTTCTGTCACGTATGAACTGTCAGCCCAAAAAATCGTATATCGCGACATTTTAATGATGTCAACCCAAAGAGTAAAATTATTTTTCATTATAGATTTTTGAATTCAGCCCAATTTTTTTTATCACGACAGTAACAACTGTCGTGATAGTTATATCGGATACACTTAGCCCAAAATTCAATTTTTTATAGTTAAAGGAACCATTGTGATCGTGTATAATAAATGTAAAACAGCCAAGAAACATAATTCTTATTATCTTCAATTGGTTCACGAAAATATTATTTTTAAGCAAGAATAATATGTGGCCTCGAGTTTTAAAGACGGACATATGCCAGATTTAAACGGAATTTTTTACTTTTGTTTATTATCTTCGAAATATGTAAACTTCTTTTAAGAAAGTGGGAGTTTCTGGAATTTTTCAAAATTAAAAAATGAATGACGTCTATCAGCCTTTGTTAATAAACGCCTCACATATAAATACGAGTAGTCGATCCGTTCATTAAGTTTTATTTTAATATGCATATAATACCTACACACCTTCATATTGAGAATGACCTATATGTTGGTTTTTACGAACAACCATAATATTTAATGGAAGTTGAGATTTTCGGTGTTGGTCATCGGTCTCACTATGATTTTCGGACAGACCTGGTTCTAGCCTTTACGAGTAAGAAGTTTCAGGAGGCTGTGATGGGGTCCTCATACCAAGAATGGCCTATATTCGGCCGCTTTACGAACAACCATAAAATTTAATGGGAGTTGAGATTTTCGGTGTTGGTCAACGGTCTCACTATGATTTTCGGACAGACCTGGTTCTAACCTTTACGAGTAAGAAGTTTCAGGAGGTTGTGATGTGGTCCTCATACCAAGAATGGCCTATATTCGGCCGCTTTACGAACAACCATAAAATTTAATGGGAGTTGACATTTTCGGTTTTGGTCATCGGTCATTCTAGCCAAAGAGCAGATCTGGTTACGGGCCAAAGGTGGAACGTGATATTGCTGCATGATCACACTCGTCCAGATACAGTAAAGTCAACCCAGAAACTCTGTTTCTCCTTAGGATGAAAAGTTTTACAACAAACGACGTACCTCTAGACATGGCTCGCTCTAACCACTTATTCAGATCGATGTCAGTAGTTAGTTTGGCTCTCCAGCGTGGGAACCAAATTAAAGGTCAAAGGTCAAGGTCAAAGGTCAAGGTCAAAGGTCAAGGTCAAAGGTCAAGGTCAAAGGTCAAAGGTCAAGGTCAAGGTCAAGGTCAAGGTCAAGGTCAAAGGTCAGAGGTCAAAGGTCAAAGGTCAAAGGTCAAGGTCAAAGGTCAAGGTCAAGGTCAAGGTGAAGTTCAAAGGTCAAAGGTCAGAGGTCAAAGGTCAGAGGTCAAAGGTCAAAGGTCAAAGGTCAGAGGTCAAAGGTCAAAGGTCAGAGGTCAGAGGTCAAAGGTCAGAGGTCAAAGGTCAGAGGTCAAAGGTCATAGGTCAAAGGTCAAAGGTCAAAGATCAGAGGTCAAAGGTCAGAGGTCAGAGGTCAAAGGTCAAAGGTCAAAGGTCAGAGGTCAAAGGTCATAGGTCAAAGGTCAAAGGTCAAAGGTCAGAGGTCAAAGGTCAGAGGTCAAAGAATAATGATTGATGAACTTAAATAGATATATCTGCATTTCGGTTTTTTTTTTTTGTTGTTGTTGTTGCTAATGATTAATGGTTATTTTAAACGGACATATATGCATTCTATTACTTTGTTATCTGTTACACGTCATAATTTTTGCTAATTGTATAAGGTGAATAATGATTGATGAACTTAAATAGATATATCTGCATTTCGGTTTTTTTTTTGTTGTTGTTGCTAATGATTAATGGTTATTTTAAACAGACATATATGCATTCTCTTACATTTCAAGCTGAAAAATGACACCGTCATATGATTTTGTTTATAATGATTGATGAATAATCGAGATTAATTCGGTATATTAATGCATTTCGATTTTTTTTTTTTTTTT
This sequence comes from Nephrotoma appendiculata, assembly GCA_947310385.1. Classification (NCBI taxonomy): domain Eukaryota; kingdom Metazoa; phylum Arthropoda; class Insecta; order Diptera; family Tipulidae; genus Nephrotoma; species Nephrotoma appendiculata. Next base: position 70,335,132 of record OX371225.1, read on the forward strand.
GCGAATGATTAATATGGTTAATTTAATTTAACCGGTCATACATGCATTCTACTATCTTGTAATCTAAAATTCGCACCGTCATATGATTTATTTATAATAATAAATGGTATATATAACTGTTATATACATTTTTATCATTACAAGAACATTTGTGGAAGTTTCAAGTGCTATTTTAAACAAGAAAAATTGTTCCCCAAATGAAACAACCAAAAAGTTTATTCAAATTAGCAATGAATAAGGTGTTAGAAAACCCTTATTCAGTTGCATTAATCATGCGTAGACCTGTTATTGAGCCAATGGTACCTCATGTTTTAGCTGGGGAAATAGAGCTCGCATGGCGTACCTCATGGAGAGGCTATACGGCATTTGTATTGATAAGCGATGCATTATGTGCTCGCTGTTCATGGGACGAATGCGGAATGGAGATGGAGGAGTTCAACATGGTAAACTTATGTGAATGGTTAAACTACGAAAATGATAGATTTTTTTTAACCGAGTTCATTTGTTTTCCCCATGAACGGAGGTTTCGGTTTCCAGTTGAGTGCCATGGATGCGGTGGACTGTGCTGCTTCAGAGATGACACAGTCGTAACTACAAGAGGCTCGGAAGAGGCTCTATATAATTTTTATTGTTTTCTTCAAGAAGATATCTAAAATAATAAATAAAATAAAAGTTTATTAAATAGTGTTTCTTATTACATTCGGCTTTTAGCTGTGATTTTCTCTATTTCACCTTTTATTGAACTATAAATAGAGATAACTTAATTGTGATAGTGTTTAGTACAAGCCATGGCTGACACTAGGAGTCTCGATTTTGTATCGGCGCTTTCGCGTTTCTTAAATTATTCGACACTTTCACATCAGTGCCGAATAAGAAACATTATATCAGATGAAATTATCGACGAAACTGATGCAGAATTTAATGACGATAATAATAAAGTTCAAGCTTTACTATATAAAATTATTCAGTGTAGAAGGAGTGATGCGTTATCGGACATCTTGTTTTATATTATACATAAGCTATTAGATACAATAAAAATTATAACAACTGAAAACCTATAAATAGAAGCTGTTTCATTTATTTATATTATTTCTTTCAAAATGATAAGAGCGCCATTTACGATGATGATATCTGGTCCCTCTGGCTGTGGTAAAACAACGTTTGTACTTAATTTACTTAACAGTCTGATGAAATTTAAAAATGTTTTGTGGTGTAATGCTGAAATTAATGCTATACCCGAGCATATATACCGTGATCATAATATTGAGGTCAAGAAAAATATTCCGGATAATTTTGACAACGTTCCGTATAACACGCTAATTATTTTAGACGACCTAATGCTTGAAGCCTACAGTAAAAATGTATGCGAGTTGTTTACGAAAGGCTCTCATCATAGAAATTTGTCTATAATTTTAACAACTCAAAACGTTTTCCATCAAGGAAAATATGCTCGCGATATATCTCTAAATAGTAAATATTTGGTTTTCTTTAAGAATCCAAGGGATCAATCCCAAATTGCTCCTCTAGCTAGACAGATATATCCGGAAAATTCTAGAGAATTAATTAGGGTATATAAGGAGGTTACAGAGGAACCTTTTGGCTACTTAATGTTTGATCTAACACAGACAGGTAGTGCACTGACCAGATTTCGAACCGAACTTTTTAATAAAGACTTTTTTGTGACCTATATACCAAAAGAAGCTTTAGAAAATAGAAAAATTTGTAGCGAATATGAAAAAATTGATGGTGAACAAACATTTTTTACACATATTGAAAAATGCTAGTCCTCGATTACGTAAAAACATTTTAATAAATTCCAATCCTGATCTAATAAAAGCATTGTGTGAGATATGTATCAATACGTTAAATGGAAATATGAAAATTTCTATGCCAGTGAAATTGCGCTTGAAAAAGTATAAAAAGACTTTACGTAATCTATCTTCACCAAAAGTAAAGTTAACGCGAAAGCGTAACATACTTATTCAAAAAGGTGGTTTTCTCCCGGTATTATTAGGTTCATTACTAGCAGGCGCTGTTGGAAAACTAGTTGAGCATTTTACACAATGAATACGAATCAATCTCTTTTACAAAAAATGATAATAATGTCTCCAGAATTATTTAAAAAATGGAGACAAATGTTAATTGATAACGAACAGCTAACAGAGACGGATCGTAAATTAAAAGATATTATCTTGAATAAAACAATGAATGAGACTGATAAATGGTACAAATATCGTCAAGTGTTACTTCAAAATCCTCATAAATTTCGCTATTGGCAAAACGAGAATCTACAACCGTCTGATGTAACACAGAATGAGACTAAGCAGGCAAGGGGTACATATAAGTCTAAAGCCACTCAGATTGATAATATTGAGAGAATACCAAAACCTGAAATAGCTACAAAAAAAGGAAATTATAACAGTTCTAGTGCTATAGAAGCAAAACTACCAAAATTGTCTAACGAGCTATTTTATGAAAATATACCTCAAATATCTCAAAATGTTGAAAATAAAATAATTAGAACAGTTAAAGATGTTAAATCCGACGATATAATAGAAAATAAAAGCCCCAACCTATTAGAGAAAAATGCTAATGCAGTAATAGCTGAAGATATTTTACGAAAAAAGGCTTTAGCCCAGTCGGGCCCCGGGTCAAAGTTAAAATTGTTAAAGTTGAAAAAAACGAAGGATAATAGAGTAGTAGGAGCGCGATATATTTATGAAGATAATAATGATACACTCTCTGTAGATTTATCTACTGATGATGAAATTGATGAAGAAGTTGATGGTCATAATTATCAATTACGTGAGAGAAAGGCAAGTCAAAAGGGTAAGGGGAAACAAACAAGAATTCCGTGGACTGTATATTCTTAAAAGGTATAAAAGCAACCCGCAAAGTAAATGTATTTTATAAACAGACAAAATGTTGATTACAGAAGATAGCTTTTACGTCTGTCTAATGAGTAATAACTCTCTGGAATTTTATCCAGAAAATGTCTTATCCGTATTCACCAATAAGCTACATGTACCAATTACATTTTCTGATTCATGGAGTGTTGGCATTACTGAAATAGGATTTAATAATTTTAATTCAACAAATGAACAACCGACGAGAGATTTAAGTCCAGTGGCTAAGAAGGTTAAACGTCAAATTCCATCTAACAAAGTTACGGTTGTAGTAGATGGTGTGAAAGAGTATAGAATTGAATTTACTTCAGATGATCTAGCTAAACTCAGTCAAACGAAATTTATATCTTTTTCAACATTTCTTGAAAATATGCATCACTATGTTGTGAGTGACAATACTAATTTTGACAAAGACAAGGCATGTAGGAATATTAAAGAGCTTATGTTTAGAGTAATTTCGAGGCAGCACTGGAATGCGGTACTTTACAAAAGAATAATTAGACATTCCTCGGAATACAGTTTTAAAATTAACTTGGTTGGTCATGGTTCCGAAATAAAGAATATAACAATAAAATATTCGAACTATGAAACCATTGAGGAGTTTTTAACTGCAATTTTATCGCAAATCCCAAAAACAGTAATATTAAAAGAAGAGGCGTTAAAGTCCTTATTCAATCTATTTTATATTGAATATAATATGTTGGCAAAAACTTCAAAAATTTCCAACACTACTTTAAAGATCCCATTTGTTGAGTTTAACGCATCAATTGAGATTGATGGGGGTGAATTAAAAAAAAAATACAAGGATCCTATCGATTTAAAAGAACTAGTGAAATTGTTTTCTCAAAACATAAAAACCCCTGAAGATCTAAGCATAAGAGATTATTTAGCCGTAAAGGCTAATATTAAAACATTTACACTGGAAGCGTTACGCGGTGATAATTTCGATGGTCGTAAAACTACAAAGATCGAATCAGAAAATACTTTTTTTGTTAACATTCCGATTGCAAAAAATGAGGATCATACGTTCAAAATGCAGAAAGTTATTGTCGAAATAAAAGAGTATGACAGAGTACGGCGTTTTTTACAATCAATTTTGCTACAGATTCCGAAAGCAGACCGAAATACTGATGTATTAGTAGAATACTTAGAACATACCTTAGAGCATATACGTAGCAGCCAAATTCCGAACACAGATCAAATATTACACACTCAAATTGATGGTCGAAAAGTTGTGATAGTTCCGCATGCTCTTAATACGTTCAATGAACAACAGATGAAAACAGATAAAACTCTATTAATCTTACCGGCAACTGGAGAAGACGCCAATCACCATGCAGAAGATCTGTCTTTTCAATTGCACACTTCATCAAATGTTTTAGCTAGAGAAGAACCAAAGCCCGTTTTTGAAGTTCCACCAGAACTATTAAACCCTGATCACTATGTCAAAGAGTTATTTGTTGATCCCAAATCGTCAACACTTCCTGGCTCGCATACGGTAAAAGCATCCAATCCAATTATATCAGAACCGTCATTACTTCCATCACAGAATACTTTGGCATACATGTACATTTATACGGATGTAATAAAACCCCGATTTATTGGAAAAGATAGAACTAGATTTTTACGTATAATTCCGGTTTTCGCTCACGAAAACAGAGTTATTTTCAGACATGTCGAGTATTGTGCATTGGAAAAAAATTACATTGAATCTATTTCGATTTTAATCATGAACGGCTATGGAACAAAAATAAATTTTATCAATAGTTATCTGCCCACATATGTAATGTTACACTTCAAAAAGAATAGTATAAATACAGGTTAAAAAGATTTCTTTAGTTAGTTAAAACACGTTGATGACGATGGATAGGGTATATACAAAATATTATTTACAACAGTCGGGTGCTGGAATTGGTGACATAGGTCACATATATTCACAACCTTATATTCTACAAAGTGGTAGTGGTATAGGGAGTATTTTTAGTGGATTTTTTAAATTTCTGAAACCAATGATTTCGACGGGTCTTAATGAAATTAGAAACCAGTCATTAAAAACGGGTTCAGCAGTATTACGTGATGTGAGTAACAGACCTTTGAAAGAAGTATTGAAAGAACAAGGGAAGTTAGCCGTTCAAGATTTAGCTACAAAAGGTTTACAAAAACTCACAGAAAGTAAAACGCAAGGAGGTAAAGGAAAAAAAAGTATAAAAAGAAGACGCAAACTGAAAAATTTCAGTCATTCGTTATCACCGGTAAAACGCAAGCGTCAGCAAAGAATACTAGATATTTTTAATTAAAATGAATAGAGAATGTATGAAAGCCGAACTAGATCTATTTACTAGTCATCCGGTGCAAACAAATATTTTGGGCACGTATGAGGTTGTCCATAAACCAATAGCTTCACTCGATAATCCTTCAACAATAGAATTTGCACTGCTAGGACGTGGCGATACTTACAGAGATCTTTCAAGTGTTCAACTACGTTTGAGGGTAAAATTATTTAAAGATAGTTTAAGCGGTATAGTCGATGCAGCTAGCAATATTGGCGTAGTTAATAATATTTTACATTCACTTTTTCGTCAGTGTACAGTGTATTTGAATGGCAAAGCAATTTCGCAGTCCGATATCAATTATCATTATCGCTCATACTTTGAAACTTTGTTAAATTATGGCAATGACGCAGCCTCAACTCATCTTGAGTCCATTGGTTGGTTCATGGATAAGGGTACTTTTGATTCTATTGAGGCTTCTAAGAACTCTGGACTAGATAATCGCAAGACATTATTTAAGAATAGTGAAGAAGTGGAACTAATTGGACGATTGCATGTCGATATTTTCAATCAAAATAAACTTTTACTTAATAATGTTGATCTGCGGCTGGTCTTGAGCATGGAAAAACCTGAATTCTATATAATGGAAAGTGAGGGTGGTGCAGCAAACATAAAAATATTAGATGCATCTTTGCATATGAACGAGGTTAAAATAAATCCTAATATTCTGATTGCACATCACAACGTACTGGAGACAAAGAATGCCGTTTACCCTTATAAACGAGTTGAAGTTAAATCGTTTACTATCCCTAGCGGTAATTCTTCTTTGTCACTTGATAATGTTGTTTTAGGTGTTTTGCCTAATCTTTTAATTTTTGCTATGGTCGAGAATTCATCGTACACAGGAAAACGTAGTCATAATCCATACAATTTTCAGAATTTTAAATTATCCAGCTTCAATCTGGTTATAAATGGTGTACAAGTACCAAGTCAACCTATTGAAGTAAATTATTCTAAAGCAATAGGTAACATTAGTACGCGCGCCTACTCAACTCTGTTCAATGGAACTGGAATTCGTCATTTTGATAAGGGTCATCAGATTACAAAGAAGCTATTTGATAAAGGATGTTTCATGCTTGCTTTTGATTTAACGGCGGATCAGTCTGCCAGTACAATATGTGAAAATCTCTTGAATGATGGTAATATTAGGATAGAAGGTAGGTTTTCTGAACCATTACCTTCAACTATAACCTGTCTCGTATACACCGAGTTTAACGCAAAGATGGAAATTAATAAAAACCGTAATGTATTTACTAATTTTTGAGCATATCTATATAAATAGAGACGACACAACGAATCGAAGTCAAAAGCATAATGTATAATTTCGAAATAACAGCCGCCTTAGAATCCAATAAATGTATAAATAAACATACACATGGTGTTTATCCCCTCGACCGAATTCCACATAGAATAAAATCAAAACCAGTTTTCTTTGTTGTCAACACGGACGTGGCCAAGTCTAAAGGTGAGCACTGGGTTGCGATTTACATGCCAAACAAAGGGTATGCCATATACTTTGATTCGTATGGACTTCCCCCGCGTCACAAGCAAATTAAACAATTTTTAAAAAAGAACTGCAACAAATACATATACAATAAGCAGCAGCTGCAGAGCAATGTTAGTAGCTTGTGTGGCGAATTTTGTTGTATGTTTTTATTGTACCAATGTCGAAAAAAGAATTTAAAGTCATTTTATACTCGATTCGGTACTAATAATTTACTGAATAACGACAGTAAAATAAAAATTTCTTTTATGAAATCATTTAAACGGGGTGGGAATATGTTTCAACACTTCAGGGCGTGCACACTGAGCCATACATGTAAAAGTAGAAATTAGTAATACTCAGACCTTTATTGGGTGAACATATAGGTGCGCGCGCACGTTGCGATGTCGATTCCAAATTTATTACTTGCGTACACGTATTTTCTTGAAAAAACACATAAAAGTGTAATTAGTGTCGGCTATGACGTCAACCTTCTAACACCCGTCATAATTTTGACAAAGAAAACGGGTGGTTTTAAAATACTAGAATTTTCAATATTATTAAAAATATATGAATCATGTACCGAAATAAATAAGTATTTTAGTAGTAGTAGTAGTAGTAGTAGTAGTGAGGAGTCTCATGTCAATATTCAGTGCAAAGAACTCGTTTTAATAGCGGGCGAACAAAAGAGATTAATTATACGAGATTGTGTTGGCAGAATTTCATTTAATAGCGAGGAGTGGAATACTCTGTATAAATTGTTACCATTTTTAACTACCGTAACAGCCTATCAACGTCGAACCGCCTATCTTGTAACCGATTATTATGAGTTATACTTAAAACAATGTATAAACCAAAATGTTTTGAAACTTGAGCGAGCTCCTGAAACACCCTATCAAATAGATCTAAATACAATCAATTACTCGAGATTATTTTTTGAAATTCCTATATTGTGCGAGGGCAAACTATTAGATGATTACTTTAAAAGTATTATCCAAGAGGCTATAAATATCGGCCCCAACTAGTACTAAGTCTTAGTCGTAACCAGATTCACCAGCAAAGATGTATCCTGATCATTCTGACATTGAAAATCCGTTCATTATGAACTCACCCGAATATTGGCTGTATAAGAATCGTTTGGATTCCTACAAAAGTAAATGGCCGAAATCGTTGAAATATCTACCGGAGCAGCTATCGGAAGCCGGATTCTTCTACACCCAAAAAGGGGATACGGTGCAATGCTTTTGCTGTGGAGTTCTTTTGAAAAACTGGGATGATCACGATCAAGCATGGGATCAGCATGCCATTTTAGCACCGAAATGTGATTATATAAACATGATCAAGGGTGGTAAATTTATTAAGTTGCATAGAGAAAACCAGGTTGTCAGAATATAGTAATAGCATCGTCATCATCATCATCATCATCATCGTTTCTAACGCAATGTAAATTTAAACTAATACAAAAATAAAAAAAAATAAAAAATTTGATTAAAATAATCTTAATCTTTCATTTATTATTATTATTATTATTTTTTTGTTGGTAGAATATAACTCAGCGCCTGAACCTAACACGATTGAGTGTGTGTGTGTGTGTGTGTGTGTTTTTTTTTTTTTTTTTTTTTTTTTTTTTTTTTTTTTTTTGTAAAACGTGTTTTTTTTTTGTGATTTGGTTTCCAATAGAGGTGCCATTTGCGGCCGCAGATGTGCGACGTCCGATTTCGCACATGTGATGGTGAAAATGTTCATGTTAAGTAGCGCACGTCCGATTTGAGGAATGTTCATATTAACCATCGGACGTCCGATTTGAAGAATGTTCATGGTAACCAGCGCACGTTCGATTTGTGGAATCCTCATTAGCCAGTGCCCTTGAGATATGTTGTTGTTGTTGTTGTTGTTGCTGTTGTTCATGAAGTAATTGCGTGTTGTGCATTTTTTTTTTGAAAATGTGATATCTTGCGCGCCGCATCAGTTTATTTTTAACAATTCATCATCATCATCATAATGCATGCACGCGAACCATTATGGAATGATCATGAGCCATTGTCCTTCAAAAATGATCATGTGCCAATTGCGTGTTCAAATGTTCGAATAGAAATTACGTTCAATAAGTAAATGCGATGCGCGCAGTTTTAAATGTGGTGCCGTGCGCACTTTTAAAGTATAAATTGAGTAGCATTTCATCGAATCCACATCAGTTTTAAGATGGCGTTGAATCCAAGTATATTAAATAAATTAAACGTTGTGCGAGCATTTACGGAAAAATCAGTGGTTAAATATGATGACCTGGAGGTTGGAAAGTGGCACCAGATTGCGGAAATTAAATTGGTGGTCACTTCATACGGACGAAAATTGTTGGTCGAGACAGAAGACAGTACAATATTCCTTCCTCAACGCTATAACATCCTGGACGAAGAAGAGTTGGAACAATTAAAACAAGCGTGCAAAGAAGGAACACTGCTTTTCAAGAAGATCGATAAATTCAACGTCAATTTTAGTTTTTAAAATATTTTATTGTTATACAAAAAAAAACTATAATAAAATAAATAAAAATAAATAAAACAAATTAAAATTATATATGAACTTGTTATTTTATTTTTTTGTAGCACTCGTCGTCGTTGTCGCCGTCGTCGTCCTTCTGCCTCTATAAAAGACTCATAATTTTCGAAAGAGTCGGGGAATGACCTTTCATCGTTGATAAATTTTTGCTTTACATAGTGAACCCATGGACATAGCGGCGACCATTTGATGTGCTCTAAATAGATATCATCTCCCTTTATCCACTGATGGATTTGAACCTTGCAATAGTGACACATGACCAAATCTGTAGATTGTAGATAAAAAAACCCATAATGTGCCATTTCATTACGATCTAAAAAATCGTGTGGCCAATCTCTAAATGTATACAATCGATTAGCCTTGCTGTCCATTACTGCGTGTTGAAACCTTACTAAAACTCTATATATAGAGGGTGGTGTACGAGTATGTGTGTGTGTGTGTGTGACTATTTACTTTCATTTGAACAATAATGAGTCGTACCGAAATTGTGAATGAGTTGCATAAACCGGCTCGTAAACGTTTTATACGTAGACGTGTTAAAATTATTGGTATTGATGACTTGTGGCAGGCAGATCTCGTAGAAATGATACCGTATGCTAAAGAAAATAACAACTTTAAATATCTTTTAACCATAATCGATACCTTCTCTAAATTTGCGTGGGCCACGCCTATAAAAAATAAAACAGCACGTACAATTGCGGATGCTATGAATAAAATTTTTATTCACAACAAAAGAATACCGCGAAATCTTCAAACCGATATGGGTACTGAATTCTTTAATAAAGATTTCAAACAACTGATGAGACATCATAATATCAACCATTATTCTACATTCAGCTCACTAAAAGCTAGTATAGTCGAGAGATTTAATCGAACGCTTAAGGCACAAATGTGGAAACAATTTAGTCTTCAGGGTTCTTACAAATGGTTGAATATTCTACAAAATATAATGGAGAAGTACAACAATAAAATACATCGTACAATTAAAATGGCACCAATTGATGTTGGTGTTAAAAATGAACAACAGATATTGAAACAAGTATATTTATATCCAAAGATAATGAAGAAGAAAAGCAAATTTCAAGTTGGTGATTACGTTCGAGTTAGCAAATTTAAAAAAGTTTTCGATAAAGGTTATACTCCAAACTGGACTACCGAAATATTTAAAGTGATCAATGTCAGTAACATATTTCCTGTGACATATTTAATCGAAGATTATCAACAACAACCAATTGCTGGTCAGTTTTACGAGAAAGAGCTTCAAAAGACATACCACCCCGACACTTACCTTGTGGAGAAAATCTTGAAGGAGAAAGGTACGAAAGTTTATGTTAAATGGCTTGGATTTGACTCTATGCACAACTCATGGATAAACAAAAACGATATAATTTAAAATACTGTTACATATATGCGAATAATATTATTAAATAAAATGATTACAATATATTATACATTATTGTTTAACATATAACTATACAAAGTATATCATGATGATGATGATGATGATGATGATGATGATGATGTTGTTTCTGGTCCCTACCTCCATCCCTCCCTCCCTCCCCCCCCCCCCCCCTATCTGAAATAAAACAAAATTTTTTGTATTTTATTGTCATCAATGTAAAGTGCTTCTTACCGCTAGTGCGCTGAGTGAGGCATATCTATTCGGTCAGTCAGAAGTGTGTGGTATTTTTTCATGCCCAAAGGGTAGCGAGTCATGATCAACCAGGAAACGACGCTTTGTACTGCGTGGTTTGTAGCGTTTGGTTTCGATCGTACTCAGTACTTCATGCGTTTTTGTTCGTCGTATATTATAACTTATAATGGGCACGACCTCTGTCTCTTCATTTTCGGCCAGCACCATGTCCCTCAACGTCTCTAAATTAATTTTTCTTGATGTCTCGTAATTTAGAGTAAAGCCTTTCACCTTACATTTCCAATACTTTTTATTAGCGACCGGTGATAAGACTTCGTATGCATAATTTTTGGGTCCACCCGATACAAATTCGGTTATATAACTACCAGGCCCATATCCCTCCAGCTCATTTGTCATACTGCCTAGAAACGAACTGAGATTCGGCTCGTACTCTTCTTTGTCGGAATGTGAAATGTAGATAATACTATCTGTATCATAATAGAGAACTCTTTCTTCGAGTTGCTCCAGATAGCTGTATAGCTTGAGACGTGCCTGGGCTGTTGTATATGCAGCTACACACACATTGGTAATTGGCGATGCAATTCCCGCTTCTTCTTTATACTCCCAGTTAACTATAATAGTATCAGCATTTACCTCTTGTATATGGTTAACGCACACTGCAGAGTCCACTAGCATACTATATAAATCTCCAGGTTCTCTTATTATAGACGTTTTCGATAGGTTTTCTCGCTGACCAAATTTACCCCAGAACGAATTTAATATAAGTTTGGCAAGTGATCGAAACCCTTCGTTTTTCATTATATTTTTCTTTTCTAGTAATATGCCCTCCTGGTTCATGTATTCCGTAATATAACGATCCTTTTCTTCCTCTGTAGTGCAATGACCGGGCCATCCTGAAGCCTCTTGTTTCATTTTAAAAAATTTATTAATAAATTCTGTAAAGAGGCCTTCGGCGTTTTGACTAAGTTGTGCTATTTGATATTGCCATATTTCATATATATTAATTACTCGGTACCCTTTACTGATGGCTTTGTTTACCTCATCTATTATCCAAGTGCCGGTTAATGCTCGCTCAGTCTCTGTGTGAGTGCATTTTCTTTGGCATAGTTTTTCTCCACAGCTACGACACAGCACAAACATTAATTTGTTATTCATTTTTTGGGGTAATACTGGATGATACAAATTCATAGGCGGTAGTATTGTACACTTTATAACTCCGTCAGTGGTTTGTAAATCTAAATCATTACATTCAGTGCCGATATAAATTTTAGGATGCCCAACGGGAAATTTGCCATATTTACAGGCCCATGGATAAAGAGAACAAACATCTATGTAGTTAATTTTTTGATAACCGACGCATTTATGATACATTTTCGTATTACCAGTCCTTCCTCCAAAAAAAGCATCTCGAGGGTTTAAGGGTATATAATTTAATATAGGGTGGAAGTCATCTACAACGGGGATGAATTCACATTCCCATTTTTCAATAACTGTATAACCAAAACCTCTTATTCGAGCCGTTTTATCCTGTGTCCGTTTTCTACGGCTGTTTAAAGTGTCTAATGCATTTTCATACATAGGCCTATCTCTTGCAACACTCAAACACTCATGACCATGATAATAACAACCGTGAAACTCGAATATTTCTGAAGTTTCTTCACATAAACCATCAACTCGACATCCGTTTATGGATACCTCTTTACTATTACCAGCATGTTTTATGTAAACATTTCTTTTATCTGACTCTTCAATTAACCACTTCAGAGCAGCCCTGGATTGTTTATTTACATGCCTATAGCCTTTAAAAGGAATAATCGATATTGTGTTCGGTTTCAGAAATTTTTTACGGAAAATCGTATTGCACGCGGAAGCAATGGTCGTTCCCTCTGTGAAAGGACAAACATTACAGCTATTCAGCATAATTATTCGAAACTTGAGACATGCCTGTGCCAGTATTTCTACGTCCGACAAACAATAGGCTAATAATTCCTTTTTAAAATCGAACAAATAACATTCGTCTACCATTTTGGTATGCCAGCTTAGAAAATTATTTCTACAGCCTTCCTTTCCACAAAACTCATTACAGTTATCGCACGTTTTCATGGTATCAGGCGTATAATATGATAACTCTGGTATAAAACCTATATAATTAGCATTGATAAGCGTATTAAATTTATGTGGGAAGTAACCTTTCTTTGACGATGCCGAAAGATCAAACGCCTTTGGCAGAGCCGATAACGGCATTGGAAAATAATTTAAACTATCAATAAATCTGATATTTTCAATTTGTAATATTATTAATTTTGTCCCCCTCATTATAACGCTTGGTTTCAATAATGTTTTTTCTAAAATATGCTTTAATACAAACTGATGATCAAAGGCTTGACCATTATGTGCTAGAACGATTATATCTTTATACTTTCGGTTCATTTTCAGTATTTGATCCATAAATTGGTGTATAATGTCACCCGTATCTATTATTACCCGTCGTATTCCGCAGCTCTGACAGAAGTATAAATTTTCTATCTCTATACAGGTAATACAACGTTTTGTAAATACACATAAATTTGGTTCATGAATTCTAACGTTAGGTCGATCATCGAGCATCTTTTCCTGTCTGGTCTCCAGATCGAAAAATATAAAAAGCGTTTGATCACGTTTCGGCGGTGATGTAATTGCCTGTATGAAGCACAAATGATTTTCTGGCTGTTGCGTTTTACAAATTTTACAAAAGATTTCATCACAATAGTGAATTCTTTTCTGCTTAACAGTCCGGTGACACAAAATACAAACTCTTATTTTATCACAAATTCCCTTAGCATTATGATTATCAAGACATGCCGGTCCTCTAAAGCTACGGTTACAAACCTGACACGTGATATTGTGAAGTTGTTTAACACACACCGGATATTGTCGACAACATGGGCAGGTTTTGCGGCATCTATGATTGATTTTATTACTGTACGCTTTCTTACAGTCTACACAGTAATAACTACTACCGAACACAGCTGCCACAGATGTCATTACGTTATAATGATTGTTGAAATATAATAAATTTAAAGACATTCCATCATCATCAGAAGAAGAAGAAGAAGAAAAACCCTCAAAAATAACTTCCCTACCCGGATAATTAAAAACCATAATTTTATATTTCTTAAGGTATGTTTGAAGTTTACGAATTTCTTCTATACCGCCACCCTCTATTGGAATATCAACGCATGATTTATCCAGCAATTTACGGACCTTGATATCCTGTAATTTTCCCGCGTTATTTCTAATTTGGTTTTTGAAAGGACTATTTTTAGCATAGGCTCTGGCTATGACAAGCGCTCTTGGTAAACACAAATTATCTTTATTTTTAACCGTAATAATACTTTGACGCTTACTACATTCTTCGTCAAAATTATTATTGTAATAGGTTTGTTTTTTTCTTCCCATACCCCTGGGCATTAAAATACGGGTCATTATTATTTTAAAAGTATCGACGTCAAGACCTTCGGAGTTACTTTGAAAAACACTACCTAGTAAACCCCAAATATCATCAAAAGTGAAGTCACGAGCATAACGAATTTTCAACCATGCAGGACTCGAAAATTTTTCGGACGTGAAGGAGAAGCCTATTTTATCTCCAGGATTGACATTTTCTGTAATGTGAGTTACAATATCATTAACTGCCCCCTTAAGCCATTCCATGGGATTAATTTCTTCATTTTTCCCCTCCTCAGTAGCCGGTAGCTTTCCAATTTTGAAAACCACTCTTCTCCTTTTTAACGTAAACTTTTGCGTCTCCCATTCGGAATCATCTATAATTTCAAACTTTTGTGTCATTCTACATGAAAACACACACACACGCACATACACAAAAAAAACATTTAATATAGTAAACATTGAAAATTCAAATTTTTATACTTACATAATTTTTTAATTTCAAACTTTCACTATTTTTCACTGAGTAACAAACACTGATTAACTTTATTCTAACCTTTCCTCCTCTTATATATAAATATATATAAAAAAATAAATCATATGACGGTGCGAATTTTAGATTACAAGATAGTAGAATGCATGTATGACCGGTTAAATTAAATTAACCATATTAATCATTCGCAAAAAAAAAAAAAATCGAAATGCATTAATATACCGAATTAATCTCGATTATTCATCAACCATTATAAACAAAATCATATGACGGTGTCATTTTTCAGCTTGAAATGTAAGAGAATGCATATATGTCCGTTTAAAATAACCATTAATCATTAGCAACAACAACAAAAAAACCGAAATGCAGATATATCTATTTAAGTTCATCAATCATTATTCACCTTATACAATTAGCAAAAATTATGACGTGTAACAGATTACAAAGTAATAGAATGCATATATGTCCGTTTAAAATAACCATTAATCATTAGCAACAACAACAACAACAAAAAAAAACCGAAATGCAGATATATCTATTTAAGTTCATCAATCATTATTCACCTTATACAATTAGCAAAAATTATGACGTGTAACAGATAACAAAGTAATAGAATGCATATATGTCCGTTTAAAATAACCATTAATCATTAGCAACAACAACAACAAAAAAAAAAAACCGAAATGCAGATATATCTATTTAAGTTCATCAATCATTATTCTTTGACCTTTGACCTCTGACCTTTGACCTTTGACCTTTGACCTATGACCTTTGACCTCTGACCTTTGACCTTTGACCTTTGACCTCTGACCTCTGACCTTTGACCTCTGATCTTTGACCTTTGACCTTTGACCTATGACCTTTGACCTCTGACCTTTGACCTCTGACCTTTGACCTCTGACCTCTGACCTTTGACCTTTGACCTTTGACCTCTGACCTTTGACCTTTGACCTCTGACCTTTGACCTCTGACCTTTGACCTTTGAACTTCACCTTGACCTTGACCTTGACCTTTGACCTTGACCTTTGACCTTTGACCTTTGACCTCTGACCTTTGACCTTGACCTTGACCTTGACCTTTGACCTTTGACCTTGACCTTTGACCTTGACCTTTGACCTTGACCTTTGACCTTGACCTTTGACCTTTAATTTGGTTCCCACGCTGGAGAGCCAAACTAACTACTGATGTCATCATATTTGAAAAACTAGTAGTTCACGAAAGTTGAAGATGGGCAAAAACGGCTCGATAACTATTTTGGTTTGAAACCACTAAGTTTCTATCGCGAATCATATACCTGATAAATGACAAAAAACCATAGATAATAATGGCGAATATTTCGATAATTATACAAACATTAATTATCATTACAATTATATTTTCAATAAAGTTGAATTTGACCGGAAAACCCAGAGTTTCACTTTCAAACCTAATATACATATAAAAATTAGCACCCGTTTCTGTTTTAAAACGGATGTATACATTTAAAATCTCGAATACATCATACTTGATTTCTAAAATGTGAAATACAACTCACCAAAACTTTGGTGAAAACTTTTGTTAGGCCAAAAAACTTCATTCCTACTCTTCGATTACTCTTCTGGAACACTTAATCTATACATTTATTAGAATCTTATAGTTATTAGTCGGCTTTCGTAAATTGGTATACCTTTCAACGTTGCTAAAGTTAAAAAACAGTCACAAGTTGTCCACTCCTAGAATCCTAGAACACCGTTTCAGCCAAATTTTGGAAAAGACTAACAAAGTTTAATACCGATCAATCAATCTGTCTGAAAAACATATTCGCTTAAATTTTAGACCGATTTCATAGCAAATTATAATTAGCATAATTTTGTTTATAATGATTTTTTAAAATGATTGGGAAAAAATATGAAAATCGAGAAAGTTTTAATTAGGAGTTCAATATTATGGTTGTTCGTAAATCAGCTGAAAACAGGCCATTCTAAGTATGAGGACCGCATCACAACCTCCTCAGTATGAGGGCCCCATCATTATCTCAACTTCCATTAAATATTATGGTTGTTCGTAAAGCGGCCGAATATAGGCCATTCTTGATATGAGGGCCTCATCACAACCTCCTGAAACTTCTTACTCGTAAAGGCTAGAACCAGGTCTGTCCGAAAATCATAGTGAGACGGATGACCAACACCGAAAATCTCAACTTCTATTATATATTATGGTTGCTCGTAAAGCGGCCGAATATAGGCCATTCTTGGTATGAGGACCCCATCACAACATGTGTGTGAAGATAGCCCAAATTCCATCCCCGAAAAATGCGATGGCAACACTAATTGTTGCTTTCATGACATTTTTTACTCTCAGCCCAAAAAATCTCCACATATCATGACATTTTTGACTATAAGCCCCGAAAAGTTCGACATTTTTACTCTCAGCCCATAAAATATTTACTGTCATGACATCGAAAACTATCACGACACAAACTTTTTCGGGGCTGAGAGTAAAAATGTTGTTTTTTCATGATAATATGAAAACAGAAAAGTTTTCGGGGCCAAGACAAAAAAAATTATATTAATTATTTACCAATCCCCGATTATGTTTTTAAGAAATTGTACGTGATTTATTTTATGATCGAACTAACAGCTTTATGCCTCAACCAGTCACGACTTAAGAGCTTAAGTTACACGCCGATTGCCCCACTTAGGAGAGCGGTACGACCACCAAAATTTTAGAGGTCACTTATTTATTTGTGACGAGAAGCCTATACAATTTTGGTGATTGTAGCACTAACCGAAGTGGTGCAATAGGCGTGTAACTTAAGCTCTTAAGTCGTGACTGGTTGAGGCATTAGTCTGGTGATTCAAAGTAATTTTGAGATTATGTTAGAATTTTTTTATGGAATGGAGTTGAGATATAGTCCATCAAAAACACCAGATATTAGATGGCCGGACTAGTGGGTGACATCGGGTGAAAGAGGAACATTTAACGTATTTAAAATAATTTTTTGAGAATTTTTGTATGTTAAGTATTCGAGATATAGTCCATTGAACTCATAAACAATTCGTTTATTTATAATTTTTGTTTATTTAATTATATTATTCAAATAAAAAATATACATAATATAAAATTTATAAAATATTGAATTATTGTTGGAAATCCTAAGCCCCTAAACCTCAGCCTATGTAGAACGTTATTGTTTGTGACTATAATGGATTTTTCGATTCGCGCATAAATAGAAATGAAAGAAATCGAAAAAAAACCTCATTTTAGTATATAAGGAAAAAAATAATCATAGTTTGTTTTAGTATTTTTTCAGATTTTGTGCTATTAATAACTACCGTCTCTTTGAGTGTTTCTTTGTTTATATTTCGTACTATAATTTTATTTAGATTATTGCTTTGTAATATATTTGATCTCGGCTTTCTTTTGGACATTCTACTTGAACGATTCAATTTTGTTGTGTTTGTACGTGCAATCCGATTTGTGGTGAACATTTCGTGATTGTTCTGTTCCCGAAAATTTACATTTTGACCCCGGCTTTCTTTTGGACTTTCTATTTGAACGATTCGAGTTTTGTTGTGTTTATTGTGCTTTATTTGTTTTTAGTTTTTGTGTGTGACTGTATAAAATAGTCTTTAATAAGGGTTTATATAAATAACATATTTTTTTATTAACACCGGGTTCTTTAAACTATCGTACATCACCCATGCCTTTTAAGCCTTTCGAATTCGATGATCAGAGCTTGGACATTATTAAAAACACTATTTTGGATAATGTTGGAAGTTTTAATGAAATAGTACTTTCGTGTGATTCTACGAGAGACCCGTTACTATCTCTTATTTGTCAAAAAATATCGCTAGCATGGAATGAAAATAATAGATTAAAAATTAAAAATCTACTTCATCGAAAAACATCTTTTGCTGTAAGCTATGAGAGGAATTTGAAAGTAAAACATTGAGTGAAATGGATGTTCTCAACAATTGCGAGAACATGCCATTAATAAATCATGTCCAGAGTACCCAATTTACTGGAAACGTCAAAAGCATTACTGATTACAATGTCAATCCTAATTTTAGCAACATAAATAATCACCCAATTATTGACATGAAAAACACAATCGACTCTGTAATAGATGAAGAAGGACAAAATTGCTTCAATGAAAACCAAATAGATGATCCTTTTTTGAAACCTTATTTTGATTTTCTTTGTGTAACTGCAGATACAAGCAATTGATAAATAAATAAAATCAATATAAATTGAATAGTATTGTTTATTACGATCTTTACATTATAATAGTTTGAAATAGAATAACTAATTTATAGAAGAAAATAAACAATGTAAGCAATTGTGTTGACAAGAAAAGCAATAGTGATTATACAATTAAATGAATTAATCTAATTCTTAACACTCCCACTAATTAATTTAATACGGATTGATGACACATTTTCCTTGAATTGTGGACCTGGTAATGGTTTAGTAAACATGTCTGCCATCTGATCCTTTGTTGAAACGAAAACTGGTTCGATGACTCCTTTTGCGATATACTCACGAATAAAATGATATTTTATATCAATATGTTTTGTTCTTTGATGAAACTCGGCATTTTTGGTAAGCATAATTGCACTTTGATTGTCGATTTTGATTGTAGTTGCCCGTCCTTGTTCATATCCAAGATCTTTTAATAATTGACGAAGCCAAACTGTTTCCTTTGCTCCATCAGAAACAGCCATATACTCAGCTTCAGTGTAATCTCAATTGCAACGGTTTTTTGTAAATAACTTTTCCAGGTAATAATTGCGTTTTCAATAAAAAATGCATAGCCACAAGTTGATCGTCTTGAATCAATATCACGACCAAAATCCGAATCGGTGAAACCATTTAAACTGACTGTTCGCCCACTGTATTCGATACCATAATCAATTGTACCTTTAAGATATCGAATGATTCTTTTAACTGCACCGACATGTATTAAATTTGGATTTTCCAAATATCGGCTAACAACTGCATATAAAATGTCTGGTCTTGAAACAGTTGCGGCAAACATTAATGAACCAACAGCTTGTCTGTATGGAAATAATTCATTCTCTTCCTTTTGCGATTTTTGTAAAACAACATTGTGATCGGCTGGAGTAGAGATTGTTTTACATTCGTTCATTTGGAACTTTTCAATCAGTTTTTTGGTATATTCTCGTTGAGTGATAAACATCTTTTTATTTTTACGATCACGAACAAACTCTAATCCAACATAAATGATTTTCATATCCTTTAGTAATTTTGAAATTTGATGATAAATGGTCCATGACTATGTTTAATATTTCTTTGCTTGGAGATAAAACCAAACCATCGTCAACATATAAAAGTAATATTACTTTTTGACCATTTATTACACCTCGAAAAACACAGTTATCTGCAACTGATTGTATCATGTTAAATTCTTTGAGGAATTTTGTGAATTTCTGATTCCATATTCTTGAAGCTTGTTTGAGGCCATACACACTTCTTTTTAAACGACATACCATGTTTGGGTTGTCGTTTTTTACACCTTTTGGTACTTCCATGAAAATTATCGTGTCAAGTTCACCGATAAGAAATGCAGTCTTAACATCAAATTGCATGATTTCCCAGTCTTCAATTGTGGCAATGCTTAGAATAGTGCAAATTGAAGCATATCTGACGACAGGTGAAAATGTTTCACTGTAATCAACACCTTGTTGTTGTAAAAACCCTTTTGGAACCAGACGAGCTTTGAATATATTTCCATTTGTACTTGGTTTAATTTTGAAAACCCATTTGCATCCCACAATGTTTACATCATTTGGCCTGTCAACCAATTCCCAAGTTTCGTTTTCATAAAGTGAATTCAATTCTTCATCAACCGCTTTTTCCCATTCGTCTCGAACTGAAGATTGTAATGCTTCTTCGTATGAAGCTGGTTCAACTATGACTGCTGAATATCCTGACACAATCAAACGATCTGTTCGCTTAGGATTTTGCCGGAAACTGTATCTATCATTGTTGCGATTCCCCTCAATAGCCGTTTCATTATGTTCTGTGGAACTATTAGTGGCTACTGCAACAGAGTTATTTGGTTCATTTTCATCTTCAGTCATGATGTATTGAATAGCTGTGCCTTTACTTTCAACTTCATTTTCAATGACATCACCATCACCAACAAAAACAAAAACTTTTTCATTTGCTTCATTGAAATGAACGTCACAACTAATAAAAACTTTTTGTGTGTGTTTGGGTCATATAGACGAACATTTTTGTTGGTGGGCTGGATCCCACTTCTTTCTTCCAAGTTGCTTTGGAATTTGGACATAACATTCCGTTTTTAATTTTAACATGGCTCAAGTCTGGCTTTGATCCAAACCACTTTTCATATGGAGTAGCGTTAATACACTTGCTGTTTGATAAACAATTCAATGAATAAACTGCGGTACGTACTGCTTCTGGCCATAATAATTTTGGTAATCCGCTGGAAATTAACATTGTTCTAGCACTTTCTTGAACTGTTTGATTGTCTCGTTCGATACGACCATTTTGTTCTGGTGTATATGGTGAAATGCGTTCCCATGTGATTCCTTCTTTCAACAATAAATTTTTGACATCTCGATTAACAAATTCCAGACCATTGTCGAATAGAAATTGTTGGATTCGGCTTCCAATCGTGTTGTGAATCAATGGAATAAGACTGCTCAAATTAGTGTATACTTCAGCTTTCGATTTTAAAAAGTATACATATCTAAAGTTAGTGGCTTCACCTTTGATAAGCAAGAAATAACGGCTTCCATTGATTCCCTCTTGCTCCATTGGGCCGCATAAATCAGCATGCAAAAACTCTCCTCTTTCGGCTGAACGAATTAGTGTTAATTTATGTGAGACTCTTGTCATTTTACCCAATTGACAATCTTCACAGAAAAATTTATCATAATCAGATAAATTTACACCAACGACCATGTTTTCTTTCACCATTTTCTTAATTGTTTCGACATTGATGTGTCCCAATCGACGATGCCATTGTTGAAGCGAAACTGATGCAATATTTGCACATTCATTAATTGGACGACGAAAGTTCATTTTTATTTGTCTTCGTTTATCTCTCTCACTACTGCTACGACATCTCCATTGAAATTTAAAACTTTGCAACCATCTTTAAAAATAATCACATTGAAACCTTTGTCAGTTACTGACTGAGTTGAAAACAGGTTTTGTTTCAACTCTGGAACATATAGCACGCCTTCTAATAGCCGCTTCTCCCACTGATTATTTACTCTGGCTTCCACCAAAATTGTTCCGAAACCACGAATATTTAAGCAATCATCGTTTGCTATTTCAACGGCTTGTTTGTTATTTTTGTGTATGTCTTCATAATGAATAAACCATTCTTTATGAACAGACATATGGTTTGAAGCACCTGAGTCAGCAATTCAAAAATCGTGTTGACTTTGTTTGTGTGAATTGGCCGACACACAAAAACCTACATAGTTCTTACTTTTTGATGAATTTTTGTTTGGACATTCTCGAACCCAATGACCAATTTCTTGGCAGTTATTGCACCTGGTTTTCTTTTTCAATTCATTGATGTTCGTACTACCTCCGAACTTCTGTTTTGGTTTCATTTTTGTAGCAAAAGCAACATCTGCATTTTCTTCATAAGCATCATTCTTGTTTAAATTGTCTTCTTCCAATTGCAGTGATGATAACATCGTATCAAGCGAACGAATTTCTTTAGTGTTGTACCAAACGGTTTTATAGTGGTTAAACTTTGGCGGTAAGCTACTAATGATGCGAACCATTTTTAATTTTTCGGATAACTTTTCTCCGGTGTTTTCAATTTCAACAGCTAAATTGTTGACTTTCGCAATGTAATTGGCCACGCTTTCATCATCTCCCATTTTTAATGCAAAGTACTCCTCAAGAAAATTCATTAAACGAACTTCTGATTTTTTTTCATAAATGTTAGCTAATTTATCTAACATTTCTTTTGTTGTTGTATATGATAAAACAAGATTTGCACGTTCAGTATCCAACGACTGGATAATTGCATTCATAGCTTTTCCTTCATTGCGATCAAATGCGTTTTGATTTCATTTGATTCGGTATTTGCTGGTATTTTACCTTCCACATTGTCCATTAAACCACATGCTCTCATGTACGCATGTAATTGAAACTTCCACAGACGATAATTCGATACATTTAATCGATGACCATTGAAATAATTATTCATTTTGTACATTTTTAAAATAAAATTCTGAATTTTATTTTATTGATTGATGATGACTACGTTTTGGATTTTGCTCGATAACTAAATTCACTAGACCAAATAACTATAATATCAGCGTACGCTTAACGACGACTGGCTGATTCAATATCTTTCAATGTGATGTAATTTGTACGGTACGGCAACCGACTTAAATTGGATACTATACCGGGTGTTTCTTTTAAACAGAGACGATCAAATATCTCGAAAAATAGCCACTCTACGGAAAAAATGTCCATAATCAAAATTTAATCAAACACACTTCTCAGTTTGTGTACAATCATTTGAAATGCGTATTAATAAGTGCATTGAAGTTGCAGGCCATCATCTTGATCACTTATTTTAAGCTAAAATTATTTTATTCACCTGCCATTTACAATAATAAATTGTTTTGATGACGAATTTCGAGTATTTCCAATGAAAACGTGATGTTTTTTATTTCAAACGTATTGCAGAATCGAAAGCGTGTGTTCTAAGAAGAAGAGATTGAAAAAATTAAATTTCGTCGATTACAACGCCATCTATCATGAACCGAACAAAATATTTCATTCAAATCATACGTACTTTTAGTCGTAGAATCCGCATCTGCAATAAAAAATATGGCTTCCTATCTTAGTTTAAAAGTTTCACCCGCCCACCTACAAAGCGGGGGGTGGGGGACTTTTTTTTTGCACTAATGTATTTCCCCCGCGGTATGATTAAATTTTGATTATGAACATTTTTTCCGTAGAGTGGCTATTTTTCGAGATATTTGATCGTTTCAGTTTAAAAGAAACACCCGGTATATAGTGTACGCTACGACGAGACGACTAATTATATATATATATATATATATATATTTTTCTTTTTACTTTTGTTCGCGATAATTATTTTAATTATTTATTTATCGGAGCTTTGGGCCCATAACCTTTTGATTTTCTTTGTGTAACTGCAGATACAAGCAGTTGATAAATAAATAAAATCAATATAAATTGAATAGTTTTGTTTATTACGATCTTTACATTATAATAGTTTGAAATAGAATAACTAATTTATAGAAGAAAATAAACAATGTAAGCAAATGTGTTGACAAGAAAAGCAATAGTGATTATACAATTAAATGAATTAATCTAATTCTTAACACCTTATAATACTGATAATACTGAGAGCGACAAATTTTCTAACATACGGTTTTCACCAAATAAAGCTGAAATAAAAGAGGAATATATCGAAATGAAAAATACGTTGATTGTTCCATCGCATATTTGGAACGCAATTTATAATCCAAAAAATTGGAAATTTGATAAATTTAAATATTCATCGGTTTTCTCGGAACTTTTGACTAAAATGACTGGATGTCTTGTCTATATTAAAGATAGCCGAATAAATAAGAAATCCATTTATATTCGCGCATATTGCGGGCATCGAGATTTCAAAAGTGGTAAAGAATGTCGAAAATTCCAGCTGAGCAACAAAGATCGAGCTATAAATCATTTTAAAATGCAACTTTCATCTAGCAGAATATTTCATCCACACGCGAAGGCGCGCATCACAAATCGCTTCTTCAGAAAATAAATGAAAGAGTCTCTTGTGAAAACTTCAGTAGAACGTTTTGCGGAACAATTGTTTTTGGATGAGGACAAAGATTTTGTTAAGAAAACCAAATCAATTGTAAATCAATTTTTCAAATCAATCAATTGTATTGAATAAACTGGTGAAAATACACCTTTGTAGTTCACATTTAACCAAAAACATCATGAGCGATGTAAATGCACATTTTAGAAAATCCTCTAAAGTATCAAACTACGATAAGGAAATAGTAGCATCATTCATTGTGTTAGGATTATAAAACCATGCAATCAATTTTCAAAAAATTTGTAATTTTGTTAAAATCAAAATACACAACTCCCGATACTGTATCTGCCCTCACTCAAATATTAAAAACGGGTCATGATACACATTTCGTGAAGATCGAAGAATTTAGTAAGACAATTTTATACGAAGAAAATAAATTATTTGCAAAGACTATTTACGAGCAAAGCCCATTTTACCGAGATTTTTTGCGAATATACAACGAATGTATTATTAATGATAATAATATGTTTCAGGTCCTCAATAATTTTTATAATCCTTTGTTCGCCGAAAAATTTATAAAAAAATATTTAACGTATGCCCCATTATGGTCTCAACTTATATTTAAAGAAAAAAGGTTAAGCAATAGTCATATCGAAAACGATTTTTCTATAATTAAAAGACATTGTCGTGAAGCACCACATTTAGGAAAGCTACCAACGAAATGTCTTCGCTTAAAAGAAATAAAAACAAGAAACACACATGTTTTCGAAAAATTTATTTCAGAAATCCCAAAAAGATCAGTCAAAAATTGAGCACTGAATGTCATAGAGAAAAAGGAAAGTATGATGGAATATTTAAATTTAACAGAAACTTGGCAAGAAAAAGTGGGATTGAAAAAAGCAGCGACCATAATTATTTTAATTTTAAAGCATTAAAAAAGTTTAATGAAAAATCGGACAAGGAACAAATCGACATCGCCACTAAAATTCAGGTTAAACGAACTTTTGACAACATATTACCAGAGGCAAAACGACAATGCCAACTAAAACCAAATTCGACTAGATTACTGCGAAACGATAATAATATAAAATCAGAAGTTTTCACAAACACTTGTGCTTTTGATTCTAATATAAAATTTTCTTTTAACAAATTATTTATTGAAAGTGATTGTCCTCTCGTCAAAGTTGCGAATGTATTATATGAAGAAAATGCAACCCTTGTGGATAAATTACGGTATGATGCTTTATACGCTATAAAAAACACATTAAATATGATTTTGGCCTTCTGAAAAATTGCGAGTGTAATGTCACGCAGATATCAGATTATTTTTTCAAAAAACAACTAAGCCGCATTGCAAAATTCGTATGTTAAATTTGCCAGAAAACCGCGGTTGAAAATTGTATTAGATACTGTTTTGTTAGAGGAACACGGAATAGAGAAAATTGAAAAAAGCTTTAATTTAATTCCAACAAAGAGATGTTGTGATATAGAGTTCAACCAATATGTTGTAGTTAATACTAAATACCGTAATCATACTTTGCAAAAACCACTCTCCTTAGAGAATATACCAAAAATAATAAAAATTCAAGACAGTGTATTTCAAATAAATTTATTGATTAATTATAAAGAAAACCACTACACGGAGAGTAGACGATTTAAAAGAAAACGTCATAAAACTTGGAAATTCTTCGAAATGTGTCACCCTCATTTAATTTTTTACATCAAAAAATAATATGTATAGCATAATCTTACTACGTTTATTAAACGTATGCTTCAAATAAATAAAAATGTTTTTAAAATATTTAATAATTTTGATGAATTTAATAAAATAATAAAAAAGTGCCATAGGAAGATGTAAGACAATCATAAAAAATTACCACATTAATATCTCGAATACTAAATATACAAAAATTCTGAAAAAATTATTTCAAATCTGGAATATTAAATAATAATAATAATAAACATTCAAATATCTTCTTCTTTTATTTCGACTCTCGTTACATTTGTGAACTATCGTGATAGTTAGTATTTTTGGGGCTGATGGTGATATAAAATAAATTCAATTCGCATTTTAAAATATTTTATTTTGTTAATATTATTAAACAAATCATTTTAATTACGTTTCTTCTTTTGGTAATAAATTGTACTCAAATATTCGAATTTAAACCAAAAGTTTTCTTGATAGTATATCTAAAGTTGTATAGTATTGCCATAAGCAACTTTTTCGATTTGGCAAAAAATGGCAGAAAAAAGTTTAAAATATGGAAATCATTCGATCACAAGTAGCTTGAGTTATATACAAGTAGTTGTCAACGCGATCAAATAGAAATTAGTAGGTGATGCGTAAACGCCCATATCTGCGGGAGAGTCAAACTACGTAGAACGAGTAAAAAACACTTACAATTTTTAAAACGAAGTCAAAATTTTATTATTCCTTCCAATTATAAATTAACCCGCTATCTGCACATTCAGAGTATCACTTTACAAATGTGTATAAATGTGAAACTTAATTCACAAACAAAAAAAATAACACAATGTCAATCAGATCAACTGTAAGGTATAAAATTAAATTTATACTTCCACAGAATACTGTATATGCCATATACTCGTATATAGATAATGTGGAATGAAAAGCTCAACAAAGAAAGGAAAAACTTTTATTTTAAAAACTTTGAGACGAGTACAACAACAAAAATGAAGTCATAAAGTTTATGTGATGATGTGATAATACTTTAATCTATTTTTTATTACTTTCTGGATAATTTTAGCTTTTATTTTATTTAATTTTTCATTTTTTTTTATGTCGAGCTTTAATGATAGGAAATATCCATCTCCATTTCATGTTTTTTTGTGTGCTGGTCTGATTTTAATCATCGATATAATTTTTATTTACTTATCTAATAAAATAAAATAAATCAATTATTTTAGGTTTCAATATATATATTTATACGGGTAATTATTTCATATTAAATCGATTTGGTGAGCTTTATATTTGGAAATGGGGCGCCATGGTGGCCACATAAATATATATTTATATAGATTATTGAGATATTTCGTTAATAATATTTTATGATTAATATCTCATTTGACTCAAAAACTATTTCAACAGTAATATTTCATTTTTACAGCTGTCACAAAATATTTTGTGCTTTGTAAACAGAAAACTTTCCTTTTTTCAGTGCTTACATTTTTGGTGAAATGAGATGCAGTTTTTGGATTTCATAAAGTATTTTTTTTGCTTTCATGATGATGTCAGCATAATAAATTCTCTAGTTCATACAATAAAAAATAGAAATACGTCGAGTTCATCTTAAAACAAACAAAATATTTTGAAAATTTGTATACATAAATTTCTAGGGGTTCGTGTGCAGTCGTATCCGTATATACAGAGCTTATTTCCGGGTATATTATACATACACTTCATATACATGTATACGTATACGTATATGGATATAAACAAACAAAAAAATATTATGGTCCACAAGAAGCTTAAAATGTTTAAAGTCGACTTTATTCTTTCAAACAATATTTGTACAGTTCAAATCTGTCTGAAATAATAAAATGTTAACAGTGTTTTCTTCTTTATGCCATTAGAGTGTTAAAATCTATCGTAAGTTAAAACACTTGAGTATTTAAGAATGTGTTGTGGTATGCTTTTGATATTTCTGAAAATAAAGGTACATCAAATATAACACGCAAAGCTTTGCTGGACTTTTCAACTTGCCAAAACCAACCAAAATGTTTTAAACAGAAACTTAATAATATTTTTAGACTTAACAGACGTACCCGTATAGCGTAACTATTTATATACAAAAAAATAAACTTTTATAATATAATTATAATTCTTTGCTAAGTTGTTGAAACCATATACATATAATCATATAAAATGTTTTTCGTATTCGCTAATTAAAGTTTTCTTAAAAAAAAAAATACGAAAGCTCGAACACAAAAAAAAATTATATTTTTAACTTTAGTTTTCTTCCGTTAACATAAACATTTCTACATTCTTTTCTTATGTACAAGTCTCGTTTGCATTCGTTGGGTAAGAAATAAATTCTATTTAAGAAAATGTGAAATTGGTACAAAAAGCTCTGAATAAAAACTTTACATTATTTCATGAGTTCTCGGTTCGTTTTTTTGTATATCACTGCTGCAAAAATTGAAACCAACAGAAAAATATATTTCTATATGAATATTATAAAATAATAACAAGGGTTAAAGTCGAGTAGCAGTACTGAAAATTTTTTAAATAAAAATGTCTTGTGTTTTTCAGGTTAAAAAGAATCGAGGAATATTTTGTTTAAGTGCTTAACTTATTTGTAGCTATGGAGTGTAAGGAGTAACGACATTACGACGAAGTCATTTAAAGTATATATAGTATTTAAATTGCTGTTTGCTAACAAGTATAAGACAAGTTGTCATCAAATCAGATTTTTATTTTATGAAATGTAATAAGATTTTTATGGTTTAAATTGTGATTGGATTATTTGTTGCTCGTGCTTCATATGTGAATTGAAAATTAAAATTGCGGCCAGTAAATTGGTTTTATTATGTAAATCAATAGCATTTCTTCTAAAACAAAATATTTACAGACACGAACATTTAAAAGTATATAAAGTTGTACCAGCATTTTATCCCAGAAAATATTTTTTTTTTCAATCAGGTAACACTAGCATATCAATAACCAATTTGCTTTTGTGTGAGGTTAGCCCCGTCCCAATTACACAAAAAGTATCTCATTTCGACAAACGTATCACTAACAAAAATTCCAACTGATGTATAAATAAATAATTCAAGAGAATCAAAATAAGAGATTACGCTACTTGCAAAAAGTGGCAATTGTCACTAAAGATAATTTATTTTGTTCGGTAATTACCAGCGGAAATTTTTTATTCATTATATATCACTTTTTTCACTAAATAAAACATCTCAGCGGAATAAAATATTAAAAATCATCCTTAATGACAAATTGATTAATCTCTCCGAAGTAAAGGAACTCGCTATATGAAATCTTGAAATTTAACAATATTCCGTCTTTCCGCCATTTCTTAACGAATTACGATGAAATTTGGATAGTAGTATTGATGAAGGATTTAAAAATAAGTTTTGGACAAAATTCTAGGATCTGTTCGTGCCGGACTAGCCTGGCCATTTCGTAACCAGTCCTTATGAAAAATGATAACTGTACTTTTTACACGATATTAATAAATTTTAAGCTCAAAGGAACTCGGCTATTTCTTAATTAAATTTTGACAAATTTGCATTGCATACAAGGACAATTCGGAAAACATTTATGGATTATAATTTTCACTATAATTTTTTGATCTTATGCGGCCATATAAGTAATTTTCAGTTTGTAGCTAAAAATCAAAATTTTCAAGTAGTTTTAACTTGACCTAGGTTATTAGGAAAACAACCAAAAGTTTTGGTTACTAATGTAAGTTTTTGAAATATGGGCCAAAAACTGAAAATAACTTATATGGCCAAAGAAAATCAAAAAAGTTCTTTTCAAAAAATTTAGTCCATAAATTTTCATCAAATTTTCCATGTACCTGGGCTAAAAGAAAAACAACCGAAAGTATTTCGGTTATTGTATTTCGGTAAAATGAACTGGTTCAAGCTCCACCTGAAACGCAAATGTTTGGTAAAACATAAGGTCAACAATTAAAAATCACGTATGTCATCGCTAATTCACTGTGCTTGAATTTCAAATTTTTTTTGCGTGACAAGCTGGGTACCCGGGGGGTAAACCTAATTCGACTATGCTGAATTCATTGGTGCTAGTCCAGTTCAAAGTTAGTCCCCATTTTTGAAATATCGCTTTCGACATATTTTGCCTCTGAGACAAATATTTGTCAAAATATACACTCATATTCACGTTGATAGCTCCTGAAACATTAAGATTTTCGTTATGCTTTGTTCAGCAAAGTTGTTGTGCAAGCCAAGACCAACAACTTTGCTGAACATATCAAGACCGAAAAACGACATCTACAATCACATTTTTGTGTTATTTTATTTTTTGAAAAGCAAAAAAAATAAAATAACACAAAAATGTGATTGTAGATGTCGTTTTTCGGCCTTGATATGTTCAGCAAAGTTGTTGGTCTTGGCTTGCGCAACAACTTTACTGAACATATCAACGCCGAAAAATGACATCTACAATCACATTTTTGTGTTATTTTTTTTTGAAACGCAAAAAAATAAAATAACACAAAAATGTGATTGTAGATGTCGTTTTTCGGCCTTGTTATGTTCAGCAAAGTTGTTGCGCAGGCCAAGACCAACAACTTTGCTGAATATATCAAGACTGAAAAACGACATCTACAATCACATTTTTGTATTATTTTTCCATATATGTGTGTTTTACTTAGGCCAAGGTGAGCTTGGAGTGACACTTCCGGACAATTAGACCAGGAGTGCCCCGTTGTGATACCACAGGAACCTTTTTCCCCTTTACCTCTGTTCAAAACCATTCGGAGCTACGTACGTACCGCAAAATATCTCGCACTCCACATTCAGCGAGATCTGAAAGGCTGGTCACACTGGACACGCCCAAATACTTATGCCTTCTGTATGATAGTGCCGGACACGAGCATAGGAAGTTATCTAAAGTCTCTTCTTCCTTTTCGTCCATGCAACTTCTACAAAATCATTCGTCTGTAGACCCAGCCTTCTGGGGACTGAAAAAAGGACTGAAATTAGACAGGTGTCCCAATTTGACTCATGAGTCATGAGACATTGGTATTCTGCACCTATACGAATTACGGCCAAAATTCACACCCTGAAAATATACAAAAACAAAAACACCCACAATTTACTTCGCGACAAAATCAACACAAAACCCCAATAAAATTTACGACCTCCATAACTTAAAAACAAAGCAGGTACCAAATAGCAGCGCCTAGCTACATTATATAAAGAGCTTCAAAATAGATTATGTAACAGTAGCAGAAAATAAACTGAAGAAGAGATTATTCTCGAAATTGATATTGCTAAAAAAGTTAAAAAATTGGCACAAGAAGTAAGAACTAAAAACTGTAATATAAAATTAAAAATAAAAAGTTATTCATCTAAATATATAAAGTGACAAAAGAATACATAAAATAAAGTGAAAAACGTCTTGTGAATCTGGTGAAATAAATAATATGGATAGGTGTTATAAACTCAAGTGCTTTTGTTATGTGTGTCGAAAATTTACAATTATGAGCAATCGCCGCAAAATAAGTGATGAAACCGCTGATTTATATCGACTATACTTTTCACAAACTGTTATTAGTGGTGTAAATTGGACACCGTCTTTTGTTTGTACAACATGCATTTTCCATCTGCATAGATGGCAAAACACTGGAGCCGCAATGCCATTTGGTGTCCTGATGATATGGGTCGATCCACAAGGACATGATGCAGTTCATTGTTATGGGTGCATGAATTATATTCTCGGTACAAACAGAAACAAAAGTGGTTCTTTGACATACACTGCAACGAGAAATACACATCTACCGCTGCCGCATTCAGATGAAATGCCTGTTCCGGAAAGATCACAGTAAACATAACAGTATTTAACGCAGCGTGTAACATGAACCCAAAACTAGTCCCCCAAATGTTTTACCAAACATAAAATAATTCAAATGAAACCGTTAAATATAAAACAATAAACTATAATTATAATAGCATTATAAATGATTACGAAAATTCATTTTTCTATAGGAAATCTTGTATACGAATATATCATTCAATCAAAATTTGAAAATTTCTAAAAGTTGACCGTTTAAAGTGTCATGGCTGGAAATAGCTTCAAATGAAAGGTTAATCAAATAGGTCACACCTGGCAAAATTTCATGTGGCTTTGTCTACTTGGTTTTGTTTACGCGAATTTGTCTACGTGGTTTTGTATACATGGGGTTGCCTACATCGTTTTGTATACGAGGTATTGTCTACGCGGATTGGTCTACATGCTTCTGTCTTAGCGGTAGAGTACGCGGATTTGTCTACGTGGTTTTGTCTACGCGGTTTTGTCTACATGGTGTTGTGTACGCGGATTTGGCTACGCGGATTTGGCAACGCGGATTTGTCTACGTGGTCTACATGGTTTTGTCTACGCGGATTTTTCCGCAAAGTTTGATGTACGTGGTTTTGTCCACATGGTTTTCTCTACGTGGTTTCGCCTACGCGGATTTGTCTTCATGGTTCTGTCTACGTGGTTTTGTTTATATATGGTTTTGTATACGCAGATTTGTTTTCGTGGTCTATGTGGTTTTGTCTACGCGGATTTGTCTACGAAGTTTTTTCTATAAGGTTTTATCTATGCGGATTTGTCTACATGGTTTTGTCTGTGCGGATTTCCCTCTACGCGGATTTGTCTACGTGGTCTATGTGGTTCTGTCTACGTGGATTGTACTACATGGTTTTGATTACGTGGTTTTGTCTACGTGGTTTTGTCTACATGGTTAAGTGGTTTTGTTTTCAAGGATTTGTCTAGGCGGTTCGTCTACGTGGTTTTGTCTAAGAGCTTTTCTCTACATGGTTTTGTCTATGCGGATTTGTCTACGTGAAGTTTTCTACGTGGTTTTTCTACGCGAATTTGTCTACTTGGATATGTCTAAATGGTTTTGCCTACGCGGAAGTGTCTACATGGTTTGTCTACGCGGTTTTGTGTACGCGGTTTTGTCTACAAGGTTTTGTCCATAATGTTTTGTCTACGCGAATTTCTGCATGTGGTTTTAATCTACGTTGTTTTTGTCTACGTGGATTTTTTTACCTATATTGCCTTCGTGGTTTTGTCTACATGGTTTTGCATATGTGGTTTTGTTTACATAGTTTGTTATATGTGGTTTTGTCTACATGGTTTTGTTTACGTGGTTTTGTCTGCATGATTTTGTTAACGTGGCTTTCTCTACGTGGTTTTGCTACATAGTATTTTTATATGGTTTTGTCTACATTCTTTTGTCTACGTGGTTTCGTCTACGCGGATTTGTCTACGTGCTTTTGTCTAAATGATTTTGTCTACATGGTTTTGTCTACATGGTTTTGTCTGTGTTTTTTTTCTACTTGGTTTTGTTTACGTGATTTTGTTAACGCGGATTTGTCTACATGGTTTTATATACGCGATTTTGTCTACGTAGTTTTATATATATGGCTTTGTCTAAGTGGTTTGCTTACTTGGTTTTCTCTACTCGGATTTGTCTACGTGGTCTTTGTATACGCGGATTTGTCTACGTAGTGATTTTGTCTACATAGTATTGTTTACCTGGTTTTATCTACGTGGTTTTGTCCACTCGGATTCCTCTACGTGGTTTATCTACGTGGTAAATCTAGAATCATTTCCATATCTAAAGGATAGGTATCGTTTTTTGCTCTCGCTAATCAAATCGATTTCGAGATAAATTCTTAATGTCGTAGACTTGGTCGAAAAATTCCATTATTTGGAAATGATAGCTTTATGATAACAGACAATAGCCATATCTAAATTGAGAACAGGATTATCCGATTCAAGTTCCTTCACCAAAATGATTTTATTGGTTTAAGCAGGTTTGTTTAGATAAATTTAGATAACGAATGGGCATCTGAGTGGGGTTCTCAACAAAGAATCGTTTGAGCCGGCATCATTAGGGGGTGGTTAAGTCAACCGAGCAGTTTGAGTTCCATCTTTAGTAAAATTATTTTTGCCGTAACTTCATTGCTTTAAAAACAGACTATTGTAGATATTGTAAACCTAACTATTGCAATTTGTAGTGGTTCAATAAAGCTAAAATCATTTACTAGGTCCTCAGTGTTCGGTTATCCCACCGTTTTTCGGTCGCCAGAGCCTCGTTGGTTGATTTGCAGGGAGCACCACGTGCCGGTAAGGTTAACATTTGGGCTAGTATATACACCTTCAAGACCGACGCCCCTTACCCATAATAAAAAAAAATTAAAAATAATAATAATAATAATAATAATAATTCCCAACGACCTATTACCCCTCCCAACCGCGCGCGGGGAGTCTCCATCTGTATTATTATTATTTTTTTTGAGTATAATTCCAGTGATTATAAACATGGATATCGAACTGCTTAACCTGTGAAATTAAAGAAAATTAGCAAGCGGGAAAATTTGTATTAGTATAAAAATCAAATCTGATTATTAAGAGGCAAACTAGGTGAACAGCTAAGCAAAACGATACCCGTCGCGGGCGGAAGGAGAACAGAGGTTGAGTCTGCTTAGTACAAGCAGATTAAAATTGAAAAATATAGCAATCAACTGATAAAATTTCATAAAATTTGATAAATAAAACAAAACAAAATGTTATAAAAGTTATAAAATATTAAAGGCCAAACCAGTCAAGTTAAATAAAAAAGTTGTTTTAAAGTGCGTTTCGTCATATTAAAATCAACGAAGTGGGAGTATTGATTAGCCTCGTGAAGCATCCTAGATACAGGTTCATTTTTACCATAGTCAGTTTTATGATGGACGATTCGAAACATAGGATCTCAAGGCTCGTGAATTAAAATTTAGATTGATTTTTCCTAAGAGGAAAGGAGAGTCGGTACTGCCGGTTAGCAATTGATGAATAAAAACCACGTCTGCAACAACCCTGCGCCTACAAAGTGGTTGTAAATCAATTAGCTTGAGGCGATCTAGATATGGAGGCAGGTGAAACATGTCCACCCACGGTAGCCCGCGTAAAGCAAAGCGAAGAAATCGACGCTGAACTGCTTCAATCCTTTTTATGTGAACCACATGATAAGGCGACCACACCTGGCAAGCATACTCGAGCAGGGGACGAACGATAAATAGAGAGCCTTCGTAACATAAGGATCGTCGAATTCTTTGGACCAACGCTTAATGAAACCGAGTGCAGCGTTACCTTGATTGACAATGCGATCGACGTGATTTCTGAAGTTCAATTCGCTGTCACAAACGACCCCCAGATCACGAACAGAACTAGCTCTGGTAACGGCATCGTTGTTAATATAATAGTCACGAGAAGTGGGCTGAGCACGCTTCCGAGAGTAGGTGACTGTCTGGAATTTACCCACGTTCAGCTCAAGGTTGTTCTTTACACACCATACGGAAAATGTATTGAGGTCGGATTGTAATAGGATCCTATCTGTGGTGTTTGAAATCCGTTTGTAAATCTTCATGTCATCGGCGTATATAGATATAGTTGAATTTTTAATTAAACATGCAACCTCGTTAATAGACAGAATGAAAAAAATCGGCCCCAGATGGCTGCCTTGGGGCACTCCAGATGTTGCTGAGAAATGAGCTGATACTGATGTCTTAAACAGAACTTGATAAATATGGTCTTTAAGATAAGAGCCCACCCAACGGAGAAATTGTGGGAGAAAGCCAAGAGCCCTGAGCTTAAACAAAATAACTTTATGGGAAATCCTGTCAAACGCCTTGCTGAAATCGGTCAAGATAACATCGACCTCATTCCCTGCTTCAATCATATTTAATGTTTGTGAAGTGAATTCCACAAGGTTTGTGGTCGTGGAGCGAGCTTTGAGAAAAGCATACTGATTGTCGGAAAACAATGATTTACAATAAAAGTACAATGAATCATATATAATACTTGCGAACAGCTTGGGAATACAAGATAACTTTGCAATCGGCCTGTAATTACAAATGTCTGATTTGGAGCCGTTCTTATGGATCGGAACTATAAAGGAGCTTTTCCAAATAGACGGGAAAATTCCAAGTGAAAGCGATTTTTGGAAAAGTGCCGTCAGCGACTGAGCAAGAATATCACTGCAGTTTTTAGGACAATGAATGGGAGACCGTCAGGACCAGGTGAAAAATCATCTTTAAGTTTGGAAATCTTTTGTACCACGGATTCGTAATCGATTTGAATGGAAGTTAGTATTGTTTGAACACAGTTATTCATGTGTATAAAGTAATCTTCATCGGGTTCAAAATCACTGTTTGCAAAAGCCAGATTGAAAAAGTTAGCAAAATGATTTGTTATGATTTTAGGATCATTAGAGGAATGATCCTTATACTTCAGAGTGGGAGGGTATCCGTCGGATTTTTTCTTCAAATTAACAAACCGCCAGAAACTCCTAGGATCAGCGATAGTATTGGATTGCGTGAGTCTGATGTAATTCCCATAAAGTTCGTCCGATAAACTACTGAAATCGTTATAACTAATCAAATAGTTAGAGTGATCAGAGTCCGATTTAGTTCTTAGAAATCTTTGCCAAAGTTTGTTTCTACGGTTGCATAATGCTCGTAATTCGCTATTATATCAAGGAGGTGATGGCGATTTTTTTGCGAGTATACGGAATGGATTGTTCAAAACAATCAAAAACTACAGAATAAAAATTTACAGTTTGTGTTTCTATATCATTATTATCATTCAAAATGGTGTCAAAGTTGATATTTGACAATAAATCATTAAGTTTCACAAAGTCGGCCTTACGAAAATTAAAACATGGCGGAGTTTCGGCATTAAAACTGTTTCGCTCCAGACAAAATGTAATTAAAATGGGAGGATGGTATACATCTATGGCACAAAGGATGAGATTGGTTTCCGATTCGACGCTATTGTTGGTACCAGATGAAAATACCAAATCGAGCTGTCTGTTCAAACTGTTCTTAACGTTGCTGATCTGAAATAATCCAGAATTCAACATATCAGTAAATAAAGCTTCTTTGGTGGTTAGTACATTCGACGCAACATAATGACTTTTATCGTCTGAATAGTCCCATTTCAGACCGGGGAGATTAGTAAATGAATGAAAAAAAAGTTAATGAAGCTAAATGAAATAAAAGTTAATGAAGAAATTTATTGCAGCTAATGGATAGGAGTATATCGATTAGATAAAATCGATTACATTTGCGAGAGCTAAAAATGACACCTATCCCCTAGATTTGGAAATGGCTTTGGATTTATTTGATTGTGTTTACCTGAAGCTAACATTTGGACATAGTGAAATTTTCCGACAAACTCTAGTATATTCAGAATTTATCTGAATTAAAACTACTCAGACCAATAAAATCGATTAGATTTGCGAGAGCCTAATGTGTTTTATTTTTCTCGATTATTTTTCACTCGTTCTTTCTTCTTTCCAAAATACATAATTCGAATATGAAAAAATGTGGCGCCTATTTCCATCTCTTTCTATTATAATATAGTTATTTCGGAAATATTTTATTTTAACAGTGTAAATACTAATACTGTTCTGCATTAAAAATGTCTAATTGGATTTGTATATGTACACGGGATTCTTTTGGGACAAACTTCACAACCGTACCTAATTGAGTAATAATTTCATAAGAAATAGGGTGCGTTTCACTACTTTACTCTCTCTCTCTCTCTTACTCTCTCTATCTTTATCTCTATCTCTCCCTCTCCCACTCTTTGTGGAGAGAGAGAGAGATAGAGGATTTGGCTGCCTCAAATGAGGATTCATAATCATATTTTCATTACGTATAATGAGTGATTAATTCATTGAACCTAAACAAGCCGTGAAATTTTTTCCTTGTCTCCACCGAGAATCGAACCCGGGACCTCCGGTCGCTGGAGCAAGCATGCTGACCACTTTGCCACCGGGGTGGCACCCCATTTACTGACTGTTTTAAAATAATTCCTAATGGTATTCCTTATTTAACACACCCAGCATTTTAGCGTTTCACGTTCACTATACAAAATTCTAATTCGCTTCTAAATTGCATAATATTTACATTTTAGAAATTGAAATGAAAATTGCCAGATATAGTTCAATTTTAAAAATTAGCCAGAACATTTTAGTACTATTTCATCTCCACTTAATACACCAAATTGTATTAAAAGTTCAAATTTTCACTCAATTTCATCCATAGCATAGCCTGGATTTTATGTTGTGTGACAAATTGGAAAATATTTTAAAAATTTAGTTTTCTATAAATTATCATTTCTATAACTTATCAATTATTATTATTTAGTTTTCTATAAATTATCGCCCGATTTCCAAAAGTGGTACTCTAAAACGAATACGGTCAAATTCGACGCTCCATTCCATGAAACCTAACAAATAGCAGACGCGCTTACTTTTAAATCACAGATCTATCGGAAAAATTACCTAATTTTGGGATCCGTGAAAATGGTATACTGGAATTGTGTGAGTAGGCTAATGGGTGCTGTGCTTGATCAAGTTTCAATTCCATCATGAACATTGCGATCTTATCCTAGTTAGTTACCAGAATAGTGATAATAATGTTATCCGGAGTTGACGATGATGTGCTGATACTTTATAGGTTCTATTAGCAAGTTCAAACAATGTTATATAAATGTATGAATGGAAATGTAATGTTCCAAATCTTTATTGGTTTAGTTACTTTACACTTTTAAATTTACTTTATAATTTGATGTAAATAATATCATGAAATTTATAATACTCATATTACAAAAAAATATACGATTATAAAACCTTGAAGTCCAACAAATTATTTAAGCTCAATTATCGTCCGGTTATTACAAATTATTACGTTGATTTTTATAAATGTACCAAAGCTGCACTATTTCTCTCCTCCTTACAAAATAATATATTTTTACGAATTTCCACCCTCCCTCCCTAACATAACTAAAAACTATATTATTTTCTAATTGTGTGTTGTATACATTTATCCAGGAGTGAGTTCACTCCTCCTCCTCCTCCTCCATAACAAAGCTAAACTGAATAACCAAACTAATATATTTCACTTTATAAACGTCTGCACACAAAAATTAGAAAAATTACTGTATACAACAACAAAGTGAAAACTTAATATTTTGAATTATGAATTTAGTTTTTTTTTATATTTGCAATTTGCACAGTGGGATTGTGTGCTTGTATATAGTGCAGTTGAAAGAAGCAAATAATAGTTTTGCTTGAAATTAAATCTGTTACCTTAATTTTAATGCAATCTCGTATAGAAAGCGTAGTAAAAACGAAAATCAAAACTTTTTTGGTTGCTGAAATGTTTATAATACAAGTAGGTATAACAAAATGCAATGGCTTAGTTAAGTTTTGTTAGTTTTTTATTAAAACTTTTTATTTTTCATTAAACATCATGGAGATAGCAAAATGTTAATTGTGTTAATGATTCTAATAAGATAAGCAATTTAACAGTTTGTTTTGCAATTATCGTTTGTGGTACATTACATTTTGACGGATAACTTCTGTTATGGCATGTTGTTGTGATGAAAATGTTAATCAGTGGAAAAGCTGGTAAAATATAAAATGCAAGATTAAAAAGCGAAAATTGTATCGTCTTTGTTAATTAAATGTTTTCACCAGACAAATTCGTCGGTTAGAGCCAAAGGGGAAAACAAAAGTGAAGGTAAAATGATTTTCATTATCTCTAAAACTATGTTTGCATGTATATCAAATTAAGAAAAAGAACTATTTGGATGCAATCCACGTTCCGTAAAAAAAAACAAGAACACATTCGAGGCACATAATTGAGGCAATTATCTGACGCACTCTATGCTCAACTGGAATTTAATAAAAGGGTTGAGAGAACACTCGATTTGTTGGAGGACAAATGACCAACAATTACTACCGATGTATTGCTCGCAACCTCAAAAATCGAGCAAGATTTGGTTGAGATCAGCAGACTACCGGACTGCGTGAAAAAATTGTTAAACTTTCAACGAAAATCCATTACACTCCGCCTTATGGATACATAGCGTTCAAGATAAATTAAAAGATTACAAGATTGAGAAAAATGAAAGATTTAAAGAAATATCAGTTTATTGTCAGAATAATTTTGCATAGTATGTATTTGGCAAAAAATAAAGGGTACCATCAGAGGTCATCTAGAGCAACCAGAACAAGAAAATTTCCTATCCTAGGAATGTACAAATATTTATAGTGACATCCAAACTGAAGCAGAAGAAAAGAGAATAATGAAACAAATTTTACAACAGGCGCCTCTTAAGCTTACCCCACTTATAGCATAAAACTCATGACAATATCATGCTGAAAGTCATCATTCTCTCCAAAATTAACCAAAAAATCATTAAGTCAGAATACACCACCCTCCCGATAGGAAAACCTTTAAATATCAGAGGATTAACAGATGAGAGCAAATTAACACAGAAACCTACCCATATCCAATCAACCTGAGAACATGAACGACCAGATCCAGAAACTTTT
Organism: Nephrotoma appendiculata; assembly: GCA_947310385.1. Taxonomy (NCBI): domain Eukaryota; kingdom Metazoa; phylum Arthropoda; class Insecta; order Diptera; family Tipulidae; genus Nephrotoma; species Nephrotoma appendiculata. Next base: position 70,375,876 of record OX371225.1, read on the forward strand.
ATTGGAAGGAATTATAGAACACCATCAAAAATCCTCAGCAAAATTAATCCATTTGAATTGGGAACATCAGATTTCAAAAATACAAGATCAAGGCAAATGGGGTTCACATTTAAGAAACACACCTATCATAGCCTCCTTAAATAACTCTCAAGGAATTATAATCTACAATAGCTCAACTAAATACCTCGAGAAGAGTTACCTAATCCAATATCCAAACTGGAAAGAATAGAAAATTAAATTCAGTCTAGAATAGTTGCATGATTTATATATTTGGAATAGCGACAAACTTCAAGAATTAGCTGAAGTTTATCAAATAAATTACGACACTGACATCATCATACTAATTCTTATCTGCATGGTAAGATTTTGACACCACAAAAGCTGGTCATCTTTACACATGAAAAAATCCAACAACAACAGACCACCTTTATTGGGATACAACCAGTCGTCGACAGTGTAGGCAACGTCGATAACCTAGGAAACTATCAAAAATTATTTTTTTTCAATATTTTCCTTTATTTTACGTTAACCAGTCTTATAAAATTGTTGTCTAGCTATTAAGCGACTTTTTATTATCCTAGGAGCCAAATAAGATTACATTTATATACTGTGAGCCGAAAATTTCTAGCCGAAAGATGGTAAGGCAGAAAGTAGTGCCTTTGGTACCACAACCGAAAGATGGAAATGTAAATATTATCAAATATTTCAAGATGTTGATAATGCAGATTGTACCGATAAAGAATATTCACTTTAATATTCAACAGATTTAAAAGTAAGAAATGAATCAACAATATTCTAAAAGAAAAATGTCAATAACGGGTTTTCCAATAAGAGGTTTCATCAATGAATAGCCTGCTATTTGGGCAGTTGTCTATTTTGAAGCTGTCATCTTTTGACATTTGACAAGTAAAAACTACGCCATTACTAAAAATCGTACGATACACGCTTCAACAACGCATTGAAATTGTTAAATTTCACTACGCAAATGGTGAAAAGTTTGCAGTCAGAGTTCGCAAAACTAAAGCCTTTTGGGTCGTCGTGAAACACCTTCTCGGCCGGCAATACTGAAACTGGTGGAAAATATTGAGCTGTTGGGACAAATTAGTGATGTGAAGAATCGAAACCATGTGCGTCGCTCAAGAACAACTAAGAATATTGCTGCTGTAACCCGTAGTGTTGACGAAAACCCACGTATGTCGAGTTCTTGTCGAACTTTGGAATTAGACATTCCACAAACGACAACACACGGTATTTTGCATAAAGACTTAGATTTTAAGGCTTTTCAAGTTCAGTTAACACAAGAACTCAAGCTGGTCGATCACCATTACGACCATCACCTAGTCGATCGTATCTTCGTCTTTCAAATGCATCAAAATGATCCGGATTTTCATCGAAAAATCATCTTCAGTGATGAGGTTCATTTTCACCTCGGAGGCTACGTTAATAAGCAGAATTGTCGCATTTGGGGCTCATAAAATCCAAGAATGATTGTTGAAAAGCCCCTCCATCATTAACGTTTCACTGTTTGGTGCAATTTTTGGGCTAGCGGTGTAATTGGCCCTTAATTATTCAAAAATGAGGCTGGTGCAACTGTTACGGTGAATGGATTGCACTACCGAACTATGATTAAAGAAGATATTGATGGCGCTACGTGCCACACAAGGTGATCACAATTGGCCACCAAAATCTTGTGATTTAACTCCTTTATACTTTTTTCTTTGAGGCCACATGAAAGATAAGGTATATGCCAATGCTTCACAATCGCTTCAAGACCTTAAAGATGGAATTCGTGAAGTTATCGAGTATACATACAGCCGCAAATGTGCGAATTGGTCAAGGCACATTTCATGAAAAGGATATGGTGCTGCAAGCGTAGCTGTGCCGGCCATTTGGCTGATATCGTTTTCAAATTTTAATGGTATACCTTCGTCTTTAAAATGAAATAAACATTCATTGATTTCTCTTAAAAAAATACTCGTTTTTCTTTAATATCAAAATGAAACCTCTTATTGGAAAACCGCTCATATACAATAGCCATGCAACAGTCACGTGTATATCAAGATTGTGATCCAATCTGAGAGCACAAATTAGATGAACCATGACGCTAAGTAGAATTTGATTATTGATGCAATGTTCCGTGTTCCGTTGTTTCGACAATAAAATTGTTCATCTTTCGAGAATTTGCCAAATAACCGATGTCTTTCTCACTATGAAAACTCTATAAAATATGACCAAAGATTTAAATTCTAAGTTTAGACTGAAAGTTAATGATTTTTTTATTTTCCCCATGTTTTGTAGATAAAATCATTCCTCAAAAATTCAAAAATAGAAAAATAACCAAAATCTAACTATGGCCATTGGTCATCGCATTGGTGTATAGTGAGATAGGTGTCTGTCTGGCCTAATATCTATTTACAAAAAATTATTTTAACGATAATTACAAACTGTTGAATGCTTGATAATTATTACACTTCTTTATCGAAAATTTACGGCTGTATGAAATACATATGGAATTTCATCCCTCATTATACCCAACCCAAACCTTTAATCAAAATCTACCTGTGATTAAGCGCCATTGAATCAACATATCATCAACAGATTAGATTGGTGCCTATATGCCAAAATCTCAAATGACAAAAGATTTTATCAACAAAACATTGGGAAAATCAAAATTTTACCTCTATAGCCCCATCAGACCCCGCCCCCAAACCTATAATCAAAATCTACAAATGATCATGGGCTGTGGCATAGTCATATTGTTGTCTATCTGGCAAAATCTTAAATAATGGACGAGTTTGTCGACAAAAAAAAGAAACATCAAAATTTCACCTCATTAAACTCACCCTAAACGTATAATAAAAATCTACTTATGATTATGGGCTATCGGAGATTGGTGTCTATCTGGCGAAATTTCGAATGATGGGCGACCTTGCTTGATAATTATTAAACTTCTTTATCAACAGTTTTTGACTGTATGAGACAGATATATATGGCATTTGACCACTATAATCTCATAAAACCCACCCCTAACGTATAATCTAACTACATATCTATGACTATCTATGATCTATGGTCATGGGCTGTCAAATCCGAGGGAAATCTGGGGAAAACCGGGTGAATTCAGGGGAAAATTGGGGGAAGATGTGAGAAAATCCGGGGGAAATCTGAGAGAAATGGTGGGGAATTCCTGGGGAAATCAGGAGGAAATCTGGAAGAAATCTGAAGGAAATCGGGGAAATGTGGGGAAATCCAGAGGAAATCGGAAATCTAGAATAAATCTGGTGGATTATTTGGTGGAAATATGGAGGAAATCTGAAAGAAACCCGACTTAAGTTTAGAGGAAATTTGAAGAAGTCCGGTGGAAATGGGGAAAAATTCGGAAATATCGGTGAATTACCGGCGAAATCTAGGATAAATTTGGGGAAATCCGGGGGAAATCTGCGGAGGTCCGTTGAGAATCTCGGAAAATTTGGGGAAATACGGCGGAAGTCTGGGGGAAATCTGGGGCAAATCTGAGGAAAATCTGAGGTAAATCGGACGAAAACAAGAAAAAATCCCAGAGGAACCTGAGGGAAATCTTTGAATAATCCAGGAGAAATCGGGGGGAAATGTGTATTAAATCTGAGGGAGACCTTAGGGAAATCCAATAGAAATCTGGGGAAATTCGTGACAAATCTGGGGGAAATCCGCGGGAAATCGATTGGTAGTCCGGGGGAAATCTGGAAAAATTCGGAAAAAACTAGGGAAGTTGTTAGGAAATCGAAGAAATCTAGAGGAAATCCGGGGGAAATCTAGAGGATATCCGGGTGAAATATAAGGGAAATCCGGGCGAAATTTTCGGGAAATCTGGAGGAAGTACAAGGGAAAATTTGGAGTAATCCGGGGAAAATCTGAGAGAAATCTATTTGAAATCTGGAGGAAATCCAGGGGAAATCTGGTGGAAATCTGGGTGAAACCTGGGTGAAATCTGGGGGAAATCACGGGAAAATCTAAGGGAAATTAATAAGAAGTTTGGGGAAATCCGGGGAATACTGTGGGAAATCCAGGGACAATCTGGGAAAACCTCAAACGATGAACGATTTAATCGTCAAAATAGGGATAAATAAAAATTTCACCCCTATAACCCCTATAATACTCCCCTTTCACCCCTATAATCTTGAATGATGGGCGATGTTATTGTCAGAAGAAATGAAAAATAAAAATTTCCCCTTTTAAACCTCATCAGACACACCCCAAATCTTTAATCAAAAATTAATAAACACTTTTCACTTAACATTTGTTTTTCTATTTCGCGTTTTTCTATTTAAATATTTTTGAATATTTTAATTAAAAAATTGATTCAAAGTGCTTTAAAAATCTGAAGGAAAAAGAGAACGATGGAAAAATTAGGGAAATCCGGGGAATTCCAGAGAAAATTTGGGGACAGGGATGGGAAATCGAGGGAAATCCGTAGGAAATCTGGGAGAAATCCGGGTGAAGTCTGGGAAAATTCGGGGGAAAAGCATTGGAAATCTTGGGGAAAATCTGGAGGAAATACGGGGGAAATCCGGAGGAAATATATTAAAATCCGAGGTAAATCGGAGGAAATCTTGAAAAAAACTAAAGGAAATCTGGGAAAATCCGGGACAAATTCTGGACAAATCTCGGGGAAATCCTAGGGAAATATGGAGGAAATTTGGGGAAAATAAAGTGGAAATGTGGGAAAGCTGGGGAAAATCGGGAGGAAATCCGGGGGAAATCTAAGGAAATCCGTGGGAGATCTGGGAAAATGCGGAGGAAATCTGGGGAATATCCGAGTGAAATCTGGGGAAAACCCGTCAGCAATTTTGCGGAATCCGGTAAAATCCGATGGAAATTTAGAGAAATCTGGAGGAAATCTGAGGAAATTCGAAGGAAATCTTGATATTTTGGGGGAAATCTGGAAGAAATGTGGTGTAAATCCGGGTGAAATCTAGGTGAAATCTGGGGGAAATCCTGGGGAAATATGGGGAGAGCCTGGGGAAATAAAGTGGAAATGTGGGGAAGGGAGAAATCGGGAGGGAATCCCTGCGGATGCTAATTCTGATGCTAATCTGTGGGGAAATCTAGGGATATCCGTAGGAGATTTTGGAAAATGCGGAGCAAATCATTGGGAAGATCGGAGGAAATCTGTAGTATATCCGTGTGAAATCTGGGGAAAATCCGGTAGAAGTTTTGGGGAATCAGGGGGAAATCCGATGGGAATTCAGAGGAAATTTGGAGAAATTCGGAGTAAATCTGTTTCATATTTGGAGGAACTCTGGGAGAAATGTTGTGAAAATCCGGGTGAAATCTAGATGAAATCTGGGGGAACCAAGGGGAAATCTGAAGGAAATAAGAGAGAAATTTAGAAGAAATTTGTGGAAATCTAGGAAAAATCTGGGAAAATTTCAAACAATGGAGGATATATATAATCGTCAGAAGAAATGAAAAATAAAAATTTCACCCCTTAAACCTATTTAGACTTACTCCTCCTAGTCCTAACCTTTAATCAAAATCTACGGATGATCATGGGCTATCGAATCGGCATAGTGAGATTAGTGTCTATCTGGAAAATCACGAATGAAGGACGACTTTGCTTGGCATTTTTTCACTTTCTCATGTTAGTACCGATCAAAAACCCTGTTCAAATTATAACTTTTCTAAACATAATACTAAAAGTGTGAAGTTTTAACAGATTTTTGAAAGTTGGCCGTGTGCTATAAACACATGAAACAGTATCAGTTAAATTGAAAATTTTGTTTGTTGCTTGTGGTACATACTGTTTTCGTCTGATTTTGTAGGTTAGTAACTTTCAGCTAGGATATTTTAATTTAATATACAATTTGTTTAGCTTTCGGCTAAATTAGTCAAAACACTATCTGCATTATTATTATTTGTAGGCTGACAGTAAACACATATATATTATATTATAATATATATTATAATATAATATTATAACATATTATAAGATGTACTCGTACAAATGAGCCAACCCATTATTTATTAACACGCTTATGGTCTGGCCTGGGGCTGAAGCAAATGACAGAATGTTTGTTGACGAAATCTTAAAATTTATAAACCACTTAGCGTATTCAATTCTAGAGTTAAAATTATAATAAATGAAATTGATATCAAATTACCCCCTCTATTCAATCCGATATATACCGGTTGTGTAAATTGAATCTAATTTAATACAATTCTCACTCTCTATGTAAGTTGTATAGTATTCAAGCACAAACCGAATGAAAATAAATCCTTTCTAGTAAAACAGTAAATTCAATTCCAGGATAACAAATTTGATTCAATTTAATACAAAATAAAAAAATTCGTTGGATCATTTTTACTAAAAAATGGTTGTATGTCGCTTTAATTTGGTTTCATTTTTACTGCGAAGACGAAATATTATACGTATACACGACTCTAACTTAAAGCTCAGTCTCAGCCTCTTCTTATACGTCTCGTATGCTTTCTGTGTATATCTAAACGAAATCATCATCATAATTTTTTTTTTCAGAAATTTTTTATTTTTATTTTTTAAATTTATCTTTCTCATTTCTGTATTATAAGATATTTGATACATGAAACCAACAAAAATCTTATCTTGTCTAGATGTATATATAAAATGTATAGTTTTCGTTTTTATTTCTTGCCATTTTTCTTTATGATGCCAAAGAAGACAAACACACAAGAAATAAAATAAAAAATTGTACAAAAAATATGAAAGCACCGAGTAAAAAAAGCTCAGCCAAACATTTATACGGGGTATACATACATATATATATATATACAGAATGATTGTCGTTGTGCTTTTATTTTATTTACGTCATATAAAGCAACGATGTGGAATACTGTCAATTTGAATTGACTTAAATTCTTTGCGTTTCAAATAAATGTATTGTTCTTAAGAAAATAAAATAAAATGTAGAAAAAGCTCACAAATATTTTTTTTTTCGGGTTGGTAATGTTATTATTTTATGTTTGGTTCTATTTTTATTGCTTGCAGCGGAGCAAGGGGATAACCTGCTTATATATTATATGGAAAAGGGGTTGGAATCAAATAAAATATAATAAAATTAGAAAAAATGAGATTGATTCAATTGCTTGAAAGTAGTGTTATATAGTGCAAAGCTTTTTTTATATGTATTTTATGTGTATGGATACATGGATTAGATTGCTTTTTATCCTGCTGAAATACTACTTCAGTTTGGTATAATATGATTACCTTAACGAAACTACTCTATATCATTAATTTGAACAGAGTATACAAGTTATATTTGGGTTTGAGAACTCTATAGGTTTTCTAAGGTTTATAGTTGTGGATGTGCAAAGAAACAAATTAGAAAACTGTTTCCGTAATTGATACGCAAATATTATTAGGAGGATAATTTTGCACTCAATCAGGTTTGAACTTGTGATTTTCTCGTTGGTCTAGAATAAAATAAATTCGAGTATCACTAATCAACAATTCCACTAATTAAGTTATAAATAAGTTTTGATAATTTAAAAATTGAGCACCAAGAAAAAGCAGCATGATAAACTTTCTATATACAAAAAACAAAGTCGGGTTAGTTACACCATTTATAACTCAAGAACGGCTGGACCGATTTTTATGATCTTTATTTTGTTGGATTTGTCACCGTTCCGAATAGCTAATAACTATTAAAACATCGGAAAAGTTCACGAAAAAAAAAATTTATCAAAAAAACTCATTTTCTCATACATTTTGTATGGAATGGCTTTTGTGATGATATCTAGAGAACGGATTCACTGATTTCGATCAATTTTTTTTATTTGGTTCGTCAAGTTGAAAAAGCCGAAAAATCTAATAAAAAACCTTTTTTTATATGGATTTTGTATGTGTATAGTTTATATGTGACTAGTGGTGCAGTAGTTAAAGCTTTGGCGCTTGGTCCGCGAGGTTCTGGATTCGAATCCGACTGGAGGCTGCAGGTTTATTAGTATTTTATATTTTATCTAATCTTTTTATTTTATCTACTTAGCTATTTAATATAAAATATAAATTCTATGTCCGAATTACGATTTCATTGCGAATAGTAAATTTTGACAGGTCCTAAAAAAATGTTTTTTCCTTTGCGATTTTAATATTAAATTTAATTTATTTTTGGTTTTGGTTATTCCAAATTAGGTAAGTGGTTTGTAGTTTAGCTTATAATAATAAAATAAGTAAAATAAGTGGTATATATTGGTGCAATTTAGTGAAATAAGCGATTGTGTGGTGTGTGGGTACAACAAACAGTACTTTTTTGTAGTGTCCCAACACCGGATTTTTTTTTTATTCTGTGGAATTTTTGCATCCTTTCGTTTGAATTGGGTCAATGGATGTTGTATGCGACCATTACGGTGCATTGAAGTTTCCTGAAGAAACGCCTGGATTGTACTGTCTCAGTGGCAATGTGAGATTGTCATTATTGCCTGCGCCACCTGAATGATTGCATTCATCGCTTCGTGGCGAATCACGACTTTTCTATCAAACACTCAAAGATACAACGGATGTTTCCAAATGACTTCATTTGGAGGAGACATTATCGAAGAACGCGGATTAAATCTAATATCCATAGTCATTTCTGCTCGAGAGAGTAAACATACATTTTCTTTTGGTGCTCATAAATCTATAATTCTGACTTCATCTTCGACTTTGTAGATTCAAGGCCAAATTCACCACCAAATTGGGTCATTGCAACCGCTGAAGGTGGACAGCATAAATTCATCCAAATTTATTTTATGGGCAATATGGAGGATCAACTTGATCGGCGCCAAACGATCAATTCACTGCACGAGTCTTCAAGCAAAAACTCAGTCGCTCATGAACTACATTGTTAAGCATTGCGTCTTTGGGTTAACCAATGCTGGATGTATTCGATTGAATGGCAGAAACGAGGCTTGCCGCATACACACATTTTTATTTGGTGAGTCGAAAAAATTCAACCAGACCAAACAGATGACATCATATGTGCCGAGATTCCTGATCCCGAAACCGATCCAGCTTCACCGATCCAGATGATTCACGGTTCTTGTGGCGCCATCAACCCCCAATCACTGGTAACGGTAGTTATTCACTATATCGGCGCCAATCACCCGATAAAAAAGGTAGAACTATCACGACTAAAGTGAGAAAAACGAGTTTGTGGTCGAAAACAGTTGGATTCAAGACGCATTGCAACGTGGAGTACTGCAATTCAGTGAAGTCCATCAAATACATTTGCAAATATGTGACAAAAGGCAGTGATATGGCGGTTTTTGGTGTTCAAAATCCCATATATTTTCATTTACTATTCATGAACGTCATCCCACTGTTGTACATTTTGCGGTGCATCTGGAGAATGGTCAACCAGTTTATTTCAACACATCGAATGTTGTTCAACGTGCTGAAACACCTCCAGCGACAACATTGACCAATTTCTTTTCGATTTGTTAAAGTGACCGAAGATTGCTCTACTCTGAGATGCCACGTTATTACACTTGGAACGCCTCATCAAAAAAATTTCAACGTCGAAAGCAAGGCGATGACGTTCCTGCTAATCCAAATAAGCGTTCTTCTGATGCTCTTGGTCGCAATTACACAGATCATCCGAAGTATGATGAATGCTTCTACTAGCGGTTGTTGCTAGTGAATGTTTGTGGCCCGACATCATTTGAATCACTTCAAACTGTCAATGATGTAGTGTACCCAACATTTCGTGCTGCATGTCTCAACTTGCTTGAAAACGCTACTCATTGGGACATGACAATCGCTGAATCAATTATTTCTGCATCTCTTTCTGCGTGTAATGTGAAGCAAGGACAAGAATGACATGTCAGAAGACATTCTACATCGAATTCGTGCCAGTTCAGGAAATCCCGATCTCGGGGTGAATGAGGAGTTACATAACCAGGCTTTGATTTTGATGGAGGACATGTGTTTCCGCATTGTCGGCAGTTTCTTAGTCAAATAAGGTACCACTGTTGAGCCCCAAACAGAAAGAAGTGAACGATACTTTAATGGAGGCAATTCATGGTGGAAATGGTGGGATATTTTTCGTCAATACGCCAGGTGGAACTGGGAAGACTAATCTTATTTCATTGATGTTGGCCATGGTTTGTGCGAGATCCGATATTGCTGTAGCAGTTGCTTCTTCTGGGATAGCGGCCACAACACTAGAAGGATGCCGAACGGCTTATTCAGCGTTGAAATTGCCGTTAAGCCTTCAATCGGCTGAAAACCCGACATGTAACATTGCGAAACACTCAGCAATGGCGAAAGCTTTGGTAGCAAGTAAAATCATCATCTGGGATGAATGGAAAATGGTGCACAAACGCGCATTAGAAGCACTCGATCGAACTATGAAAGATCTACGCAATGACTCAAGATGTTTTAGGACCGCAATGATTCTACTTTCTGACGATTTCCGTCAAACAATACCAGTCATTCCAAGATCCACCTGCTGTCGATGAAATAAACGCTTGCTTGGTGCTATGTAAAGAAACTTCAGCTATGACGACAAACATGCGAGTTGCATTGTTCAACGATCGATCTGCCGAAGATGTCTCTAAGCAATTGCTGACTATCGGTAATGGCCGTGTTCCGATCGACGAATCGAACGGATCGATTTCGTTTCCTCCGATTTTTTGCAATTTTGTCTCAACGTATAGGACGAGCTCATCAACAAAGTGTTCCCGAACATCATTACTAACCACAAAAATCACAATTGGGTGAGTGAACGAGTAATTCTTGCGGCAAAGAACAAAAATGTGGATCACTTAAATTTTACAATTCAAAACCTAATCGTCGGTCCACTTCATTCCTTTAAATCTATCGACTGTGTGACAAACGAGGACGAAACAACCAATTATCCAACGGAATTTTTAAACTCATTGGTTCTGGCTGGCTTGCCACCGCACAATTTGCAAATGAAAATTGGCTCGGTGATCATCATGCTACGAAACCTGAATAAATCAAAACTATGTAACGAAACGCGTTTGGTGGTGAGAAAAGTCATGAGCAATGTGATTCACGTGACGATACTCCAAGGAAAGTTCAAAGGTGAGGAAGTTCTCATTCCGAGAATGATCCCAACCGATATGCCTTTCGAGTTAATCGTATTCAATTTTCGTTTCGTCCTGCATTCGCCTTGACGATCAACAAATCACAAGACCAATCCTTGAGTATTTGAAGCCTGAATCTAGAATATGAATGTTTCTCTCACGGCCGTAGTAATTGTACGTAGCATGTTCACGTGTCGGCAAACCATCCGCTTTGTTCGTTCTCGCAAATGACAATAAAACAAAAAATATCCTATATCACAAGGATCTTCAATGACGGGAATCGACCCCATTGCGACCCGCCCAGCAAATAGTTTAAAAGAAAGTAGTGGAACAATGCTACACGAATCATTTCGAATCAATTCAATAAAACGAAAGCTTTGCTGCCACGCGAATTACATTAATTTCAATGTAATTAAAATATTGTATATTTCATTTTGATTGACTTTAATTAATTTGGAGTATTCATTTTATCCGCCCCGGAGGTCTCGGGTTCGATTCCCGGTGGTGACTAGGAAAAAACTCTACAGCTGGTTTAGGATCAATGAATTAATCACTCATTATCCGAAATGAAAATATGATTATGAAACCTCATTTGAGGCGACCAAATCATTTGATTTAATATAGTGCCAGAGAGAGAAAAATTCATTTTATCGTAATAAAAAAACAACAATTTATGGATTTTGAGGCGGTACAAAGTTCGCCGGGTCAGCTAGTTATAAAAATAAAGAAGACGAACAATTCGAAACTTTGCTTTTTAGGTCAAAGTGATTTTTATTGAAAATATAACTATTACAAAGATTATCGAAATATTCGCCTTCACTATCTATGTCCTTCTGTCATTTATCAGGTAGATGATGAATGACTTCGCGAAAGAAACTTGGTGGTTTCGAAACAAAATAATCATCGAGCAATTTTTTTACATCTTCAAATTTTGTGAACCGCTGGTTCTTAAAATATGATGACATTGATCTGAATAACTAGTAGTCAGAGGGAGCCACTCCTGGAGAATGTGGACTAGCGGTGTCATGCAACAATATTACCTTCCCCCTTTCTTGGCCCATAGCTGGTCTTTTTTTTCTCCAGAGCATCACTTAATTTGATCAACTGGGTCTGGTACCGTTCAGCAGTAACAGTTTGACAACATCGCCAGACACACAGTAATACTTTCTTGACATGCATATTCGATTTAGCAACTATGATGTTGATGGCTAACCTTGATCAACCCATAGTTTTCTGAGTTTAGGATTATCATACAAAACCCACTTTTCATCACCCGTAATGTTTAGTGTAAAAAATTCTTTCTTTTGTAAGTGTTCTCCGAGTTTTTTCCTTCGGTCGTTTTATGAGGAAATCTATGTTATCCAGTGTATACAGTCGAAGTGACATTGCTTGGCAAGTAACTCCTAACTGTTTAAACCTTTTCCGAATTTTATCAACAGGTCTAACCGCATCGGTCATTAATACCAAAAACATTATCTTCTAGGGAATTGTGTCAGACTCAATCTATGCCTCAAACTGGAGAATGTACAGTATTAAATTCAAGAAAGTCGCTTTAATCAAACCAGGCTCCTCCCATACACATATGCGCGGTTTCTATCCGGAACTGCTGCACAGTCTCCAAACTACATAATATCTAAATAATGGCCAAGAGCCTCATAACTGCCATGAATAGCTTTATAATTACCAACAACCACCATCCGCTCTTAGACCCCAACTACCTTTCACAAATATTGCCAATTATCCTCCTAAACCACCTAAACCAATGGTGGTGGACCAATCCTCCCTGAGTAACAAAGGTAAATCCTTCATCAGGATCAGCTAAATGAACACGTTACCCAACACGACCAGCACCTACAGATGTATCAGAGAACCATAACTACGAAAAAGAGCAAATAAAACATCTCGATTACATCAATTTTGTAGATTAACACACTCTTTACTCCCACGGAAAAATTTTTAAATTTCTAATAGACGAAAATTTATATCCAAAATAAATTTGTTCGCAATTTAATCCTAAATGAAAAATCTTTTACTCAGTAATTGGTAGCCTTAGGGTCCCGCACCACGCGCTAATAGACCTGTTCGGCCCAGAGAGGAAGGAACAATTATTCACATTACCTTGTCTAAGATCATTTGACGGCATAATCGGTACTGATAGTTTAAAATAGCTCGGTGTCATGTTACCGACAAGGAATTTATGACTATCAACCCCAATTCCCATAATTATGAGAAACTCATATCTCAATGAAGAGCAAAAACATATATTTCAGAAGACGATTTTTTGAAGACGAGAACAATCTTATTGTGCCTGTCTACACTATACAAGGCGATGATATTATTCTACACACTTATTTGCCTGTCGCACATTTACAAAACGAAATGGACAGTTTGTTACATTTTGAAATTAATTTTTACTTCCTTTTCCAATATTTACTTTGGCAGAATAAAAGTTCTGTACACGAAACAATAAAACAGAAACATATTGCTATTTGCCGGATATAATATTGTTATTTTTGATTTTATTAAAATAAAATTGATTAAAAAAGGTGAGACTGTTTGTTTTGTATAAAAACTGCTCCTCTTCATATCCTGATATTATATAAAGTGGATAGCGCAAAACCATATTGGATATCGTTCCGTCGTATTTAAATTTTCCAATCGATTGCAAAAAAAAAGTTAATATAAGTTAACATTTTTTGAGGTAGATGTAATTTAATATACAACAGTGCGGTATCACCCAGTTAAACACTATAACAATACTAACCCATAATAGTTTTTTTTTTTCATAACAGCATATCGATTTGTTTTCGATGTAGGTGCAAATAACTTCTACCCCCGTTCACCATACAGAACTAAATATAATTGGTATATTTGTTGAACTCATCGTGCTAAATGGTGTAATAAAATGAATGATTAAGTTTTAAAATATAATTAAAAAAATTACAATATTTAAACTATTTTACACTAATTTATATGCGAAGATTAATTTTTGTGCATGATAAAATTTTTCAAAATTAGTGTGTGTATTTATCGATAAACTAGCTATCGATGCTGTGTAGTTATGCTACATATGGATATGTTATATGTGATTATGATAGAATATCTACACAAAATTTAATTTAAATAGTGTTTACTGTTTGTATAATAACACTACGTATTTGCATTTTATGAAATTTATTTATGGTGGATTTGTTATAGTTTTGTGAATATAATTCGATTGGAATTAAATATTTTGTGTAATTATTCCGATGAAACATATTAGGATGGTTTAGATGAAAATGTTTATTGATGTTTAATTTTTAATGTGGTTTGTATAACTTGGACTAATTTTTCATTCCACCAACTTTAAAATATACATACGTTGTGTATTTCCTGGTATACAGACAGATATGCGGGCGTTTCAGTGTTGTGCAATTGTATGTAAAAAACTGTTTTATACATTTTTTACGTAAAAAATGGTAATATACTTAAATTACTGTATAAAACGTATAATATTGTATAAAATCAAACGCGTATTTAAAAACCTTAGTAAAGTCGCAAACCTTAATATACGAAACGTAAATTTGTATCATATTGTTACGATTTTGCCTTGTCAATCAAGGTTCAAATCACTGGATTGTGAATAAATACACTGCTTCAAATTTGAACTCACACAATTTATTTACACAACACAATTTATTATACAACACAATTTTCACAATTAATTATTATAATTATAACACACTTTTTAATTATCACTATAATAATCGCTTTAATAATCACTTTAATAATCTTTCTATTTAACCTTCCCTGTATCACGTTTAAAATAAGACTCAGCATTACACGTCAACGCGCGCCTTTATATACCAAAATATTTGTTTCTAGAATAATCCTAAATGCGCAGCAAATATGTTAGTATAGAAATACGCCTAAATGTTGAGTATAAATTATAAATGTAATTGAACAATTAATGAAATGAACTTATTCTATTCTATTCTAGGTGTCACCGTAACACTACCCCCCACCTAAGCCTGTTCGTCCCGAACAGGATCCAGATCACCTCCTCTGTAGAGCGCCAAACGCTCTAAATGCACCACCTTTGGTTTACCTCTCCGTCCTTTCTGTATGCGATAAACCACATCGTTCAACTTTTTAATGACAGTGTAAGGTCCTTCCCATGTGGGTTGCAACTTCGGTGATAATCCCTTCTGCCGTTGCGGGTTGTGAAGCCATACCAGTTGCCCTTCCTCGAAGCCTTGATTATTTGCTCGTATGTCATATCGAGCTTTCATTCGATCACTTGATATCCGAATTTTCTCCCGTACAAATTGATGTATTTCATTGAGTTCCTCTTTCATCCGGTCCACGTAATCCTGTCCGCATAGAGCTGCTGATGGAACAGCTCCAAACTTTAAATCTCCCGGTAATCGCAGATTGTTCCCAAATATGGTTTTAGCTGGTGTCACTCCTGTTGTGTCATGTACCGCTGATCGGTAGGCCATCAGGAACATCGGTATATGTCGATCCCAGTTGCGTTGGTCCCTTTCAACAACCTTTGCTAGATATTCCTCCAATGTGCCATTGAATCTTTCCACCATACCGTCCGACTGTGGGTGTAAAGGCGTCGTTCTTGTTTTATTGATTCCAAGCATCTGACATATCTCCTGAAATACCACCGATTCGAAATTCCTTCCTTGATCCGTGTGAATTTCCATCGGTACACCAAATCTGCTAATCCAATTGTTGACCACGGCATCAGCTATTGTTGTTGTCTCCTGATTGGGTATGGGGTACACTTCCGGCCATTTGCTGAAATAATCCATTATTACTAGCACATATTTATTTCCGCTCTCGGTGGTCGGAAATGGCCCCGCCACGTCCATTGCAATTCTCTCAAATGGTGCTCCGACATTATATTGTTTCATGGTTCCACGGCTTTTTCGTGCTGGTCCCTTTACTGCCGCACATTGGTCACATCTTCGACACCATTCTACTACTGACTATCTACATCCGGACCAGTAGAATCGTTGGCGAATCTTGGCTAATGTTTTATTAATCCCTAAGTGACCTCCACTTGCTCCTCCATGATACTCCTTGAGGATTTCCGCTATCCGATCCTTTGGCACCACTACCAACAATTGTTTTACTTTACCATCCGTGCTTTCCCACTTTCGTTTTAAACATCCATTTTCTATGTGGAGGCTATCCCATTGAGCCCAATATGCTTTTACAACGAGAGTTTTGTCAGCTATCTCACTCCATGTGGGCCGGTGTTCCTTTTCCTTATGTTTCATGATGAATGACAGGTCAGCATCCCGTAATTGCTCCTTCTTGATCATTTCATCAGTCCATTCCTCATCAGGTAGCACTTGCATAAGCCGAATATCGATGATGTTTTCCTTACCCTCCACACGCCCACAATGCTTGCATTCCACGGGACATGGCCTTCTTGACAATGCGTCGGCATTTCCATGTGTGGTTCCCTTCCGATTTTCAATTTGGAAATCGTAGCTTTGCAAACGTTCGATCCAACGTGCTACTTGTCCCTCTGGATTTTTGAATTGTAACAACCAGCGCAAAGCTCCATGATCCGTCCGTAGAAGAAATTTTTGGCCATAGAGGTACTTATGGAAGTGCTTAACACATTCCACTATAGCCAACAACTCTTTCCGTGTAACACAATAATTCCGTTCCGGTTTTGATAACATCTTGGAGTAATATGCAATAACTCGCTCCTCACCATTTGTTGCCTGTGATAATACTCCTCCTATACCGTCATTACTTGCATCGGTGTCCAAAATGAATTTAATGTTGGGTATAGGGTATGCGAGGATTGGTCCTTCGCATAATCGACGTCTTAGTTCCACAAATGCCTCTTCCTGTTCATCTTTCCATTCGAATGCCTTGTTCTTCCTGGTTAATTCGTGTAAACTCTTTGCAATATTGGCAAATCCTGGCACGAATCGTCTATAATAGGTACACAATCCAAAGAAGCTCCGTAGTTCATGTAAGTTTTTAGGTCGTGGCCATTCCTTCACTGCTGCGATCTTGTCTTCATCGGTATGGATTCCATTGGTTGTAACCTTATGACCCAAATATTTTACTTCCGTTCTAAATAGTTTGCATTTCTTTGGGCTTAGCTTCAATCCGGCGGCTTGTATCCGATCCAAAACCTCTGCCAAATTCCTTAAATGCTCGTCGAAATCCTTGCCCATAACGATGATGTCGTCCAAATATACGAGGCACGTCCTCCAATGTAATCCCTTTAGTACGCGCTCCATTAGCCGTTCAAAAGTCGCAGGGGCGTTACATAATCCGAATGGCATTACGTTAAATTGCCATAATCCGTTACCCACACTGAATGCCGTTTTCTCGCGATCTTGCTCCTGGACTTCCACTTGCCAATACCCGCTTTGCAGATCTAATGTCGAAAATATTCGAGCACCCGATAATGTGTCTAACGTGTCATCGATCCTTGGCAATGGGTAACTATCCTTTTTCGTGACAGCATTTAATTTTCGATAATCCACGCAGAATCTCATGCTACCATCCTTTTTCTCGACTAACACCACTGGTGAACTCCATGGACTGCTTGATGTTTCGATTACCCCTGCTGCTTGCATATCTTTTACCATTCGATCCACTTCTCCTTGCTTTGCCAATGGTAATCTCCTGGTTGGTTGACGAATCGGCATTTCTGCTCCTGTATCTATTCGATGTTTTACCATTGTGGTTCTCCCATTATTGTCCGGTGTACTGCAGAATATTGGCATGTACCGCTCGAGCAATTGTTTTTCCAAATTTTTCTGTTCCTTAGTAAGATCTTCGGTCCATTTCTCCATGAGTTGTTCTACAACCTCTTTCTGCCTTTGCGAGTTAGTCGTCTTAATCGGATTTTTCTGCTCGCACTTCACAATCGCAGATATTTCTTCACATTTTCCGATTACTGTCCCTTTCTTGATGGTTTTCGTCTTATCCGAGAGATTTAGAGTCCTAATTGGTACTCTATTTTCGCTGTCTGGTTCCACTAGAACTTTCCCGATCATAATTTCTCTAGCTCCGCTCTCCGCTTCATTGGCTTCCACAACTCACAACCTGGGTGACCCAAAATCTCCTTCCAATATTGCCCATACTATTGTTTCCGAGTTCGGTGGTAGCTTCTCCCGATGATCCATTATAATTTGCCTGGTCGTTTCTCCTATAGCGCTAACGTGAAGTGGCAACTCGATATTATTAGTAGGTTAATATACCCCGTCCAACATCCACCACGAAGCCATTGGTTCTCATGAAGTCCATTCCCAAGATGACTTCGTCTACAATATCTGCAACCAGCACCTCG
Organism: Nephrotoma appendiculata; assembly: GCA_947310385.1. Taxonomy (NCBI): domain Eukaryota; kingdom Metazoa; phylum Arthropoda; class Insecta; order Diptera; family Tipulidae; genus Nephrotoma; species Nephrotoma appendiculata. Next base: position 70,394,237 of record OX371225.1, read on the forward strand.
TGTTGAAAGTGATTTCGCCCAATCTTTATTTTTACGACTTTTTTCCCTTTTATTGCTGAATTTTCTCCAGTCGCCGTTCGTAACTTTATTCCATTAGCTGGTTCTATAATTCCATCGATAATATCCTCACGAACAATCGTATGAGTTGCTCCCGTATCCAGCGTGATCATGCATTTCTTCCCATCAATATCGGCTTCAATTGTTAAGCTGTCACCGCTCCTTGCTATTCTCGAAACATGGATGGAGGTTGTGGGGCAATCGGTTATGGGAGTAAGCTTCTGCCCCTGCAAACTGACTCTTTTTAGTTTAACGACTCCGCTGTCGGCTGACCTTCCTTTCTGGATTCTATCTGCTCCTCGTTTGATCTACGCTTCATAGGAGATGGCGACCTGGCTCGTTTCTTCTTAATCTCCCAACAGTCCCGTGAGATGTGACCCATTCTATCACATACCCAGCATTTAATCCTGCCACTTCCATCTCTGAACCTTGGCGTAGCCCGCGCAGTGTCTATTCTGGAATCAATCTCCACTCGACGAATTTTCATTGCTGGTTTGATGATGGTTTGCGCAGTTTCGTTTGTTAACGCGCAAGCGATGGTTTCCGTGAAAGTTGCCTTAGGTGACAACATCACCGCTCTGCGCGTCTCAGGATCTCGAATACCGTCAATGAATGCATCTATTTTAATTCGCTCCATGTAATCGGCCGACATATTTGAATGGGCTAAATGCGCGAGCCGCTCAATTGCCGATGAAAATTCCTGTAGCGATTCTCCTCCTTTTTGGTATCGACCCTTCAATTCCATGCGATAGATTTCTCGTTTGTGATCACTTCCGTATTTTCGATCTAACGCCTTCATAATTCCCATGTAAACGTTCCGTTCCTGCTCGGGAATGATTTGTAGTGTTTCTGCCGCTTCGCCTTTAAGAGCCACAATTAACGCTGCAACACATTGTTCTTCAGTCTACTGATTTTGCTTAATCGCCGTTTCGAACTGGAACTTAAAAATACTGAAGGATGTTGTTCCATCAAATGTTGGTGGTTTTATCTTAACTGCATTAACCGTCTGGATCACTTGTTGTGTCGTTCCATTCGCCTTGACATCTTTGAGCTCCTTCTCGAGACGTTTAAAATCTTGTTCAACCGATTAAAATTTTTGTTTGTTGAACCGTTTTGATATAATATAATATTTAAATTTTTATATACCTGGGGTGGGATTTTGTAGCATCACAATTTTCGAAGTTCGAAAAAATATCGATAGTTTCGAAAATTCGGTATTTTGTATCATTATCGACGAGCGATAACTTCGATACTTCATCAATCAAGAAAATCAAAGTGATATGTAATATTTTATGTGATAATCTATATCTATAAAAATGGTGCAAAAAATGTATGTGCGCGCATCAGTTGAGAACGGCTGAACCGATTTAGCTCAATCTTTTTTTATTGTGTTTGCAATTGCCAGGAGATGGTTCTTACGAAAGAAAATTTTGAAAAAATTGACCGGAAAAGTCTAAAAACCCGAAAAATCAAATAAAAAGCCATTTTCATATGAATTTTGTGTGTACATTTTTTATGAGACAGGTGGTGCAGTGGTTAATGCATCGGCGCTTGGATTGGGAGGTACTGAATTCGATTCCCACCGAAGGTTACATCCAAACTGCTACTTTGTTTTTTTATCCAAAATTCAAAATCCGTAAACACGAAAAAAATCGAAACCAAATGGAAACCGAAAAATCAAAAAAAAAAAATCTGGTAAATCGAAAATTGCGTTTTGTAGAGGAATTTTGTATGGAAATACACTTAACACCACCGATGAAAATTGTATTTTGACAATGAGCATTCATTTAAATAGCCACTTCGGATTATTTTCAATAGAAGGCGTTGGTTGCATACTACTATAAATATAAGTTGTGTAGAATTTTGGCAATCTTATTTTCTATATATATAAAAACAAGTGCATTCAGTTCCCGGTTCTTTTGGCGTTTGCTATGACGATTAACAAATCACGAAGTCAATTTGCAAAAAACAACTAAATTTTCGATAGATGCCTAAGTTTGAATCGACCTTTTATCCACTTTTCAATACATTATGCCGCCTTTATGGTTGCGTTCGTTCGCTCATTCTGACAATTTTTTTCCACCAATCATATTGCTCAAAATTGACGATTCTGGATTTTTGTACAAAAGATGATTGGTCGAACAAATGACCGAATGAACGAACGCAACCATAAACCTACTTTTAGTGTTGAATTCGGTAAAAAAGTGAATGGAATGGCCACTCAATCGTCTAACTCAAACGTGTATTGAGAATTGAGTTGAGTTGTTTGATTTGTCTCTCATTAAATTCAATTTTTGTGAAGGTCAAAAGTGTTTGCTCGGACGAAGTAATTTGGGGCGAGACAAAGTTCGCCGGGTCAGCTAGTCTAAAATAATTATTTTAAATTAAAATAAATTATTTGAAAATGAATAGGGTAGTGATCTTGTATACCAATTTATAATAAAATTTTATTTCTTGTATATTTAATTTATAATTAAAACATAAATATTTAAAAATAAAAATAATTTTAATTTGTATTGGCAGGGGCATACAAATTTTAGACGGCCACCAATTTGGTCCCTAATGATATTTTAGTTTTTCTTAATACCAAATTCATTCGGGGTTTTATTTGGTCGAGCAAATTTAAAAGTACGTCCTTTGAAACCCGGAAAGATTCCATGAATCTTAAATAAAACATGTATATGTAATTAATAAATTTGGTGGATTATATTAGTTATATGTTAAGTGTATCTTACTTTTAATCAGTCATATCCAGCACGTTATAGCGATTACGCAAAAACGATGTGCGATGTAAAAATTTATCCCCGAGTCTCTTTCAGCATTTGATTCATTTAAACTTGAAAATTAATCATTTTATTTAAAATTAATTTAAAAATTTAATACTAAAGACAGAATGAAATTTTTTAACAATACTTTTGACAATCCAAACACAATTTTTGACATAAAAGAATATTTGTAGAACTGTCGTTTCAATTTCGAAAAAGGGTTGCCATATGTAAATTTCGCTTATCTGTCGAAAATGGTACAAAATACCACCTTTCACCATTTTCGATTCGACTATCATTTTCGATAGGATCGAAAGTGATGTTACAAAATCTCGCCTCTGATTTAATTTTTCGATTTTTATTTTTGTTTTTTTGTGTTGACATTTGACAATAACAAATGACACCTAAATTTTTGGAGTTTTTCTCCTCACGTCACATAGCGCAACAATTTTTTTATTTCGTTTTGCTACAATATTAGAGCAGTATGAAGTTGTTTATTTTAAGCACTGATCGATAGAGAACAAATTGCACTACAGATGTCTCTGTCTGTGTTAAGTTAAATAATCTTATCGAAAGATGGTAATGATTTCTCTTAATCATCTAAACAATTTTTGTAACCGATAACATTAAAACGTTATAGCATTAATATTGAATGAGTTCGATGATTAATCGTTTTACACTTCAATTCCATAGTATAGTGGATTTTGTTTTTCTATTCTAAAAAATAAGTTAGTAGCTGAGAAACAAACCATATTTAAAAAAAAAAAATAATTAATTTTATTTATATTTTTCTACAAATATTTTACTTTTAATTATACATAATTAATAAATTAGAAGAATTATAAATAAATTCAATTCAATTATTTAAAGTTCAATTCTCATTTTACATCATACCTATATCCAATTTTCTTTATACAGATACGTAAGAATTGAGATTATTAACTATAAGTAATTTTGAATTAGTTACGAATAGTTTTTGTATTTACGTATTTACATGTAAAAAACCGAGTATATTACGTAACGTAAAAAACAGGCACAACACTGGGCCGTTTACCCATTATCTACCAATATTTAAGTGATCACCAAAACAATGTTGAGAACGTTGATTACTCGTGGACAACGTCAACTAATATTAGACGAGTCGACCACTATCGTGATTGAATTATCTACATATTTTGAACTTCTGTCTCTGGAGGTTTTTGTTAATGCAAATAACTGGCCACTAACGAGGGCGATCAACTGAAGGAAAATTATGAAAAAAACACACGTCAAATTAATAAATGCAAAAGTATCTTGGATGTTAAAGCGTGCAACGACAGTCAAATGGTTATTACCACCGTTGCAAGTTAGGGTTAACCTTTTAATAATTAAATATGGTGTGGGTAACTGCAGCAGGGAAACTTTTGAATTTCAAAATGAAACTTGGCATACTGATTAAGCCCAATTTGTGCTAATTAGTGCTCACGGGAAAAAATTAGTGCTAGTACAGGAGCCGAAAAAACGGGAAAAGAAAATTTAAATTTCGCCTGAAAGACGAAAAAATTAAAACCCAATTTCTAGAAAAAACCAGAAAAAATTTAAACCTAACTTCAAAACTTCACAAAAGCGGTTCCACCGACGAAATTTGTGCTTATCATTGAAATATGATTTTTATAAATTTTCATTAATAAATTGAGGAAAAACAAATTAGCCCCTAAAAGATACTATATTGAACATTAAAAATACACAAGTATACCGTTCAATAATATTTTTGTTGAACAACAAATTAAAAATAAAATAACTTATTATAAAATCAAAGAATAAGAATTTCAGATAGCACATTCCTGTCACGCATGTTCATTGCCATCCGAAAAATATAGTGGCTGAATTTGTGCTAATCCAGAATTGGCTAATCCAGAATTAGTCAGAAGTTCCGACTTCATTGGTTTGTAAATCATTTTTTGTCAAAAAATCGTTCATTCAACGGTCTATGTTGTTCAACGGAATTAGGCCAATTCTGGATTAGCACAAATTCAGCCACTATATTTTTCGGATAGCAATGAACGTACCTGATAGGAATATGTAATCAGAAGTTCCAACTTCATTGGTTTGTAAAACATTTTTTGTCAAAAAATTGTTCATTCAACGGTCTTTGTTGATCAACGGAATTGGGCCAATTCTGGATTAGCACAAATTCGGCCACTATATTTTTCGGATGGCAATGAATATACCTGATAGGAATATGTAGTCAGAAGTTCCAACTTCATTGGTTTGTAAAACATTTTTTGTCAGAAAATTGTTCATTGAACGGTCTATGTTGATCAACGGAATTTGGCCAATTCTGGATTAGCACAAATTCAGCCACTATATTTTTCGGATGGCAATGAATATACCTGATAGGAATATGTAGTCAGAAGTTCCAACTTCATTGGTTTGTAAAACATTTTTTGTCAGAAAATTGTTCATTCAGCGGTCTATGTTGATCAACGGAATTGGGCCAATTCTGGATTAGCACAAACACACCCACTATATTTTTCGGATGGCAATGAATATACTTGTTAGGAATATGCAATGAAAAGTGCCAACTTTATTGGTTTGTGGAACATTTTTTGTCAGAAAATTGTTCATTCAACTGTCTTTGTTGATAAACGGAATTGGGCCAATTCTGGATTAGCACAAATTCAGCTACTATATTTTTCGGATGGCAATGAACATACCTGATAGGATTATGTAATCAGAAGTTCCAACTTCATTGGTTTGTAGAACATTTTTTGTCAGAAAATTGTTCATTCAACGGTCTATGTTGATCAACGGAATTGGGCCATTTCTGGATTAGCACAAATTCGGCCACTATATTTTTCGGATGGCAATGAACACACCCGATTGGAATATGCAATCAAAAGTGCCAACTTCATTGGTTTGTAGAACATTTTTTGTCAGAAAATTGTTCATTCAACTGTCTTTGTTGATCAACGGAATTGGGCCAATTCTGGATTAGCACAAATTCAGCCACTATATTTTTCGGATGGCAATGAACATACCTAATAGGAATATGCAATCAGAAGTGCCAACATCATTGGTTTGTAAAACATTTTTTGTCAGAAAATTGTTCATTCAACGGTCTTTGTTGTTCAACGGAATTGGGCCAATTCTGGATTAGCACAAATTCGGCCACTATATTTTTCGGATGGCAATGAACACACCCAATTGGAATATGCAATCAGAAGTGCCAACTTCATTGGTTTGTAGAACATTTTTTGTCAGAAAATTGTTCATTCAACGGTCTATGTTGATCAACGGAATTGGGCCATTTCTGGATTAGCACAAATTCGGCCACTATATTTTTCGGATGGCAATGAACACACCCGATTGGAATATGCAATCAAAAGTGCCAACTTCATTGGTTTGTGGAACATTTTTTGTCAGAAAATTGTTAATTCAACTGTCTTTGTTGATCAACGGAATTGGGCCAATTCTGGATTAGCACAAATTCAGCCACTATATTTTTCGGATAGCAATGAACATACCTAATAGGAATATGCAATCAGAAGTGCCAACATCATTGGTTTGTAGAACATTTTTTGTCAGAAAATTGTTCATTCAACGGTCTTTGTTGTTGAACGGAATTGGGCCAATTCTGGATTAGCACAAATTCGGCCACTATATTTTTCGGATGGCAATGAACACACCCAATTGGAATATGCAATCAGAAGTGCCAACTTCATTGGTTTGTAGAACATTTTTTGTCAGAAAATTGTTCATTCAACGGTCTTTGTTGTTCAACGGAATTGGGCCAATTCTGGATTAGCACAAATTCGGCCACTATATTTTTCGGATGGCAATGAACACACCCGATTGGAATATGTAATCAGAAGTGCAAACTTGATTGGTTTGTAGAACATTTTTTGTCAGAAAATTGTTCATTCAACGGTCTTTGTTGTTCAACGGAATTGGGCCAATTCTGGATTGGCACAAATTCGGCCACTATATTTTTCGGATGGCAATGAACATACCCAATAGGAATATGCAATGAGAAGTTCCAACTTCATTGGTTTGTAGAACATTTTTTGTCAGAAAATTGTCCAATCAACGGTCTTTGTTGTTCAACGGAATTGAGCCAATTCTGGATTAGCACAAATTCAGCCACTATATTTTTCGGATGGCAATGAACATACCTAATAGGAATATGCAATGAGAAGTGCCAACTTCATTGTTCTGTAAAACATTTTTTGTCAGAAAATTGTCCAATCAACGGTCTTTGTTGTTCAACGGAATTGGGCCAATTCTGGATTGGCACAAATTCAGCCACTATATTTTTCGGATGGCAATGAACATACCTAATAGGAATATGCAATCAGAAGTGCCAACATCATTGGTTTGTAGAACATTTTTTGTCAGAAAATTGTTCATTCAACGGTCTTTGTTGTTGAACGGAATTGGGCCAATTCTGGATTGGCACAAATTCGGCCACTATATTTTTCGGATGCCAATGAACATACCTGATAGGAATATGCAATCAGAAGTGCCAACATCATTGGTTTGTAGAACATTTTTTGTCAGAAAATTGTCCAATCAACGGTCTTTGTTGTTCAACGGAATTGGGCCAATTCTGGATTGGCACAAATTCGGCCACTATATTTTTCGGATGGCAATGAACATACCCAATAGGAATATGCAATGAGAAGTTCCAACTTCATTGGTTTGTAGAACATTTTTTGTCAGAAAATTGTTCATTCAACGGTCTATGTTGTTCAACGGAATTAGGCCAATTCTGGATTAGCACAAATTCGGCCACTATATTTTCCGGATGGCAATAATCATGCGTGACAGGAATATGCAATCAGAAGTGCCAACATCATTGGTTTGTAGAACATTTTTTGTCAGAAAGTTGTCCAATCAACGGTCTTTGTTGTTCAACGGAATTGGGCCAATTCTGGATTGGCACAAATTCGGCCACTATATTTTTCGGATGGCAATGAACATACCTAATAGGAATATGCAATCAGAAGTGCCAACATCATTGGTTTGTAGAACATTTTTTGTCAGAAAATTGTTCATTCAACGGTCTTTGTTGTTGAACGGAATTGGGCCAATTCTGGATTAGCACAAATTCGGCCACTATATTTTTCGGATGCCAATGAACATACCTGATAGGAATATGCAATCAGAAGTGCCAACATCATTGGTTTGTAGAACATTTTTTGTCAGAAAATTGTCCAATCAACGGTCTTTGTTGTTCAACGGAATTGGGCTAATTCTGGATTGGCACAAATTCGGCCACTATATTTTTCGGATGGCAATGAACATACCCAATAGGAATATGTAATCAGAAGTTCCAACTTCATTGGTTTGTAGAACATTTTTTGTCAGAAAATTGTTCATTCAACGGTCTTTGTTGTTCAACGGAATTGGGCCAATTCTGGATTGGCACAAATTCGGCCACTATATTTTTCGGATGGCAATGAACATACCCAATAGGAATATGCAATGAGAAGTTCCAACTTCATTGGTTTGTAGAACATTTTTTGTCAGAAAATTGTCCAATCAACGGTCTTTGTTGTTCAACGGAATTGGGCCAATTCTGGATTGGCACAAATTCGGCCACTATATTTTTCGGATGGCAATGAACATACCCAATAGGAATATGCAATGAGAACCAACTTCATTGGTTTGTAGAACATTTTTTGTCAGAAAATTGTTCATTCAACGGTCTTTGTTGTTCAACGGAATTGGGCCAATTCTGGATTAGCACAAATTCGGCCACTATATTTTTCGGATGCCAGTGAACATACCTGATAGGAATATGCAATCAGAAGTGCCAACATCATTGGTTTGTAGAACATTTTTTGTCAGAAAATTGTCCAATCAACGGTCTTTGTTGTTCAACGGAATTGGGCCAATTCTGGATTGGCACAAATTCGGCCACTATATTTTTCGGATGGCAATGAACATACCCAATAGGAATATGCAATGAGAAGTTCCAACTTCATTGGTTTGTAGAACATTTTTTGTCAGAAAATTGTCCAATCAACGGTCTTTGTTGTTCAACGGAATTGGGCCAATTCTGGATTGGCACAAATTCGGCCACTATATTTTTCGGATGGCAATGAACATACCCAATAGGAATATGCAATGAGAACCAACTTCATTGGTTTGTAGAACATTTTTTGTCAGAAAATTGTTCATTCAACGGTCTTTGTTGATAAACGGAATTGGGCCAATTCTGGATTAGCACAAATTCGGCCACTATATTTTTCGGATGGCAATGAACATACCTGATAGGAATATGCAATCAGAAGTGCCAACTTCATTGGTTTGTAGAACATTTTTTGTCAGAAAATTGTCCAATCAACGGTCTTTGTTGTTCAACGGAATTGGGCCAATTCTGGATTGGCACAAATTCGGCCACTATATTTTTCGGATGGCAATGAACATACCCAATAGGAATATGCAATGAGAAGTTCCAACTTCATTGGTTTGTAGAACATTTTTTGTCAGAAAATTGTTCATTCAACGGTCTTTGTTGTTCAACGGAATTGAGCGAATTCTGGATTAGCACAAATTCAGCCACTATATTTTTCGGATGGCAATGAACATACCTAATAGGAATATGCAATGAGAAGTGCCAACTTCATTGTTCTGTAAAACATTTTTTGTCAGAAAATTGTCCAATCAACGGTCTTTGTTGTTCAACGGAATTGGGCCAATTCTGGATTGGCACAAATTCAGCCACTATATTTTTCGGATGGCAATGAACATACCTAATAGGAATATGCAATCAGAAGTGCCAACATCATTGGTTTGTAGAACATTTTTTGTCAGAAAATTGTTCATTCAACGGTCTTTGTTGTTGAACGGAATTGGGCCAATTCTGGATTGGCACAAATTCGGCCACTATATTTTTCGGATGCCAATGAACATACCTGATAGGAATATGCAATCAGAAGTGCCAACATCATTGGTTTGTAGAACATTTTTTGTCAGAAAATTGTCCAATCAACGGTCTTTGTTGTTCAACGGAATTGGGCCAATTCTGGATTGGCACAAATTCGGCCACTATATTTTTCGGATGGCAATGAACATACCCAATAGGAATATGCAATGAGAAGTTCCAACTTCATTGGTTTGTAGAACATTTTTTGTCAGAAAATTGTTCATTCAACGGTCTTTGTTGTTCAACGGAATTGGGCCAATTCTGGATTAGCACAAATTCGGCCACTATATTTTCCGGATGGCAATAATCATGCGTGACAGGAATATGCAATCAGAAGTGCCAACATCATTGGTTTGTAGAACATTTTTTGTCAGAAAATTGTTCATTCAACGGTCTTTGTTGTTGAACGGAATTGGGCCAATTCTGGATTAGCACAAATTCGGCCACTATATTTTTCGGATGCCAATGAACATACCTGATAGGAATATGCAATCAGAAGTGCCAACATCATTGGTTTGTAGAACATTTTTTGTCAGAAAATTGTCCAATCAACGGTCTTTGTTGTTCAACGGAATTGGGCTAATTCTGGATTGGCACAAATTCGGCCACTATATTTTTCGGATGGCAATGAACATACCCAATAGGAATATGTAATCAGAAGTTCCAACTTCATTGGTTTGTAGAACATTTTTTGTCAGAAAATTGTTCATTCAACGGTCTTTGTTGTTCAACGGAATTGGGCCAATTCTGGATTGGCACAAATTCGGCCACTATATTTTTCGGATGGCAATGAACATACCCAATAGGAATATGCAATGAGAAGTTCCAACTTCATTGGTTTGTAGAACATTTTTTGTCAGAAAATTGTCCAATCAACGGTCTTTGTTGTTCAACGGAATTGGGCCAATTCTGGATTGGTACAAATTCGGCCACTATATTTTTCGGATGGCAATGAACATACCCAATAGGAATATGCAATGAGAAGTTCCAACTTCATTGGTTTGTAGAACATTTTTTGTCAGAAAATTGTTCATTCAACGGTCTTTGTTGTTCAACGGAATTGGGCCAATTCTGGATTAGCACAAATTCGGCCACTATATTTTTCGGATGCCAATGAACATACCTGATAGGAATATGCAATCAGAAGTGCCAACATCATTGGTTTGTAGAACATTTTTTGTCAGAAAATTGTCCAATCAACGGTCTTTGTTGTTCAACGGAATTGGGCCAATTCTGGATTGGCACAAATTCGGCCACTATATTTTTCGGATGGCAATGAACATACCCAATAGGAATATGCAATGAGAAGTGCCAACATCATTGGTTTGTAGAACATTTTTTGTCAGAAAATTGTCCAATCAACGGTCTTTGTTGTTCAACGGAATTGGGCCAATTCTGGATTGGCACAAATTCGGCCACTATATTTTTCGGATGGCAATGAACATACCCAATAGGAATATGCAATGAGAACCAACTTCATTGGTTTGTAGAACATTTTTTGTCAGAAAATTGTTCATTCAACGGTCTTTGTTGATAAACGGAATTGGGCCAATTCTGGATTAGCACAAATTCGGCCACTATATTTTTCGGATGGCAATGAACATACCTGATAGGAATATGCAATCAGAAGTGCCAACTTCATTGGTTTGTAGAACATTTTTTGTCAGAAAATTGTCCAATCAACGGTCTTTGTTGTTCAACGGAATTGGGCCAATTCTGGATTGGCACAAATTCGGCCACTATATTTTTCGGATGGCAATGAACATACCCAATAGGAATATGCAATGAGAAGTTCCAACTTCATTGGTTTGTAGAACATTTTTTGTCAGAAAATTGTCCAATCAACGGTCTTTGTTGTTCAACGGAATTTAGCCAATTCTGGATTAGCACAAATTCGGCCACTATATTTTTTGGATGGCAATAAACATGCGTGACAGGAATATGCTATCTGAAATTCTTATTCTTTGATTTTATAATAAGTTATTTTATTTTTAATTTGTTGTTCAACAAAAATATTATTGAACGGTATACTTGTGTATTTTTAATGTTCAATATAGTATCTTTTAGGGGCTAATTTGTTTTTCCTCAATTTATTAATGAAAATTTATAAAAATCATATTTCAATGATAAGCACAAATTTCGTCGGTGGAACCGCTTTTGTGAAGTTTTGAAGTTAGGTTTAAATTTTTTCTGGTTTTTTCTAGAAAATGGGTTTTATTTTTTTCGTCTTTCAGGCGAAATTTAAATTTTCTTTTCCCGTTTTTTCGGCTCCTGTACTAGCACTAATTTTTTCCCGTGAGCACTAATTAGCACAAATTTGGCTTAATCGGTATGCCAAGTTTCATTTTGAAATTCAAAAGTTTCCCTGCTGCAGTTACCCACACTTAAATATGCAATAGCAAAACAAAATTTTTGGCGCGATTTTCTGTGGTTGGTCTGAAAATCGATCGTTCGATTTTTGGATACCGGTTGATGAGATATTAAGTTTTTTTCTTGATGGGTTGATGTGAACGTAAAAAGCAGTCAAGATTTGGTTTCGATACAAAACACTTAGATTATAAAAAAAAAAAAATAAAAAATAAAATTGTTTGTGAGTGCATTATTAGTAATCGAAAAATAAAATTTTTTTTTTTTGAATACGACGCGAGTTTGTGACATGGTTCACCAAAAGTTTTTTCTGAGAAAATAACTTTGTGACGTGATTTTTAGTAAAACGGAACATAAAACTGAAAAAAACACATTTTGAAAACATATTGGTAGTGAGTAAATGTAGCTTAATTAGAAGTACCAATATGAACGGATATTGTGTGTACATTGAAGAACTTTCCGATGGTACCTATTAAAGACAACGAATAAAATTGTAAAAGAAAAAAAAATTATATGAATAAATTATATGGATTTGTTAAAAAAAAAAAAAAAATAATAATAATAATAATTGCGGTGTTGTTATTTCCTACCCTGCCAGTGACTGGGGTTTCATTTCATTGAATGATTGAATGTGGTTGCTAATTGCTACTCATTACTTAAATTGTCGATGATGCAAAGTACTTTTGGAATCAGTGCGAAAAATAAATAATAATAAACATGAACAACGAATATCAAACTAAAATGATAAACTAAGCACCCGTACGGCCGATAAATACTCGTACTCTATTGTTGAATGGATCGCATGGTGTGCATGGTGGTAAAAATTGTACCGGTCAGTAAAGAGATAAATCTCAGGAAAGCAATTTGGCAAATTAATTTGACATCCGTTTGAAAACGCTTATTGAAATCTGGTGTGCACGGGCAAGTGCGGGTTGCGGCGAAGCGGTAGTTCCAGAACAAGGACGCAGCGGAATATTGGTACATTATCCTGTATAATTTGGACTTATCGGCAAGTTATTCATTTCATTTTTAACACATATTATTTTATATTGGTACATTTTTTTATATTTTCTTTCAATTTTCCATTTTATTTGTAAGCCGTTATGTTTTCTTTATGTTTGATCAAAATTTAGTCATGAGTCGTTAAATTTAAAAAAATAGGGAATGAAATTAGAACGTTTTGAGTGATTTGCATGTGGTGTGACTATAACTTAAAATAAAATAAAGGACATAGTTAGTGCCAAGAACTGCGGTTATTTCTAGATTGCTGTAGCCTTGGACCACCCACGCCGTACCCGACGAGTCATAGCCGGAAAAAAGTCGACCGCACCAAGGTAACGCTACAGCAGTAATTCTGATAGCAACCTTTATCATACGTACTGTACATTGGTATGATAAGGAGCTGTTACAAGTATGCTGCAGAATCTGGCCAGCTTGTCGTGACGAAATTTTAAAATACGTTTATTTTTCAACACACTTAGACACAACATATTTTATTATGCCAGATGAGGTATCTGTAGGTTTTTGCCTAAATATAAAAACGTCTCTAACGTACACTCATGGAAATAACTATAAGAACAAGAAATCAATGAATGTATTATATAAGTTTATAATATAAAACCAATAAAAATAATTTGATTCAGTATTTAATGTATTCATAAATCATAAAATAATAAATAATAAGAACATTTGATTTCAGTATCATATTTAAAGCAAAAACAAAAATAGTTCGAAGGAAATATATATAAGATATATATTTCCACAGTTAGTTTAAAAATGAGCAATGTTTTTTTTCCTTTAATACGTAGTGTTTCCTCCATTTTTTATTATCACCTGCTGCAATCTTCGCGGCATTGAATCAATGTACCTTTTTAAGGTAGTTTCATCTATTTTTGACCATTCCAATTTAATTACATTATTTAATTCTAAAACTGTGTCGAACTGTCGCCCATTTGCAAACACCCGTTGTGCAAGCAGCTCCCAAACGTTCTCAATTGGATTGAGATCGGGACTGCATGCTGGCCAATCCAACATCGGTATGATTCGTTCAAAAAAATTTTTTTTGTCGTTTTGGCACTGTGGATGGACGCATTGTCCTGTTGAAAAATCCAGTTTTCAGGCATGTAATCGTCTCCAAATGTGATTAAAACATCGTCTAACAATTCAACGTATTTATTGGACGTCATTTTTGTGAAAATTATACATATTGGTGACCTACCCGTATAGCTGAAGGCGGCCCAAATCATCAGCGACCCTCCACTCAAATTTCGAGATTTACGAGTTTGTCTCTGTGATCGCTTATCGGCCCAATATCTCTGGCAGGCATCAGGTCCGTCTAAATTAAACTTTTTTTCGTCACTAAAGACGACTTTTTTCCATTCTTCTTACCAAAATTGGTATTTTTCAGCAAATGCAAGTCTTGCTGTTTTATGCCGCAATAGAAGTCGTGGAAGGGCCATCCGTTTTGAGTATTTTATGTTTAAATCCGCATTAAAAATTTGACGAACACGACGACTGGTTACCGGCAAACGAATTTCACGCACTATGGCACTCGGTGAAAGGGTCTTGTTGACTGCAAGTCGCTTAATTTCTCTTTTGCACCGCTCAGTGATAATGGGCGTTCGTCCGGATCGTTTAATCTGTCCATAATTTGACCCCAATCTTATACAGTTGTGCACAACACAAACACTTTTATTCATAAGTTGAGCTATTTCTCGAAAAGTTTTGCCCTGCTCATGATAAACTTGTATTTTTCCTTGTTCGATTGGCGTTAAAGTTTTTACCTTAGGCACATCTACATAAAAAACACGTACATATTTTTTATAACATAACCCGACAAACAATGTGTACACTATGGGTCTGAAATGTGTCCATGTGTACAGGTTCTACAAAGTGCGTAAAAGTATCGACTTTGGTAGCAACTTCTGGTGGAATACGCCGAGGTAAAAAGTATTTTCAATGAAAGAGAACATATCATATTAATTCTAATTTTCTCTTTAGAGAGAGAAAGAGAACAAGTAAAATTAAGAAATGAGTATCGCAAATTTATTGACTTGTGAGTTAATTCGGTGGTAACTTGTGTCTGTATTGAGGTCCGACGATGGTTAACAATTGTTACGAGAGAAGTATTTAGTTGAGAACAACTTAAGTGTTTACTGAATTCTTTAAAATGTGTAACCCAGGTAGCGATGGCATATTCGAAAACTATATAATTTAATAAGACACAAGTTGTTACCAACTATGTATGGTTGTTGTTTTATTTGTTACACCTTTCACACATATTAGTAAAGACACAAGTTGTTTTCAACAGATTACATGTTATGCATTTTGTCGTTACTGTTAATTAACTTCTCCATTACAATGTATACACAAAAGGTGACAACACGTGTATCTTTTTAGGCGTATAAATAAAAATATAAAAGTATTTAATTTGAATTCATCGGTAATTCATTTAGTTTATTTAAAAATATATTCGCTACAATTCAAAAATTTATTTTTACCATAATATCTTTTCGGAAAAACTGCATCTCATCGATCAAAATTTACTTTTTGGGCGGAAGATTAGCCAACTCTTTTCGTTTCATTCGAAGAGTAATTCTTTTAAAAAACTCCTTTATGCCTTTATTTATTTCGTGAGGAGTTACTTCTTCTTGTCGTTTGTAATAATAATATTTATCACTAAATCTATTATTCCGGTGTTCTTATTGAATATTAATTTTGTAACATCTGAAATTAAATTAATAAAAATAAATTAGAATATCTTATAAATTAAATTAGGCAAAATTAATTTACTTCTGTCTATACCACTTCGGCCGGTCCAGGTATAATTCCGTATTAAAATATATGAAAACAGTTTTTCCATTATATTTTTTACCGTATCATTAATTGCTGGCTTAGTTTCGAGTTTTTTTAGTCGAATGACCTGTAATGTGAAGAAGAAAATATTTATTTAAAACTATATATATATATATATATATATATATATATATATATATATATATATATATATATATATATATATATATATATATATATATATATAAACAATAAAATATAGTTAGGATTACACCTCAATAGTTATAGTCGTATCATTTCAAGTGACGTGACTAGAATCGCGTCACGTCGCGCCATAATTGGTCTTGGTGAAGTTGATTCAAGCGAATTTTCCTTGTGGCAATTGAGAAGAAAATCCTAGTCAAGAAGTGATTCACTTGTAAAATTGATCTGACAACAATGTCATTTTCAGTGTTATTAAGATTATTTCGAAAGATACATTATCACGCAGTCGTAACAATTATTATATTAATATTTTGCAAATATAAAACTTACAGCGTCTTTAATCACATGTATGGAACACATTTACGAACACGTAGTGGACACAAATAAGTAATCATGCATAATAACCTCAAAACTAGAAAACATCATGTACACATTATCATAAAAATTTCACTAGACGAGTAGAATTTGCGAACCGAAAAATCATGGATGTACTAAATTTGCACACAATTAGATAATTTTAACACACAAATAACAACATTTAGAATCGATATATTTAGATTATTTCGAAAGATACAGTCTTAACAATTATTATATTATTATTTTGCAAATATAACACTTACTGCGTATTTAATCACATGTATGGACGTCTTTACAAAAGTAGCTCTGGAACTCGACTAAAAATTTTAGTCTAAAATAATTACACGGAAAAAGAAATGGAGAATATTTTGTTAGTATGTTGTGTTGTTATGTTAATATGTTATACTGCGAAATGCAAAAAATTACAAACTTTCACTTGAAGAACAAACAAATAATAAAATAATCCAAAAAACAAGACATCATAAACATTTTCAGAATTAATTATGAAAATAAAATGTACTTACCTTTATTGAATATAATTTGTATTATATGTTATAATTTAATATAAAATAACAATTTACAACACACTGTTTATGCTACGTTTATCGGTTTATAAACACAACGCTTGAACTCATTCGATTAGACTTATCGCGCATGGCAAAAATAAAACGGAGACCAGAGAACGAAATGAGAAAGTATTTTTTATTATTTTTTTATTTAGTACATTTATAGACACGATTAGGACACAATTCATGTTAAAATATTACAACGAAAAAATTTTTGTTTCAGAGAGAATAAATAAGCAGAAATAGATTTTCTCAAATTTTCTGTGTCCATGAAGGGAACATTCACAGACTATTGCACTCAAATTGTTTGTCGGGTAACAGTGCCTTACATTTAAATTTATTCATACGAAGATGTAGATATTTTTAGTTTATTTAAAAGTAATTAATTTAATATATTTACATTAATTTAATTTTAATTATAATTTTTTCGATAAAATAAATTTTGTTCCTATAATTATTTCCAATCGCTCTTATCGAGTTTGATGAGCTACTAAAATGTAGCACAAAAAACAAAAACCTTTACACGAATTTTAACAAACTTGCCGAAACATGTAAAAAAAAAAATATAAAAATATTTTGATTACGGTAAATTCAGGAAAGAGATAGTAACAAATTTTGCTCTTATAGTAATTTCCATGAGTGTATTACCGCTTTTAGTAAACAAAACACTCCTCAACTTTATAATTTATTTTGTTTACTTTATTAAACAATAATTATTATTATTTAACATACAACAGTGCGTCCACATATAATGATTTAATAATTATCACTATATCAATTTATTAACTACATTGAATTATTATTTTTTATATTGAACATTATTTTGTTGTTATTGTTCAGTACCAAGTGTATTCAAGCTCGGTTTGTTTGGTACTGATAATAATCGAAAAATTAGCCAGTCCAATATGTGTTACGGTGTTTCCATGACAGAGTTAACCGGGATTATCTCGGATTATCTCATCATGGAAACGAGTCGGATTTAGAGTTATCGTTAAATTTCTTAATCCTCCTTAACTCGACGAAAGTAGTTGGGTTAAATGAGATTCTATCTGTCAAAAGAAAAATTATAGTATTCAGAAAATATATATAGTATTATTATAAAATATAGTATTATTATAAAGAAACAATATAGTTAAAATAAACATGGGTTAAAATATTCACGAAACAGATTAAAATATAAAAAGACTGACAAAAACATAACACTGCCTGAACTGTCAAAACAAATTTAGCATGGAAACGATAGGGATTAGCTCGCCATGTTATTAACTTCCCGTGTGGAGATGCGGCGGATAGGGGAATGCTCTTTAACCGGGTTGCCGGAGGGTAGGTGGTAAATAAAATACCATCCGCGCACCAAAACTGGCTAGGGGAAGGAACCCCGAACAATAAACCAACCATGGTAGATCAGAAGAAGATTAATGCTACGGTGCAGGGATTAGGATGCCCAGTACCGGCGACTTCGGAAAGTGAGCGAACGGGCTTCCAGTCGTCGATATTCAGCGACCGCAATGCTTTAGTAGTGGCAAGCTTAGCTACTAGAGCAGATAGAAGTATAAGACCCATTTCTCCATTAGAACTCATGCATTCTCCAACATTAACGAAAAGACACCGTATGCTTCAAGACGGCAATGAAATGATATCAAAATTAGCCTCACTTGAGCGCCAGAATAATGAACTAAGGACAAAATGCCAGCAATATGAGTTACAATGTAATAAATACCAAGACATTTTGGTAAACTTACAAAACAGAATCGAATCACTAGAAAGGCAAAATAAACCTTCTACGTCTACTAATGGTAGAAGTCAGAGCCTACAAAGTCTAACCAATAACTACTTTACGGATGAAGAGGAACTTGAGAAAGAAACCCAACCTAGACAAAATAAACTAAATGTACATAAAAAGAGGAGACTCTCCAAAACGCCATCACCAAGGGTATCTCTACCGCAAGATAACGAAATACCAAAACAACCACAACAAGCACACAAAAAGGAGTCCTTACCACCACCAATTAATGTCAGCAACGTTAGAGATTTTAATATACTCAGAGCTCAAGTATTGGCAGTGACAGAGAAACCTGCTCAGTTTAAAGCAATATCCAATAACGACATCAAAATAACAACGCAGTCTGAAAATGACTACCGTAAAATTAAAAAACTACTTAGCGATATAAAAGACACTGAATCCAATAACAAGGATAGTACACTATATAAGATGGAATACCATACTTATCAGCTCAAAAGTGAAAGATGGTATAGAGTCGTAATACGAGGTTTACCGTCATCTACCAATCGCGAAGAGATCAAAGCGGCATTCGAGGACCATGGTCATAAAGTAACCAACATTATTAACGTTCATAAACAGTTGACAATTAATAATGAGAAAATTATTAGACACTTCCCCTTGTTTTATGTAGACCTGTTGCAGAGGGAAAACAATAAGGACATATACGAAATTAAGAACCTGCTATATTGCAAGGTGTCTATTGAACCACCTAAAAAGGTAATAGGTATACCCCAGTGTACAAATGTGTGCCAACAGTGTGCCAACAGTTAGGACACACGAAGAACTTCTGCAATAGGCAAGCCAAATGTGTCAAATGTGCGGAGAATCATCAAACAAAACAATGTCAAAAGCCGCGAAATGTTATACCAACTTGTGTACTGTGCGGAGAAAAAGGTCATCCGGCTAGCTATAAAGGATGCCTGGTGTATCAGAAAAAACTAAATGCTCAACTACCGAGAAAAATAACAGTAGCAGAGCGCCTACAGCAAAAGCCAAACCAACAATATGATACTATTAAAGAGGGGGTTTCTTACGCCCAGGTGACCAAAACCTCAAATAACAATTCAAATCAAGTAAACAGGCAGAAGCCTGTGCCCAACGAGCCAACCATTAGTAATATAATGAAAATGCTCACCGAATTTCAGGCAGAAATGAGACAAAATTTCAGCCAGCTTACTAACAGGGTGGATAAACTGGAAGATAATTCCAAGCCACCAAACAAACCGCTAACACATAAAAAGTAAATGACTGTAACATTCCTACGTATAATTACCTGGAATGCTAACGGGCTTATTGCATGAGCTCAAGAACTAGAAGTATTTCTAAGAACCAACAACATAGATGTAGCTTTAATATCAGAGACGCACTTTACGGAGAAAATCTTTATCAAAATTACAGGATATAGAGCCTATTGGACATTACATCCTAGTGGTCGTGCTCGAGGAGGGACAGCAATCTTAATCAAACAAAATATCTTACATTTCCAACAAGAAGAAATTAAGGAACCATTTATGCAAGCTACCGTAATAACGATTAACCATTGTGGTGCTGAACTAAGTTTAGGGGCGATCTACTGCCCACCAAGACATAATATCGTAAGAAATCAATATGTCAACATTTTTAATAAACTTGGACCAAGGCTTATTATAGGAGATGACTACAACGTCAAACATACTGCGTGGGGATCTCGACTCATAACACCAGGAAAAGGAAAAGAACTCCTAAGTGCAATAGAAATGTCAGGATATGAATATCACTCATCGCGTAAACCTACCTATTGGCCTACAGACATAAACAAAATTCCTGATTTGATTGACTTTTATATCTCGAAAGGAATAGCCTCAAATTACATTGAAGTTGAAGGCATTGACGACCTTACTTCGGATCATACACCGGTCTTAATGACTCTGAGTACATTAGTCATAAGAAAGAAAACCAAACTTAACCTTACTAATAAATTTACTGATTCGGAATTATTTAGAGAGAAACTGGGTACTCTAATTGAGTTAAAAGTTAGTCTTAAAACTAAACAAGAACTTGAATTACAAACTAAACATTTTATTAACTCCATGCGTGTTGCAGCTAAAGAGGCTACACCCGTATTAGGTGAGAAAAACGTACAAGAGATCAACTACCCCCTGGCGAATCGGGAACTGATAAAAGAAAGGCGTAGGAAAAGACGCATATGGCATAGAACCAGAAACATTATTGACAAAAGAGAATTTGACAAAAATTTGAGAAGCTGACAAAAATTATTCTCTTTGGAAAGCTACTAAAAGATTCAAGAGGCCAATAATCCAAGTGCCACCTATAAGGAACATAAATGGAGAATGGGTGCGACGTAACGAAGAAAAAGCAGAACTATTTGCACAACATTTGGCAACAGTATTTCAACCACACGACATACAATCTAGGATTGATCCTAAACCAGTCTATAGATCTCCATCAAATATCAGAAGTGTCACCCCACTTGAAATTGCACAAGAAATTGACATGAATCTGAATCCCAAATCGCCAAGGATGTTTAAGGAGTTATCAAGGAGAGCAGTGACTATGTTAACATATATATATAATGCTTGCTTTCGACTTACATATGTGCCTGAGTGTTTTAAGGTTGCACAAATAATCATGATAAAAAAATCAGACAAACCAGCCGAGCAAATGGGCTCATACAGGCCGATCTCTTTGTTACCTACTATTTCAAAATTGTTTGAGAAGTTGTTATTGAAACGACTAAGACCAATGATCATTATACCTGACTTCCAGTTTGGATTCAGGAATAAACATTCGACAATTGATCAAGTTCATCGCGTGACTGCAAAGATAGAACAAGCACTTGAAGAGAAGAAATATTGCCCAGCCGTATTTCTAGATGTATCACAGGCTTTCGATAGAGTATGGCATGAGGGTCTTATCTACAAGATAAGTAAATTAGTGCCAAAAAATTACTGCCAATTGCTCGAGTCGTATCTCTCCAAACGAATATTTAGAGTATCACATGAAGTAACATACTCCAACTTTTACCCAGCCATAGCAGGGGTGCCCCAGGGTAGCGTATTAGGACCCATCCTATATCTACTTTACACTTCTGATATACCGACAACGGAAACAACCTTCATTGGAACTTTTGCTGATGATACCGCAGTATTGGCATCAAGCGAATCGTAGAACCAAGCAGTAGAGTACTTACAGCACGCACTCGATAAAACCAGCCAATGGACCAGGAGTTGGAAAATAAAGCTTAACGAGCTGAAATCAGTACATGTAACATACACGTTGCGGCACAAAAATAGCAACATCCATACATTTCTCAATGGGGTACAAATTCCCCAAGCTGAATCCGCAAAATATCTCGGATTGCATCTCGATTCAAGATTGAACTGGAAATATCACGTTAGACAAAAAGCAGAGAAAATGAAAATGAAACAACGTGAGATGTACTGGCTAATAGGAAGACATTCTAAGCTTAGCCTGTACTGTAAACGCCTGATCTACGAAACAATAATTAGACCAATTTGGACGTATGGTATCCAGCTCTGGGGCTGTACTAAACAATCAAATCGTTTAATTATTCAACGTTATCAAAACAAATTTCTACGTACAATAACGAATGCTTACCGCTACGTAACCAACGAGGAATTATACAAAGACCTAAATGTCAAATGGATTGATGAAGTGATCCAGGAATTTGCAATCAAACATGAAAGAAGGTTACTGCAACATACCAACAGTGAAGCAATACAACTTCTTGACATAACACAAGAACTGAGACGCCTTGCTTAAAAGATTTAAACCGCACGAGCTAGTCATCTAATAAATAAAGTTTCATTATTGGGAGCAGAATATTGATTTCTTTAAACCCACACTCGCTCCACTTATTAGTTTCAAATAAGTGCGTTATTATCTTTAGTAATAAATTATCATTTGATAAGATTGTACTATTTAAATAAATTAAAAAAAAAAATGTTATTAACTCGACGAAACTCTTAACTCGGTTTATCCATGTCCATGGAAACGTAGTATGTACCAATTTTTTTGTTTGTCCGATTTGTTATTTTGGTATTACGTAACACAATACTTATGTTTATACCAAAATAACAATTGTACATAATTATTACGAGTGCACCATCTACTTATTTCGTTGTGCAGTAGCCAAGCATTCGACATCAGTGCACATTGCGTTGTGACCGCTACATCACCCTCCTGCAAGTAAAATCTCCCTAAATGTGCTAAAAAATTAGAGGAAATAAAAGTAGGAAGTGGATTAGTTTAGATACGAAAGATTTTGAAATTGGACAGTTTTATTAGGAATCGTTCGGTTTAACACTAAGCTAGGGTCAGCTAGGACACCATAGGCCGGCTTCAGTCTATCGATACTAACATTACTATTCTTGCCGTTTATTTCAAGGATGTTATGCTTTCGAAAACGACGAATGACTTTGTAAGGTCTTTCGTATGCAGGTGTTAGGCCTGTTCGAGCTTTATCAATGCGAACAAATACATACTCGCAATTTTCTAAATACTTGGGAACAAATATAGTTGGTTTATATGAATTTGGAGTGTCCACTGGAATGATGTCGCGCATCGCCGTGCGAACCCTTTCAACATAGTTATGTGAATCGAAACTATTTTTAGAGCTACTCTTGAAAAATTCACTTGGTAGCCTAAGCGCTTGTCCGTAGACCAGTTCGGCTGGAGAGCATTTTAATTCGTCCTTTATTGTTGCTTGAATTCCCAGCAATACAATGGACAGCTCTGTGCTCCATTTAACCGTGTTTCCTCGAACTTTGAGTGAGACTTTAAGTTGACGATGGAGTCTTTTGACCATACCATTTGCCTGCGGATGGTAGGCTGTGGTACGAATTCTATGCGCACCAAGTAAACGCGTACGTTCGGCGAAGAGTTTAGACTCACACGGACTTCCTCGATCTGTTGTGATTTCCAGTGGAATTCCAAGTCTGGAAACATATTGCTCGATACACGTCATGGCAATTGTGGAAGCGGTACTATCTTGAATGGGGTACGCATCAGGCCAACGAGTAAAACGATCGATAATTGTGAGAACATACACATAACCTTTGGATGGTGGTAATTGTTCTACGATATCCATATGTATATGCTCAAATCTAGTAAAAGACAATTAAAAATGTCCTGGTTCAGACTTCGTGTGTCGTTGAACTTTGCTCTTCTGGCAACCAATACAAGATTTAACCCAGTATGTAATGTCGCTGTTCATATTCCGCCAAAAATATCTACTGCAGATTAATTTTCGTGATGTTCGCATACTGGGATGAGATAAACCGTGAAGGGCATTGAACACTATACGCCTACAAGATGCAGGGACGAATGGTCCGCGAAATTTGGAATTCGCGGGACGTGATGAAGTTTGCATTAATTGCTGTAATTCATCGTCAGACTGTTGTTTCTGAGCTAGTTCTTTCAGATCTAAATTGATATTGTTTATTTTTGAGACGTGATCGTTAGTCCATGACAATGTGTCAGCGACCACGTTTTCCTTGCCTTGGACATGTTGGATGTCCGTCGTGAACTGAGCGATATAGGAATACAGAATATTTTACTTCTGTTTGTGATAGTTTGCGTGAGAAAAAACCCAAAGGTTGCCAACTATTTTGATTCCATTGCTGCAGGGCTGCTGTAGGGCTTGTTTAGACAGTGCCAGTATGTATATACGGCCTATTTATGGACGTCGATTATTAAATGTCGGTTTATCTAATTTATTTAATGTCGCACGGTTGAATGTCACGTAATATATCATGTCGTATTCGTCCATGCGTGTGGAATAAATTATTTTGCGAATAACTGAGTTTCTACAGACGAGCTATTGAAGCACCTACCAACCTAACCAGTGTAATTTTTAGTTAGTCAGTGGAGAGAAAATAATTTTCAAGGTTCTCGGTGTTCAGATATTCGGTGGCCAGAGCCTCGTGAGGTTTGCGTTTGGGATATTAAATTGAATACTTTTAAATTTTATCAAGCCATTTGATTAATTGGTTTCCGAAAAACATCCCGGTTTGTCAACCATCAAATAAATTAAATTTAATATTATATTATTTTGGATCGCTTTATCTATTTGATTCATATTCATTATTAAATAGTGTAGCCTAATATTTTATAGTCTATATACTCTATATACAAGTTTAAGCGTTTCGAATTATTTTGCTATCAATATTAATGTTTTTCAATATAAATTTAAACCCCTTACTATAAATATTTTCCAACCATATTCAACATACTCACACCATATACAAACAATTATCCATGTATTTTCGACCTCATAATCCACATCTTCAAAATATATAAGCACATCATGATTTATCCATCTTATGGCCGTATAAATATCTTATATATTTATGTTATCTCCATGTAGTATTATCCATAAAAATAAAATTCAATTGCTCTATAAATATTTGAGAAGAGGAATGGAGGAACTCTTATTATTTTATCCATTTTCCGATTGTTTTTTGTTTTTGTTTTTTCTCATTTTCCAATTTTCGATTTATATTATGGTATATGGAATAACGTTTCGAGCGTACATTAGAAGATTTCTTATACCACACATACCGATTCTTGTAAAGTAGTTGAGAAAAGTAGTTTACAAAAATTGAAAAACCATTCGATAGCTCATATGATTTTCAAAGTGCACTTTACGGAGTATATGGTGATGTAGTGAAGAGATTACATTTACACAATGCCAAAAATTTGCATTTATTGAATACATATATGTATGTTTTAACCCTGAAATAAATAGTTTAGCTTTGTACATATACGATATGGTTCAGTTTGAAATTTGGCATTCGTATGCAAACAGTTTAAATAAATCAATATATATACAAAAAGCAACCACTATCATGTCCACCTCCCCCAAGAAAAAACCACTTCTACCCTATAGTTTGATTAAGTCACGTAATATAAACATAAATTTAATAACTTTGTAAGTTTTTCGTTTTTTTTTTTTTTGATACGAATTATAGAAGTTTTATTACGACTTTTTTGTTGGCTTGGTGTAATGTTATCTAATCATAATGCCTAGTAGCTGTCTTACACTTGCGTTTACCATCGCCATATAATATAATATGTAGGTATATACCAGTATTTAGTATATACAAATTATATACTGGTATATATACTCACAAAAAAACGGTTATTTATATTTTATGCTTCTTAATCTGCATAATAATATAATAAAAATAAATAAAAGATTTTTTTTTTTGTAAGAACTACTGAAAAAAAAGTTTAAGTTTATTTTTATGACGAAACTTTCATAGCTACGTTCATATTCTTGTTGTCGTGGTAAACTAATTTTTTGTACAAATCCTTTTGGTGCTTTATAATAAGTTGGATTATGTACAGTGATTGAAACATGTATAGATTATATATATATTTTGAAAATTGGAAATTCAGTTTTAATACGCAGATGCAAATAATTTAAAGGTAACCAAACTTTTATATCCTCTTATGTTTTTACAAAATTGGAAAATTTATGATTTTATATTTCCAATATTACACCGTTGGCTGAACAAGGTTTTGGTATGATGGGGCAAATACTGTCAGTGATTACATTATTTTGCATACTAGTTCGACAAAATTTTACTTTTTTGCAAAATTTAATTTAAGTCGATTTGCGCTATCCGAGTTTGAACCTAGCTCTTGCTACTTGTCTTAGTTGTTTCTTCATTCTCGGTGTCTGTTTTACTCACCAGTTTTCGAAAAGCTTTTCTCGGGAATCATGCTGCCGCACAAAACTATCATATAATCCCACTTCTAAAGCATGTTCCTTAACTTTTGATGTTACCTGATGCAACAATTCACTGTTGTAATTTTCTGTGAGTCCAATAGCTTTTTCCTATAGTTACCTCAACCCGTCTCTTGTTACCGCTTTTATTTACTGTGTCTTGCTGCCGCATATTATAACGCCAATGCCATTACTTCATTCATGGTTTTACCTCTAGTATTGTTTCTTAAATGAAATTTCAGATGGTCGTCCGTGTGACTGCCCATATCAAGACCGGTTAATAGCTCTTTTCTGTTGCAGATACGGTTGGTAAGACATCTGCAACTTTCCCAGGAAGAGCCTAATTGAGAGCATTGAGCTGATCTCCTGTGCACCAACAATTATGCTGCACTAGCACTTGAAACTGCTCTTTAAAATTCTAAAATGGAATTTCGCCATCAACTATCGGAGGCTTTAAAATTTCCTTTGAGTTTCCAGCAACTGATTTGGTCGAAAACGCTTTATTTTGCTGGCCATCTGGAAAAGCTTGCGATGTGTGTTTCGAGGCGGACCTCCACTTGCTTAAATCTATTTCCAAGTTTCTGCCTGATTTGTACTTATAAATCCTTGAACCTGTAATTTACTTTTACATCGACAGTCTTCATTTCTTCTCTTAGCTCTTTTACTTGTATATCCTGTCCTTGCTAAATTTAACTGAGCTTCTGGTTTAACTCGGCAAACCTCCCACTTTGTTGGCATTTTGTCCGTTACGAAGCTCAGTAAATTATTAATGTTGCTTTTTTATGCCTAACAGAAAAATGTGAAATTCGTTGCAGGTGCGTCGATCCACTAATGATGCCGAAACTGCTGCAAATACATTTACACGGTATATAGAAACATAACTTGAAAAAATGCTGGCGAGAGCAATATAAGCTTATAAGAGCGGTCATGAAAAAGTTTCGTTGAATAT
The DNA here is from genome assembly GCA_947310385.1 of Nephrotoma appendiculata. NCBI lineage: Eukaryota > Metazoa > Arthropoda > Insecta > Diptera > Tipulidae > Nephrotoma > Nephrotoma appendiculata. The sequence continues at coordinate 70,421,746 of OX371225.1, forward strand.
AACATTAAAATGTATTTGGAGGAGATAACAGTCAGGAAGACTGAGAATTACAGATGATCCGCACCAGTAGTGACTGTTAGGACAGCAACAGTCATCGGGTGATTGCCGGCTCGCTATTCGACCCATAGATGAAAGATAAATGTGTGAAACATATTTGTTAGCGTGGTTGCAGGGGACAGTGGGGACGGATCGTTAAAAATCGCAACACACGGACGATGGAGGAAAATATCATTTACGAAATACTGGGGAAAGAAGGCGTTGGTAATGGAGGCGTTGGCTATTTGCAAGGAAAACACTATGTATGAATGAATGTGTGAGCAGGTGTTGGAGTGGATTATCGTCAAAGATGGGGTTGAGGTTGTAACGACTCCGTGGTCATAACATTATTTTTTTTAACTGTTTCGTTTTCAATTTTTTAATTTCTCTTTGATTGTTTGAATAATACATTTTACTGATGGCATTGCCATCTCTGTTATGTCATTGGTATTACATCGGGGTATTAATATTCTGTATTACGCGTAATCGTCGATTGGTTTTGAGAGCGAGACTGATGTGTACCCCTAGTGCGTTTGTGCGAGCGACTTAAATATAGAAGAATATTTTTGTTGTGTTTTCTTGTTTTGGCGAGTGCAGTTGATGCGGGTGAGAGGGAGTGTACAAGTGACGCACACGAAGACACTACAAAAATATTCTTCTATATTTCTGTATGGTGCGCGATTTTTTTTTTGAGTTTGGTTAGTCTGGTCAGTGCACCTAGAATACTACAGGCCACACTACTTTAAAAATTTTGCTATAGGACGTCAATTTATGTCGACAGTTCCCTCTTTGGCTATTATAGGCAGCACTAAAATTAAAAAGATTGTTTTGATTTTTTTTGTGTTTGCTGTCATATTGATAAGAAAAAAAATGTAAACAAACTTGTTACAGGCTGGCTACTGCCAACCTGCAGATTTTCACTAAGCACATGCAGAGGCCTCCACGGTGATTTTTGCCGGCTACGTTCTCAGGGAGAAGTGCGAAGGGTCGTGGGGTTTGAGGCATGCATGGCTCCTGGCCTACACCGTGATTAACAGATAATTAAATAAAAATAAAACGCAAATAATAATAAAAAAAAATACCCGGATGTTCCGCCGAAACTCGTCGGCCAGAACTTGAGGAACGAACAACACGATAATTATAAAGGAGGAGAGAGGTGCCTTGGTGCGCGCATCCATTCGAACTCAAACGGGGTCGAGCCCTGGTTACGAAATTGGATGCGGGCACCAAGGGACCGCAATCACTATGCCGACACAGAGGGAGTCTCCGCTCCCATCACACCACACCGAAAAATTTAATATTTCATTTTATTTAGTTTTAGACAACAAAACGCAAAACACAACTTCCCCAAGGAACGAAAAGAAAAGGGAGAAATAACGAGAGAGAGAGGGAGAACAATGCGTACCGAGCGCGCACCCGCTGTGCGGCGCTCGATCACAAAATCAAAATTTAAATTTAAAAATAAAAATGTAAAGCTATTCTGGAGTACCCTATTCCGAAAACGACGAAACAGATTAGACGTTTTCTGGGAATGTGCGGATGGTACCGTCGCTTCATTCCAAATTTCGCCTCCTTAGCTTCTTCTCTCACCGATCTTACTGGTAAAAACACTAAAGTATGTTGGTCTGCAGCTGCTGATTCTTCCTTTAACGCTCTCAAAACCGCCTTGTCAACTGCCCCAGTATTGACGCATCCTGATTACACTAAACCCTTTTTTATTCAGTGCGATGCCAGTGCCGTTGGGGTCGGTAGTGTCTTATTTCAGGTGGACGCCGAGGGGGTGGAGCGGCCCATTGAGTTTTATTCCCATAACCTCAATGCGGCGCAGCGAAACTACTCGGTGACCGAGTTGGAATGCTACGCTGCCGTCCTCAGCGTGCGAAAGTTCCGTCCCTACGTGGAAGGTTATCCATTCGTCATTTATACCGACCATTCCAGTTTGCGCTGGTTAATGAGTCAAAAAGACCTCTCCGGACGTTTGGCGAGATGGAGTCTTAAACTCCAAGCGCTGGATTTTCAAATTGGATACCGAAAAGGTTCAGTTAACGTTGTACCTGATGCGCTGTCTCGAGCTTTTCCGGATGAATCCGCTCCTTGTGAGGATGATTCCTAAAGTAAGAGCACGCCTGATCCTGGTGCCCAATTTGAGGATCCAGTGAATGCGTTAATAATGCGTTAATACCTTCTTCCGTCCCCATTTTGCACGTTGATCAAAATTCGGTTGCGTTCCAAGATCCAGATTACGTCGATCAGATCGCGAAAATTCGTTCATTAAAAGATTGTTCGCACAACTACAAAATCCAGGATGATAAATTGTTGATATCCCCTTTGTTCGGTTTTAAATATACGGATACTGATATTTCAAATTGGAAACTTGTTATTCCTAATTAACTAACTCAAACACTAATCGAACAGGCTCACGTACCTCCCACTTCAGCACATTTAGGCGGCAGCAAAACTCTCGAACGCCTTCAACGTCAATTCTTCTGGCCTCGAATGGCAAAACAAGTTAAACAATACGTTGCTAGCTGCACTAAATGTAAAATGAACAAAGCTGTTAATTTCTCTACACAACCAGCCATGGGAGCTCAGGTTACGTCAACTCGCCCGTTTCAAAAACTATATGTCGAAATTTTGGGTCCGTATCCACGTTCGAAACTCGGAAATACCTGTATCGTTATCGTTCTGGATCATTAATCGAAATTCGTAGTTGTAAAACCCTTACGTGAAGCGTCTGCCTCATTATTGTGTCGATTTCTGGAAAATGAGGTATTCCTTTTATTCTCCGTACCCGAAATTCTTACCTCCGATAATGGGAAGCAGTTCACCTCGAATCTATTTAAAGACCTGTTAGCTAAATACGGTGTAATTCATTTACGTACGCCGGTGTACTCGCCCCAAAGTAACGCATCCGAGCGTGTTAATCGAACTCTAATTGCCAGTATTCGATCATATTTGAGCGCTCACGACCATAATTTGTGGGACAAAAATTTACAAGGAATTGCGGCTGCTTTACGTAATGCCATACACGATTCGATACATTACTCCCCTCATTATGTCGTGTTCGGTCAACATATGTCGTTGCACGGTTCGGATTACTCATTGCGACGGTTACTCGATGAACATGATCCCAGCGAAGTCCAGGCATGGGCTAAGCCAGATCGAGTAAACCTCCTAAAAGATCGTATAACTCATTATTTACGCGTAGCATACGAAAAGGGAGCTCAGCATTACAACTTGCGTAGTACTAAGTGCTCTTTCCGAGTTGGACAACCCGTGTTTATACGATCTTTTGCGTTGAGCGATGTGACGAACAAATTCTCTGCAAAATTAGCTGGAAAATTCAAACCCGCGGTTATTTCTCGTAAAGTGGGTCAGGTTGCTTATTCGATACAAGATTTGAGTGGTAAAGACTTAGGTACTTATCATATCAAAGACATCCGCGTTTAACTGTCTCCCCTTATTCTTTTGGTTGTTTGTTTTAGGCCCGGCTTATGAGACATCTCAGGGTGTGGGACGTTCCCACGTTTGTTACGACTGTGTTGGTCGCAACCACCATTTTTTGTTTTTTTTATTCACCTCAAATGTGTGCTGAACGCACTCTCGACGTTTTGTTTTGTGCCCCATCGTGTTGTGGCGCAGAGGTGAGAAAGAATGAGGGAAAGAGAGAACAGTGCGCATCGAGTGTGTGCAAAGTAAAACGTTTTGGAAGGAATGTTTTTCTTATATGTCTCTCTCTTTTATATCAACGAAAATTTGATATAAAGGAGAGACAGAGAAGAGAGATTAATTTCTTCTAGAACGTTTTACGAGTTGTGCGAAGCAAGAATTTTTTTTCTTGTTGTCATTGAGTTGGTGATTTTTGTAAAGTCGAGTGTCTATATAAGTTTTTTGGTTTGTGAAGTTAAACTATGATAAAAAAAAAATATTGATAATAAAATTTAAAATATTGTAATTGAGTGATAAGAATCAAATAAAATTGTTTTTTTTTTTGGAAACAAAAATTAATTAATAACATTTCATCTTGTGTTTGCTTAATTTCCCTGAGTGGATTTATAAGATTATACCGAAATATTAAATACCTACGGGAAGAGAGTGTAAATTATAGTTTTGAAGGAAAATACCGGTGTCGTGAATGGGTGAGGTTTAGTTGTCGTATGAAATAAAACACAAGCTCGTACGGGCATAGCGGGTTCGAAATAATCGCTAAGTGACAAGTATAATATTGGTAAACGGGGCGACTGGTATTTATGAATCTTTGGGGATAAAACTAGTGTACCTAACCATAATTTATATCATACATAAAATTTGGTTGGTGTTGATAAACTAACTGCGAAAACGCTGCAAAGGTTGTCAAGTGGGACCGAGGCCGGTCAGAATTTCAACGGATACCATCTTGTTTTAACGGTGCATCAAATTAACGGAAGCCGCATATTTTTGAAGGGTGCCGTAATCAATTTTTTTTAACGGGTGGCCAACCACGAGGTCATTCGCAGTTTTTACTATTGTTGATAAGACAACGCAACGAGTGGCCCATCGGGGTAATTGTTCGAGCAGCACCTGTGTCGGTCGGGCACAGCGGCAGCGTTGAGTGGGGTGAAAGAAGTTCCCACGTTTTCGAGGATATAGTTACGATCGGCGAGACAACGCCCCACACATTTTGGGTGACCAGTTGCGGTCACACTGCGGGGTGCGGATTCGGCGGCCAGTTGAGGCCAGCCGCAGTAATTTTTGTTGGTATCGGGGAAAGGCCCCGCAAAGATACAGTTATATAATTGTTAACGGTTTAGGCGAGACAAAGCCAATATTGACGGATTCGGCGGCCAGTTGAGGCAGCCGTATTTTTGGAGGTTACCGGCGGTTGGGCCGCACCGGTGGAACAAGTGAGGTAACGGCATATAAAGCCGCAACGGTCCGGGTGTGGTACCACCTGTGGCATGACGGCCGCGCAAGGCCGCAATAAGTTGTTTTATATATATTTAAGGTACGATTTATTTTGTTATATTTTTTTTTGCTCATTTTTATTTTATATTTTATTTTTTTTACATTTTTATTTTTAAATTTAAATTTTGATTTTGTGATCGAGCGCCGCACAGCAGGTGCGCGCTCGGTACGCATTGTTCTCCCTCTCTCTCGTTATTTCTCCCTTTTCTTTTCGTTCCTTGGGGAAGTTGTGTTTTGCGTTTTGTTGTCTAAAACTAAATAAAATGAAATATTAAATTTTTCGGTGTGGTGTGATGGGAGCGGAGACTCCCTCTGTGTCGGCATAGTGATTGCGGTCCCTTGGTGCCCGCATCCAATTTCGTAACCAGAGCTCGACCCTGTTTGAGTTCGAATGGATGCGCGCACCAAGGCACCTCTCTCCTCCTTTATAATTATCGTGTTGTTCGTTCATCAAGTTCCGGCCGACGAGTTTCGGCGGAACATCCGGGTATTTTTTTTTATTATTATTTGCGTTTTATTTTTATTTAATTATCTGTTAATCACGGTGTAGGCCAGGAGCCATGCATGCCTCAAATCCCACGACCCTTCGCACTTCTCCCTGAGAACGTAGCCGGCAAAAATCACCGTGGAGGCCTCTGCATGTGCTTAGTGAAAATCTGCAGGTTGGCAGTAGCCAGCCTGTAACAAACTACAAGAAACATATTTTAATAATATGTTTTACAATTTAATAAAACCCATTGGTAAAAGAATTAATTCATAATATTATTATAAAATTATGCATTCTAAATTGTGTTAAATATGTAAACACGTATAAAATGTGTACACATTTCGAATAATTTATGAGAAGACATAACCTTACTTTTAGCGCTCGTATAAATTTTTTTTTTTTTGTGTTTGTTTTCGTTTTTTCTTTTTATGAACATGACTGCCGTCTACAGTTCAAAGAATAAACTGTAGACATAAATTTAATGACATAGCAAGCAGTGTGGCCTGTAGTATTCTAGGTGCACTGGTCTGGTCATGAAGAAAAATGTTTTGTGTTTAGTTAGTAATAAAAAGAAATAAAAAATTCTTTAGTATGGGTATTATTTTTTTAAAGTAAATATAATAATTTTTAAAGAATATTAATTGTAATTTTACAACTAATTTAAGAAACCTTATTTGTTTTTTGTAAGAAAATAACTATATATGCAATATTAAAGTACCGTCGATTTTTTTTGTTTGTCTTGTGTTGCGTCTTGGCGAATACAATTACAAAACATAAAATGGAGTTTGTTGTTTTTTTGTGTTTGTTACGTTTATAAATCAACAATTAAAAAGTTGAGTTTTGTAATTGGAAAAGTTCAGTTTCTAGCTTTCGAGATTTTTAGCGTACCCATGGTTGATCTGCCGCACTATAACGGGAATCGCATTATTTACGGGTGTCGCCTAATATCTACGGGCACCGAATTTAACAACGGGTGTCACATATTTCAACAGTTGTCGCGCGTTATTTTAGTGTAACACACTTCTGAAGGCTACCGCAGTTTTTTAACGATACGCCAAAATAACGTGTAACGTCAAGCACCGTCTACGAACGTGTAGCGTTCCAAGTTGGGTTGATATAACTCCCCTGACATACCATTTCTACAAACAAAGTCATTTAGAATACGCGGGAAAATTTCTTGGTATGGCTGTATAGGTGTAAATGAATACAACTCTATTATCCCGTATCAATTTGTTTTGATTGAGTTTAAAAGAAAACACATTTTTGGATGCGAAAGTCAGTTGTTAATTAAATTTTTATTATGAAAATAGCAATATCGTGCGATACCACAAAAGTTCTTGAACGCGTTGTCGGTTATTCGGGTTTAGTTTTGCTGAAAGTGATAAAAAATTATGTTTGGTTTACTTATGATTTAATTTAAACCAACATTTTCATTAAGCAATAGTTGAACTAGTTAGTGTAAATATATTAAAGACTATGCATATTTAACCCGTGAATGGTTATGAAAAAAATCGTTGGCAGGTGCTATATATATAAAAAAAAAAATTAATAAAATGGACGGAAAAGGTTCTGTATTGACCAGTGATAGTGTGAATATTAAACAAAATCTAAATTGTGCTAAGATTATATTTAACGTTTAGATTAATATATAAGTTTAAACTAAATTATAAAGTGGTATAATAAAATTAAGATTTAACATGTTTATAGAGTTAATTTAAATTTTCCAAATAGTTAAATACTGTACAAACTATACTATACAGGTTAAGTGTTATACTCGGAAAATTATAGTTATGTTGTGAACGGTGCTACCAACAAACTTCAAAATAGTTTCAAAAACAAACAAAAAACAAAAATAAAGAATACAGAAAAAACAAAATTTCCAAACGAAAGTGAAATACAAAGCGCCACACAAAGAAATAAAATTAACTTAACATGTGGTCGCTTAATATAATAAATAACGTGAAATAATAGTCGTTGTATACGTCATAATTAACAAAAAAGGTGACCAGTGGTTCCGAAATATAAAACTGTTGTGCGTTGGTAAATATCGAGAAACGTTGATCGAAAAAAAGTTTTTATAATAACATTTAAATCGTACGAACGATTTACGAATTAAAACTTATAATAGTTTTATTAATTAATAATGTTAATAATAAAAAATGTAAATAAAATCTATGAAATGATACTTTTAGAAATGTATAATAATATAATATATGTTCATGTATAAATTATTAACAGTAAATCATAATAGTGCATTAAATAATTACTCCGCTATAATAAATATTGCTACGTTATAAATCGTTAACATCGTGGGACATCGGCTGCGACCAATCATCTTTAATTAAAGTTTTTTTTTTTTGTATATTTTAAATTAAGATATTTTGTGCTTTAATTTTGATTTCTTTAACTTTTTATATAAATTTGGTGGTGGTAGTAAATATATAATATTATTTTAATTATTGTAAATTTATATAGAAATTTAGTTTTGCCTGACGTCAAATTCTAGGTTTAGTTAGTGTTAGTGCACAAATTGGATTTTCTTTATTTTCAACCATTATTAATATTTTTCTTAGTACAATAAAATTTATAATGCTCTTGTTAGAATTACTCAATGCAAATGTTTTTTTCTTATAATTTTTTTTGGGTTATTTAATGTTCGTAATTTTGCTTGATTCCGTTCCACCATTTTTCGTAGCTTTCAGTATGAGGAGCTAAGAGCTTTAATTACAGGATGAGGGGGTAAGTGTGATCCCAAACGTGGTTGTCAGGTGAGTAGGTTCGTCTCTCGTATCCTTTTAATAGATTAACAGCAAAAACCTCTTATCATTATTTTGTTAGTGGTCTAACCAGCATATATTGAACTTCGAAAAACCCCACACCCGACCATGAAGCTTAGCATGCAAAATATGCCCATTTCGAAGCTCTCAATGTATGAATATAAATATTTCAGTAACGGAAGGCAAACTTTAGGCAGCGAACCGTCTCGCAACACCCTTCGTAAATTTCGGCACGCTAACGAGTATAGCATTACAAACGGTACCACAATTATTCAGTTTGTAGCGCCTGGTAAAAGGCACCGAAAAGCGTCAAAATTTCATGGGGAATCAACAAAATGGATGGCCAGGTGAGGCCACTACAGTTATTACGTTTCGGCGAGCCAACGCCCTACAAATCAGTAAAAGGTGGTCAGGTGAGGCGACCTTTTGGCGACACAATGCCCAACCCACCAGCCAACGGTTGAGGAGGGAGACCGGGCTAACCGAGGGGCCAAAGGTACCATTTTTGTTTTATTTTTATTTAAATTTTTTTTTCTATATTTTTATTTTATTTTTATTTGTTCACTTAAACTTCAAATTTCAATTTTTTTTTATTATAATTCCATTTTTTTAAATTTTTGTTGTTCTCGAGCAATATATTACGGTAATTTGGCGCTCGACCGGGGTCACACATTGGCCTCGGTTTCACTCACTTTCGGCGATAGTTTTTCTTTTGTTTTGATTTTTCTTGTAAAAAAAATGAATAACTAAATTTTTCGGTTCGGTGTGACGAGAGAGGAATTCTATCGGAGTGGCGAGTCCAGCAGATGTGTCGTCTATTTGTGGGCGACCGTAAAATCCTGTAGCGAGTTAGAATTGCTGGAGATCTCTCCGGGTGAAAACAGGAATAGTCTGTTGAAAAGACGTATACCCTATTATGCTATTTCGTTGTGGCTGGGCATCGGCCTTTCGGGGTCGATGGGTCATTCGGGGGATTTCTTCAGCAGACTGGGTATTTGTCATTCACACCTGGTTATTATTAATTTATTACAGTTCCTGAAACTTCGTTTAACGAATTCTGAGTGTCGATTTTGTACCAAAAATGATAGCGCGAGGTGAGCGAACCGTTATTTTGTTTATAATTTTTTTTTAATTGATGTGTCAATGAAAAATCAAATCACATAGCAAACAATCGGTTCCACTGCTCAAAAGCAAGTGAACAGAAGAGGTGAGGTATATGTCATCATCATAAATATTCAACCGGTTCAACCGGAACTTTTTCTTTTGCTACTTATTTTGCTAAATGCACAGACACGAGAGAAAAAATACAATACAAATATAAAATTGTATATTGTTACGGTGACACCTAGATTAGAATAGAATAAGTTAATTTCATTAATTGTTCAATTGCATTTATGATTTATACTCAACATTTAGGCGTCATTTCTATACTAACATATTTGCTCGATTATTGATGCGCATTTAGGATTATTCTAGAAACAAATATTTTGGTATATAAAGGCGCGCGTTGACGTGGAATGCTGAGTTTTATTTTAAACGTGATACAGTGAAGATTAAATAGAAAGATTATTAAAGTGATTATTAAAGCGATTATTAAAGTGATAATTAAAAAGTGTGTTATAATTATAATAATTAATTGTGAATTTTGTGTTGTATAATAAATTGTGTTGTGTAAATAAATTGTGTGAGTTCAAATTTGAAGCAGTTGTATTTATTCACAATCCAGTGATTCGAACCTGAGCATGCAATTCTTTGTGTTCTTCACGACCCATGCCATTACCCTGAGATTTATCCGGCAAAACATAACCGTGAGAGAGGCCTCTGAGTGTTTAGTTCGCTTTATACGATCTTACCTACAGAGACAAAAGTTTAGAACCTATTGGAAAGGAAACGTCGGAGAGACATCTAGGAGTGACTAGTGTAACTAAAGATACTTCTAACGGTTCCGTTGTAGAACGGTTTATAGTAGTCTAGATTACAACCTCTAGATTAAATCTAGGCGAATCTAGAATTTTCGGTCGATCCATAAATACGTGTGCGACAAACAGGTCACATTCGGTGAATCATTAAGAAGATTCGGTAAACGCGATAAACTGAAAGCGAAAATATGGGTGTTATTAAAAACTGTAAATGGTGTTTTAAGTGAATTAATAAATAATTGTGGAATTTGTTTGTTGTTGTGATTTAGAGTAGATAAAATAAAAGTGGGGAAACTATTGGCGGAATATTTCGGGAGTATCCTAGTATAGTGGTGTAAATATTAGTATTTTCAGAAATATTGAGGAAACGGTCTGAATTACGAGAATTATTGTTGGGACCGTCAAATTTTAGAACGATATTTACAATCCAGTGATATGAACCAGATTTGACAGGGCAAATTCGTAACAATTAGTTTAATTGAAATATTTGTATCAAGCTTCAAAATGTTGTTGTGAGGCTCTGTTAAATGTTATTTTAGTACAAAGATCACCCACCACAGATTTTAATCAACAGGTCACATAAGAACCATATATTATAACCAATGGCAATTGTTTTAAACAGTTGGGATATCTCTTATTAGCGCAATTCAACTGTCCGAAAGTATTGGTATTAGGCTTAAACATCCTCATGAAAAAGTGACTTTAAAAAAATGGAAACATGAGCAACATTTTTAACCTAAGGAGAAATGGCTGTGACGATCTGCGTTGCATATCGTCACAAGGTTTGGTTTTATACCCCTGACCTATTTTTCCAGTGTAGAGTTTAGATAACCGAAGAAGAAATGTTGGAGACAGTCCGCGCGATCAGTTAATTTTGGATAAAAGCCGAGGTAAGCGAACGAAAGGGGACAGAAAGTAAAAATAAACGTGGTTGTTCGGTTGTTTTAGACGAGTAATTTTTTTAAAAGAAGCAAAATGGTATGCAAAAAAATATAAAATGCATACATAAGTTAAAAAAAAATATTAATAAAAATTAGTACATTTTATTAAGTTTAGTTTAAGTATGATAATTAGTTTTAATTGAAAAAGTTTGATTAATAATGATAATAAAAATAAAAACCGTTAAAATATAGTGACTAAAAACTAAAAAGTGAATGAGTTCTAGTGGACAATAAAAATTGTATAACGTTAAGTGAAAACATATTAAAAAAAACTAACATAGAAAACTTAGTGATACAAAAAAAATAATAATTTTAGAAATCGGTGCCTAACTAAAAAGTACAGTGCCTAAACATAAATCCTCAGGTGTAATAACTGTAGTGATTACGAGCACCTTAAATATAATAAACCAAATATAGTGACTAGAAAAAAAAAGGTTAAATGTTTAAAAGTGATGTGGTAACCGTTAAACAGTTTGTATGGTATATACGGTGGACCAGTGAACTGGAAGAAATTAATATAAAAAACCACCGAGCGTTATCTTAAGCATTCGATTACATGTGATGCAATTTAAGTTCGTATTGCTAGTCACAAAAGAGAAACAAAACATAACATTAAATAAGTACCACATAATAAATAAGTTACCTACATCTGTGTAATAATAATATTAACTAACTAATTTTTACAAAAATAATAATAATAGTAATATTAAATTAATCGAATGGACTAGAAATATAAAACCTATTACGACATATACCGTACACAAAGTATGTACCCAAAAAAAACCCTTACAACAAAAAAAACCGGTGAAGTTTTTGTTGGTACTTTAATTTGTTTAAGAACGCTCGAGTTTAAATAACTCGTTCGTTGGTACAGCTACAATACACCGCATACAAATTGGAACGACATTGATCGTATAGTATCCATACCAAATAAAATCATCTATCAACATATTGGCAGCCTCAACATTTCCATCACGCAACAGTAACATCGATCGCCAGGTAAACAAACATTATTATTTTTTGTTGTAAATTGTTGTTATATTTTAATTAGTTTATTTTGATAGATTACGTAAAATAAATAGTAAACTGGCTTAAGTAGTATAGAAAACATTATTAGTATTAAGATTAGGGTAGCAGGGTGTAGGGTAGCTAGCTATAGTAGTATACATTTATGTATATTTCCTTTTGTAAATTTTATTTTTGGATTATTTACTGTTTTTATATTAAATTTATGAATTCTAATTTGGAAAGCTTGCTTCTTTTAATTTCAAACCGAACTATGAGGGGCTAGTAGTCCAAATTATTAGAGGATGGTCTAGAGAGTAGGTATATGAGATTGTATGCCGAGGTGAGTTGGTCATGGTCCTTATAATTCATCCCAGTTCCTAATCTTCGTCCTGCGGTCTAAAACTGATCCATACATATTTCGGAAATCCCACCCCCCTACCCTGAGTCCTAGCCGGAGTTAACTGACCGCCCGAAATTTCTGTATGGATACTTCTGTTAACAGGGCGAAAATAAACCAGCGAAATTGAGACATCGAGATCGCTCTGTCGTTGGCTTCGAATCGCTCTCGTTACATGGCTTATCTGAGAGAACTACGATATAGAACTAGAAGGAAAAATAGATTATATAGTGGCTGTAACGCAAGTATTAGATGACTAAAGTTTTACAGATTTAAAAATACAAGACGAATTTTCCTCCCAAGTTGTTATTGTCAATATTTAAGGTAACGAATTCATTTGCTAAATTTTCTTATATTTAGGCTTGTAACTTTTTGCGGTTTAAAAATGATATTTACAGTATGCTAAATTTAAATTTTTGTATCTGAGTTTCGCAAAACCAAATAAATATTTTTTTCTACAACTAAACAAAATATAAACATCGGAAATGGATCCTGACATTAAAGAGCTCATTAAAATAATATTGAAAGACTTACGAAAGCCGAATTGAGAAAGGCGAAACCCGAGATAAGTCAAGCATAACCTGATGAAAGATGGGCAAAATCCGAAGTGTTGATGGTGCGGTTGCCACATCAGTAAAGAGAATAGCAACAACCAGCAATCCTTAGTGAATCTGAAATGCCAAAATTCTACGTTGCAAATTTACCATCTGACGATTTGTAAGTATGGTGTCTGTGCCAGGACCCAACAAGGCGCTAGACGCTGAGACGTTTAAGGCAAACTTCGTAACAAGATGGACAGTCAAGAGACGCCACACGAAGCAGCAGGAGTGGATACTGTAAAAATGACATTGCAAGACAACGTTAATATTGCGGCACGATTAAATAGCCTTAGAATCGACAAGTCAATGGTTTGGTAAACAGGCGTTTCGAAACGTAAGGTGTTGGCAACCCACGTTAAACTACAGTGGAACAGCAGCAAAGAAAATTCGGAATAGAACGCTAAAATAAGTGTGAGGCAATTCTTTTCCACAGTGACTGCGGAAAATAATGTTCTGATTGCAAGCAGGTCGGTCACAGAGCAGGTTATTGTAAGTCAGCAGAATCAAAACGACGCTTCCGTAAAAGACGAATTGAATTTAATGCACGTTTCGACCCAAAAGTTTGTTACAAACAGCACGAATTGAAATTAAAGCTCAATTACGAATCTGACAGGACATGAGATTAGAATTATTGTATAAGAAATCAGCTCGATTGATTATTCGGATTTTGCTGCACCGCTAGTAGCCGTCACAAGAAAGAACGGGAGTATTTTTAGTTCCGTAGAACAATTAGCAGAGTTGAATGAGTCACCAAACAAGTATCCAATGTCAACACCGGAAGAAATATTCTCGAAGCTCATCAATACCGAGTGTTCAGTAAAATCGACCAGTCCGATGCATTCATGCAGGTAGAGATGGATGACGAATAAAAAACTTTTGACGATTTATACCCCTTGTGGCCTATACCGAGTAACCCGAAAGCATCTGGAATAATTAATCGATACAATGTTGAGCGGAGCTAAAGATAATTTACTTTTCATTGACGATCTTATGGTTGGAGGAAGTGATGAGGAAGATCATCATGATAACTATTTTTCTGTCGAAAAGATTTTATTTGACAAGAAATAGTTCGAATTCTTGGCCACAGACGGCACAATAGGCTGACGACGTCCAAAGTCGTTCGTCCATTGGAAGAACTGTTGAGCTATGACTTAAAATTTGATTAGCACCCGGCGCATCAAGAAGTTTTTGAGATGCTTAAAAATGTCAAACTTGGCGTTACCCACTATGATCCGAAGAACAAAACAATAATATTTTCAGCGTTGTCATTCATATTCGTTCTGTGTTTTATCAATAAACAACGGTCGGAAATTTGAGGTTTAGACGGATGACAAACCACTGTCGTCTACTTATGGATCGCAGAGAGGCATTCCGGTATATACACTGCTAGCCGTTTGCATCGATACGTCATAATTTTGCTCACTATTTCACCATTAAATATGTGGACATGGGGAGTTTTGTGTATGCAGATTTCACCTGGAAATTAATTGTCAGTCGTGAGAAACCAAATAAAGAATTTGTCATTGCGAGTTTGGGAAACGCAAACTACAAAAAAGCTGCCAATAGCATTTGATGCCTTGCAATATGAAACTAGTATAAGTGAAACATTGGTGTCCGCCCTCATCGAGAACATTTGGCTACGATCACCTAAGAAGGTGAAGAAACCGCCAGAGGTTACAAAAATTCTCGCTCAATGAAAAGAACTAATGATTATCCAAGGTAGCAAATTTTATGGCGATTGCATCGTTGTTCCGAGTCGCTACCGTAACCACATTTTTTCCGAGCCGTACCAAGGCCACCTAGGAGTCACCTGCATGCAAATTTTGACATAAAGCAAAGAGAATTAACAATCGATTGACAAAGATGTCGAGAATCTGGCAATGCTCTGAGGAAATGGCGCTGCGGCGCCACTGTGCAAGACTGCTCATCGATTATTGGAACACGTAAATTAATTTGGTTTGGTCATCATTAACGTATTAAGCATATCGTAAATATCGGAAGATCCCCACAGATACCGATAAGCACAATAAGAAGTTAGACTTTTTTTGTTTTCTCATATCGAAGTAGTGTTATTGTAAACTTTGATTTTTAATAGAGGGGGGGGGGGGTGTAATGTTGTGACATTACATTAATATATATGTTGTGAGGTAGCAGCACGGGTAGGAACGAAAACGCTATCTATAAGGTACTTGAGTGTGACAGTTGTATTACACATCGAGAATGTGACGGTCGCATGAATAATAATAAACAGATCAATCTTAATTATCCGCGAGGGGTTGTAGTGATGCCTAATTTTGAATATAGTTTGAAATTTATTTTTCAATATTTTTTTTTATTTCATTTTTTTTGTGATGTTTTCAATGATTTCCGATGCACCCCGAATTTTTCCTACAAAAATGTGTTTGTCAAATCACCTCATTTCCGCAAAAATTTTAGAAAAACGATCAGGACTGGTACTGCTGCAAAACTGATTTACAATCATTTAGTCCATAGTTATTTTTTCCATAAATGATATACATTTTAAAATATTCGAGAAAAACGTGAAAGCTCAAATGGTAGCTTACACCTCGAGTGGACCGATTTAGGTTAAATAAAACAAGTACTTCCTTCCCGATAAGTTAATCCGCTTAGGTTGTACAGAAGTCAATTGTTGAAAAAAGTTAGTTTGTTGAAACATTAATTTAGATTTTTTAAAAACTTTAAAAGCTCTAAACCGATTTGAATAAAAAATCATTGAGATTTATGAGAAAAATATAAGTTTAAAGTTGAATCGTCATCAGCCGATCCGTTAGTGCTGTACGGACATTTAATCTGCAGCGACCACATACACGCACATATACGAGCACTCACACACAGAGATTTTTGCAAATACCAAACTATTTTGAGTTCGGGTGAAAGATTTACAGGACAAAATTTTCCATGATTACTACTTCTTGGAGGTGTACCTGATATGTAGTATTCCGAAAGCTTTACTTAAAGCTCTTTTCGATCCAACCGATAAAAATATAATGTATCGTACATGTCTATGCGAGTATATCTGCCCTACTAGAAAATAAAAAATTACCGAAAAGCTTTAAAAGCTTTTAGTTAGGCTAGCAGTGTCTATTACATATATATTCACACATATAAGCGAGGTACACAAAGTAGATTAAAAAAATTATTATTTTATAAAACTTAAAAGTAATTTTTATCCAAATATAATACTTTAAGTACCTACAATTAAATATTCAAATGTAATTGTTGGATTCAATTTGGAAAATATATATAAAAAAAAATGAGAAAAACAATTTTCTTTTTCTGTGCTATATATGTGTGTGTTATTAATACGGCAGAATACCGTGCTTTCTGCTTTCCCGTGTTAAACATTGCACAAAAAAAAGAACTGGTTGAAAAACGAAATCATTCCGAAAAGCTCATGTATTATTCATTTTCGTTTTTGTTGTTGTTGCTGTTTATTTTTAAGTCGTTTATGAATGAAACTCTCACAAAAATTACATTCTTCACTAGTAACAGTACATTTATATACGTATATGGAATAATACCGTATACATTGTTCATTCGAAATAAAAATGTACCAAACACAAAGTACGATATAAAAATAAAAGGAAAAAAAAAAATTAAGATTTGGCAAAACAAAGTACAAAAGTGAGTAAGTGGCTTGTGTGAGAGAGGATTAGAACAATTTAATATAAAGAATGAGATGATTTTTCCTGGAATTATATAAATTTTTGTTGTATTTTTATACAGTCTGGTGGTTTGACTGGAAATAACATTAAATGAGAAAAATGAGGAGTGAGGGGGCTGAATAATATGTATAAGCTGAAGAAAATTGGGGTTGTTTAGATTTGATATTATTTCACAAATAAAATAACATAACAACATGTATATGTGTACAGAAAAGGATGGAATTGAATGAATGAAAATTGAATATTTTTTGCTTCTGTTATTTTATTACTGAAGGGGGTGGTATGTATTATGCGAATGAAATGAGACGGAAGCAGGTTGCATAAAAGAAAGTAATATTTTTTCACATTTTGATGTATAATACATGAACTTTTTTTTTGTATGGTTTGATTTTGAATCTGGATCGTTTGTGTTTCAATTAGGATACCATATTTAATTTTTAATTTATTTAGATTATAAATATTTTGTTAATGTGAATATGATTGTGTAACAATACATAAAAATGCAAAACATAATGTACATATTCAAAATTTTTGTAAATAGAAATAATATTAAATTTGTAAGGAATTCAAACCTCAAGAACGTTGATGATGAAATCTTCCGTCGACTAGCCTTATAGTAAACTAGATGAGGAGAGAAATATTTTTCTGAATACATAATTTTAATTTTATTTTTTGAAAGAAAGTGTATGGAAAGTAGACTGACTGTTCCATTATTATTGTCCATCAAAACTTGATGGATCGTGTTTCCATCTGCGAATTCTTGGCCAAACGAACGAAATCGAGCGATTTTTGAAGCGGATGGTGGCTAACCGTCAAGAAATGCGTCACATATGGCAATGTCAAGGAGAAACGTTCATGGTAGAAGGCTGGCGAAGCGGACTAAACGGTAGCCAAACTAGGATTGACCGCCAGGAATGTCTTGCTGTGTGTTTGTTGGGATTTGAATGGAATTATCTACTACTATGAGCTGCTGCCCAATGGTCAAACGCACAATTCGGACCCCTAGTAGTTCGACTGACTGATAGCAGCAATTGCCCAGAAGCTGCCATAATTAGCCAACAGGAGAAGCGTCGGGTTCCACTAGGACAACGCAAGGCCTCACACATTAATGATGAGCTTTGACAGCTTGGTTGGGTAGTTAATATGCATCCACCTTAAAGTTCGGACCTGATACCAAGCGAATATTATCTCCTATTGTTCATGGCATACGATCTTGGTGGTATAAAAATGGCCTCAATCGGAGTTTGTGGAAACTGGCTATCTCAGTTAACTGCTAATAGGAACAAGGCGTTTTGGAAAAGCGGTATAACGAAATTGCCTTCTAAATGGCATCAAGTTATCAAAAAAAACGTTGCATATTTGAGTCAAAATGACTGGTTGTCTGCCATGCTACAATACTATTAAAGTCAGCCGAAAGATTCCAGCCAAAAGATAAAAAATCGATAATGCAGATAGTGTCTTCGCTATCCCAGCCGAAAGTAAACAACTTGGACAATGTTGATTGATTTCTTTCAGCCGAAAGATATCAGCCGACTTTTAATGTCTGTTAACAACAGTCCAATTAAGAAATTCTGATGGGAATACGGGGGTGTAATTTAAAAAAACTTTCCATTGGTCAATTTTTGTAAAAATCATTGTATGGCCCGGCGTTCTTGTTTAACCTAAATTCGCATTGATGCCACTATAGTCATTTGATAGGCCCTAATGCCTGTTAACAAAAGTCTAACTTTGAAGAAGTTCTGATGGGGAACCAGGGGTGTAATTTGGAAAAAAATTCATTGTTCAATTTCTGTAAAATTCATTGAATGGCCTGGCGCTCTTATTTAACCTAAATTTGCATTGATGCCACTACTGCCATTTGATAGGCCCTAATGCTTGTTAACAACAGTCCAATTTTGAAGAAGTTCTGATCAGGAAACAGGGGTGTAATTTGAAAAAAATGTCATAGTTCAATTGCTGAAAAATTCATTGAATAGCCTGGCGCTCTTCTTTAACCTTAATTCGCATTGATGCCACTATGAGCATTTGATAGGCCCTAACGCCTGTTAACAACAATCCAATTTTTAAGAAATTCTAATATGATACAGGTGTGTAATTTGAAAAAAATTTCATTGTTCAATTTCTGCAAAATTCATTGAATGGCCTGGCGCTCTTATTTAACCTAAATTTGCATTGATGCCACTATGGCCATTTCTTCAAAACTAGAATGTTGTTAATAGGCGTTAGGGCCTATCAAATGGTTAAAGTGGCATCAATGCAAATTGAGGTTAAACAACAGCGCCAGGCCATTCAATGAATTTTTCAGAAATTGAACTATGGACTTTTTTTCAAATTACACTCCTGTATCCCCATCGGAATTGCTTCAAAACTAGACTGTTGTTAACAGGCATTAGGGCCTATCAAATGGTTATAGTGGCATCAATGCGAATTAAGGTTAAATAAGAGCGCCAGGCCATTCAATGAATTTTGCAGAAATAGAACTTTAGACTTTTTTTCAAATTACACCACTGTATCCCCATCAGAATTGCTTTAAAATTGGACTGTTGTTAACAGGCATTAGGGCCTATCAAATGGTCATAGTGGCATCAATGCGAATTAAAATTAAATCAGAGCGTCAGACCATTCAATGAATTTTCCAGAAATTGAACTTTGGACTTTTTTTCAAATTACACCACTGTATCCCCATCAGAATTGCTTCAAAATTAGACTGTTGTTAACAGGCATTAGGGCCTATCAAATGGTCATAGTGGCATCAATGCGAATTAAGGTTAAACAACAGCGCCAGGCCATTCAATGAATTTATTCACAAATTGCACCTTTTCAAAAAAAATTTACAATTTCCCGACCAAATGTAGACATATCATAAACTAAAACTTGTATTTTTAATATCATTTTAAAGAAGTAAATAAAATGAATGAAAAATAAGTTTTCTTTAATATCGGCTGGTATCGGAATTTTCGGCTGAAATATATTGATCAACATTGTTGAATTTTTATTTTAGGTTATCAAACCAAGGACACAATCTGCATTATCATTTTTTTTATTTTCGGCTGGCAACTTTCGGCTAACTTTAACAAGGTCATGCTACAAGCCTCGAAATAAACGTAAAAATAATGAATTTCTTTTTCCCAAACCGTCACAACGGGTGGTTTATCTAGCGTTTGCAATTTCAACTACTGGTTATTTCGAGTGTGACAACACTTATGCCATTCGTGTTATGACAGATAGTTAGTTTGTTTGGTGTTAACGAAATAGGTCGCTCTACGCTTGAACAAAACTGGGAAATTAGAAAACTTACTTTCAAAGTGGTGAGGATTTTGCCCAAACTGTAAGAAATTTACATGTAAAATTCAGTAGAAATTGGCAATTTGTGGATCAATTTGTGAAGCGAGCTCGTGAAGTTGGATTGCTATTGGATAAACCAACACGTGCACGTGCATTTACATCGCGTACAGTTGAGAAAATTGCACCTGTTGCTCAGAATGTGCCTGAGCATCCATCAACATCAACTCGCTATCGTGCTCAAGAATTTAACATTTAACGAAGTTATGTATCTAGAATTTTGTATAAACGCCTCAGTACAAAGGGTTCAATCAGTGCAGAAGCCGACAGAAAATGACTATCTGCAACGTTTTCGGTTCGCTAATTGAACTGTGGAATACTCTGGAAGAAAATGAGCATTTTTACCGAAAAATCATCTTTTCCGACTAAGCTCGTTTTCACATCATAGGCTACGTCAACAAGCAAAATTGACGCATTTGTGCTCAGAAAATCTACACAATATGGAGAAGCCGCGATGAATGCACATCGAGTGACAGTTAATTTTGTACCGGCGGTATCATTGGTTTTCTTCGAAAATGAGCAAAGAGCCGCCCTGACAGCTAATGAAGAGCGTAACCGAGCCAAGATAAACAAGGTTTTATTACCCAGAATTCAAGAGGGGGCACACACAGTGTTGTGCACCTACGCGTATATCAGAATTGTCTACATGTTGGTGTTGAAAATAGCTTAGGCATTTGATTTTTTCGTAGACAATGTCGACAATTGGTGGAATATGTAGATAATGTAGATTACTGTTTTTTCTTGTTGTTTTCCAATTGCTTATCTCACTAATATTATCTGTCGCATAGCATTTGGTAGACTAACGTACGCCAGTGTAGCTTACGTAACTGTGATCTTCGTTTGAACCTCCAAATATCGATGTAATCAAAACTGACAAGATATAAAGAGACGTTGTGAACAATCGACGGTTTATTATTATGAAAACGTCAAAAATCATGCAAATGTGAAAAAACCCAGATGTTTTTATACCACGGCATGATGAGGAAAGTGATATCAGCCCTCGTGCTTTTTAGAAAAAGTAATTCGTGATCGTAGATTTCTATTAGTGATATCCATTTGGGTTATAATGGAAATTACAGAGTTAAAATGAGCATTGATTAAATTATCGGAAATATCAGCCCTCAACGAAATATTAATAGGGGCAGGCATTTCAAACTTTCGGTGAGCCAGGACGAACTGACTTCATTTGTGATTAAATCAACCCAATCCCAAATTTTGTTTGTTTCTCTTGGTGTGACGTTCCATCGTTATTTTCGGAAACAATTTAGCTACAATTTCTAACCGATATCACGGCGTTGGTCCACTTCTTCTTCTAAATGTGTATGTATACGTTAATGAATGGCGAGTTATATTTTTTATGACACAAGGCATCTTACGTCTTGAAAATTTATGATGAGTTTCCTGTTTCTGTTTGAATATGAAGTTATATTGCCTGAAATATCCAGGAAGAATTTTATAAAACTTTCACATTAATACATCCTATAAGTTAAACATTTACTGGTCTGGGAAACTTTTCTGTGCTTTAACAATTTATTGCGTGATGAGGTTAACAATGACATTCTGAAGAGTTTGCTGATTGCTTAAATTATCTACAAACGTTGTCTACACGTGTAGAATATTAATAAACTAGCGGTGTAGACAATACCGCACAACACTGCAGTCTACATTACAAATATCTTCTATTTTATCGATATCACAACTTTTGTTTGCTTACCAGTACCATTGCCAACTACAAACAAGCAATTGTTGCCGACTTCTGAGACTCAATCAACATGCAGCAGAAGCATTAGTGTGGTAAAAACAAGAAGATAAATTAAGAGATTTGTGAGTAAAAAATTTTAAATTGTAAATTTAAACGCGGTTCGAATCATTCAAAAAGTAAAAGACTACGCTTCATATCGAATCAATGTCAATAAGTTACATTTTGATTCGATGATAAATTCTGATTCTTGGTCAAAGGGATTTTCATCAAAGAATCTGAGTTTCCGAAAAAGCAATTGTTTTGAATACAAGAAACACAAGCCATTATTTAATTAAAACCCAGGCAACCGAGCAACTTCAATGAAGGTTTCAATATGCGTACTACGGATGAGGTTGGTGATGTCAATGCCTGACTTGATGTTCTTTTCACGCACGGAAAACCTGATGAAAACACAAACCTTACTGCATTTTTCATCTTTAGAGAACAACTTCAATACTCCAGGACAGAGCAATATATGTGTGTATCTAAACCTTGCGAAACTCAAACTGATATTGATATAAAACCAATCAAAAAAATCAAACTTATGACTATGTCACACTGACCAGTTTTTCACTTTGAGGTTGATCTTGAAAAAATGTTGGGAGTACATAGCCATTCACCATGTCCGGCGATGCTTTTTTATACTTTGCACTAGTTCATACAAACCTGTTTGCTTCTGCTCTAACGTGCCATGCAAGGCTATAAAGACGGAGTTAGAGCAAGTATCATAGAGCTGGCTCCAAACATTATTATTTGTCAGTATCAAAATCTGTTCGTTTCAAACTGGTTCCGACCTGCTGTGGCGAAAATCTTCAAATATTACCAGTGAGATCGATCAATCAGCTGTACCATTCGTTCGTACTAAGCCTTCAAAAATATAAACTTAAACGAGAACACCATTTAAAGAAGATTCCCAGCAGAGCTATTCTAATCGATAATAACATAGATAATTTGAAAATTCGAGAATAATTGATTGTGCCAAAAAATTAGCAATCCCGAACCGCCAACCATTTGAATCTAATAAAATTCTAACCATAGTTCAGAAGTGCTAAGAGAAAGAACATTTCCGGTAATGAATAACTTAGTTAGGAACGGATATTGCAGCAAGATAGTTTGAAACCTATACAATTTCACACATTAAACTTAATGGGTTAACTATCGAATTTTGGCATACAACCCCATTTGTCAAATCTTGGCTGCAGAACAACAATTTAACATAAGACACCAGAATGAAAAATACAAAAATCGGACAGAAGAGTTATTTTCCAATTGTTTATAGTTGTTTGCACTGATCTCAAATTAATAAAATTTCCGTTTCTTCATTTCTACAATCTTTTATTAACGCATATTTTTAAATTCTAATCGTTTACGAAGCCGTTAAAAAAATACAGGAAAGCTTTTTATAGACTTTCAGTAAGTCTTCTTCGCACTGTGTTGTTCTATCAAATTGTCTTTTTGCAATCGAGTAAGGTCACACTTTACAAAGCACTGACAAGACTTGTGCTAACATTTGGAAATTAAAGTTGGATCTTGACAACCAGTGATTGCTGAATACTGTTTTTTTAAAGGAAGGTCTTTCGACTCATTTATGGTCCAGTTATGATTGCGATCAACGAATATCGGACTCGATTGTATTTCAAAAATAAACGCCTCCTTCAATATTGTGATATTGTCAGATAAAAATTTTAAAATTTTCCATCAACAACTAATGAGCGCACGTTATAGGGGAAGACGTAGACTAATACCATAGACACATATCTGGTTTCGTAACTAGGATTATGAAACTATATGG
Organism: Nephrotoma appendiculata; assembly: GCA_947310385.1. Lineage (NCBI taxonomy): Eukaryota > Metazoa > Arthropoda > Insecta > Diptera > Tipulidae > Nephrotoma > Nephrotoma appendiculata. The sequence goes on from OX371225.1 coordinate 70,445,415, forward strand.
TTTGCGGGATGAAAACTCAAGACACACTTTTTTTTTTTTTTTTTTTTTTTTTTTCAATTATTTTTATTTATTGAATCTTTCAAAACATGAAAATAACAATAAGTTTTCAAATCTTAAAAACTAAGTTAATTTTGTAAATCTGCGGGAGCAGAATCTACTTTTGTTCAATAAGTAAACTTAATAATTTATTAATTTATGCTATTGCAGCCATCGTTTTCTTCTTTAATCGCGAAGACGTAGGTATATCTTGTAGGTTTCGCGCCAGCAAATTCGGATGAGATACCAGTTTCCCTGCATAGCTGATCTGCATCTTTTTCAATTCATCTTTGACAGTTAGGATGCTAAGGTCCTTATGTATATTTTTGTTTTTTACGAACCAGGGTGCTCCTGTAATCATTCTCAGAATTTTTGACTGTGTTCGTTGGACAATGTTGATATTCGAATTTGAGGTTGATTGCCATAATTGACAACCATACGACCAAATTGGTTTAATCACTGTATTATACAGAAGAAGTTTGTATTCTAGGTCAATAGTTGAATATTTCCCCATCAACCAATGCATTTTATCAATTCTTAGTTCGATATGGTCTCGTTTCATTTCAATATGTTTTCGCCTCAAGACACACTACAATTTCCTTTGTCTTCTCGTTTGGTTTTAAATAGTAATGTAGTAGGCATTGACAAAAATGCCAAGATTGACATTTAATTGACTTTTAAATTGTCATAAATGACTTTTCTGTTGACAAAACAGTAAACAAATTATTCCCGCCAACCAAATATCTCAATGACAAACAGAAAACTCAAAGGAAACTAGATTTTCTTGGTAAACTATTAGTGTCCGGAATCTCCATTTTTGATGTATTCGGCGTTGGGAGCACAAAAATGCCTCGGGATGAAAAAAAATATCTCATTCCGAAACTATGTTTAAACCGAGTTGCAAACCATTGTTAGGGGTGACACTTTACAACGAAACCATGGTTAACTCGAAATCGTAGTTATGAAACCAGTAATGTATCTATAGCATAAGCTGATGGAAAAACTTCGAATAAAACTTGGGAACAATAGAATGTCGAAACTAAAAGCTAGAGAGAGAGAGATAAAAAAGATTCACTAGTTCGTTGTATTTCATTTCAAATCATCATACGAAAAGTTAGATATAATAGGATATACCGGGTTATTTTTTTTAAGCTGAATCTTTCAAACATCTCGGAAAATAAGCATTCTACGAAAAAAATATCCATTATCAAAATTATATCATTCTACGGGGAGGTACATAAGTGCTAAAATTAGTACCCCACCTTCCTTTCTTGTAGATGGCCTCCACCCCTCCTACAAGAAAAGAAGAAACTTTGAAATTAAAGTAGGAATCCCTATTCAGTATTGCAGATTCGGATTCTACGGCTAAAAGTACATAGGATTTCTTTGACACATTTTTATCGTTTCATGATAGATGGCACTGTTAACCCTAATCATCCCGAACGTTAATTTTTCGAATTTTTCAAAAATATTTAGATGCTCATCTTCTACATCAAAAGGAGAAGAATTGTATATAGAGTTTCCAATATCGAGTATCGAGTACCCGGGTACTCAGGTATTTTTGACCAGTTTTCAATACTCGACTACTCGTGTATTTTCGTCGAGTACTCGAGGAAACACGTAATTTTTTTTTTATATATTTGTAACTTTTGTAAATTTTGTAAATTTTGTTAAATATGTAATTTTCCTTTTTTTATTTTTATTTTCTAATCTATGCTAACATGTAATTGGATTTGTATATCTGTTTGTTAGCTGTATTTGTGAATAAATAAATAAAAATAAAAAATAAAAATATATAATATCCTAATATGCTCATACTTTAATTAATTTCCAATAAATTTTTATATACAAAAACAGTAAACACTGGAAGAGAGGAACTGGTTAGACAACGTTTAGTTGAATGTAAAACATTGCAGGCTAATAAATATTGAAAGTCAATTGTGTTATAACCACACAATTCATTTAGCTGTTCTTAAGGTTATGTATAAAAATCCTAACGCCACCACCATCAATACGCAAGAAGAATTATATGAAGATAAGGACGTAGATGAGGATAACCTCAGTGACTCCAGCAATTATAATGAACCTGGCGATGACGAAAATTTAACTATAGATTATACACTCTCAACAACTAGAATCGAACGATAAAACATAAAAAAATCTTTGGATGAAATGAGAAAAACCATTAAGTTTTTTAAAAAATCATCGATTCGAACGGCAGTTTTAAATAAAAAATAAACCTTAAAAGAGGGAAAATTATTAAAACTAATACTTGACTGCAGAACTCGGTGGAATAGACTAGCTACATCTATCAAGCGTTTCCTGAAATTACACACATACGTTAACTTTGCTTTAGATAAACTCGGTGTTGAAGATGTTACCGAAGGCAATATTGAAACTCTAACGGAAGTTGCAGGCATCCTTGAGCCGCTTAAATTGGCAGTTGAAGAACTTAGTAAACAGGAATCAAACCTATTGTCTGTGGAGGGTACACTATTCTATATTTTTCAACAAGTGAAAAAATTTAATACTCCCTTGTCTCTGGGATGAATGCGATAACTATAGAAACTAATCAACACCGAAACGTAGAAATTGTATCACTCTTATATTTTCTTCATCATGAACGTTACCCCAATTCCAACGAATTTTTTACATATTCCTCAAAAACATTAATCAAACAATCAGCTAAAGTGCTATAAAGTCACTTATTTTCAGTGACTTAGCCGGATGCAGCTGTTATAAGCTCGTGTGATGAAAACGTTTCATCACCTATACAGCGAGCTTTGGCAATGCCTCAATTCCTTTACTGTGCCGAAGTCAGAAGTTTCATCTGGTTCGTCTAATAAAAGTAATATTGGAAAGGAGTTCAAATTTATAGAGAATGGAAAACCAACAGAAGAAATGGCAATGGCGGCATGCTTGCATAATGCTTGAAACAGAGGTGCGGAAAAACCCGTGCGTTTAAATTAGAATACACTACTTTAAATGATATGAAATACATATATTCCGCATAGGATGCGTTTTTCCGCAAGCTGTTTCAGGGTCTATTTTTTAATTCAACCGGAGCAAACAGGCTTACTCCGCACTAAAAAAAATAAAGTGGTTAATCTGAATAAACCGTCAGTCAATTTGAAGAAATAGCGTTCAATATAGCGTCAACGAAGAGGGGCAATCAGTTTGATTACTTTTTATTCAAATTTTAAATTAAAGAGTATTTTTTTTAATTTAACGAAATTTCTTCGAACTGAATAAATTGATTGAAGAAATGCAATTGATAAATTGACAAAATTTATTCAATTCAATTAAGATCTAGCTATCGAATTGAATAAAATTTCGTCAAATTAAAGAATGTTTTACTGGAGGTTTAAATAAAAAATTCGTTGATTTGAATAAATTTTTTCATATTAATTCATTGAATTTAATGAAAGCATTGTTGAAACGAATAAAACTATCGTCAATTTGAATAAAATATTTGTCAATTCAAAGAAAAATTATTTAAAATATCTATCTATATATATATATATATATATATATATATATATATATATATATATATATATATATATATATATATATATATATATATATATATATATATATATATATATATATATATATATACATCCATTTTAAAACAAAAATCCACCGCCTCAATAAATGAGTTCAAAATGTATTTCACGCCATCGAAATACACCTTAAACTCTGTTGGGCCTAAAATACTCAGCGGCTGAATACAAAATTCGTTTGCATTTCGGTGTATAATTTTCGCCTCACACTCTTGCAAAATTGCCCCAAAATCAAGAAACTTCCTTGGGAATCAGTTATTGAAATTTAGTTCTGACCCTTTTTTGTTTGCTCCTTCTACAACGCTGGTAGTTGGAACCAGTACACTGTGAAGTAAATGGAAAATCGCGCAACATCGACCATCTAAATAAAAATAAATTATTAAATTGTTGTAATTTGATAAACTTAGAATTTTATTAACTTACTGTCAGTGACATGTTTCATTTGTTGCAAGTATTCAACAAGTTATTTTGATGACGGATTTGGCAATATTTTAAAAGCAAATGCATCAAAGTTTAAAATAAGACTCGACGAATTTGAATTTTAATAAAAATCAATATTCACTATCACCTATGAAGTAAAAAGTAATTATTTATTTAAATATATTTATGAAAGGATTTGCACGAATAACAAAAAAAGAAGACTTACTTGTACATTCCACACGAAGTTCTCAAATTTGAAAATCCATTTCTTTATTTTGACAGCTCTGCTTTTTTTCCTGCTTGCTAATACAATTTCCATTAGATCAATACATAGAGGTTGGTTAAACGTCATGATACGTACTCGGGTACTCCAGTATTCAATTTGTTGACTATAAAATTAAACACACTAATAAATAACTGAAATATAAATTAAGTTAGAAAATTCGGTGAGTATTTTTTGAAAGTTATTATAGATTTTAGAAAAGCGTGTTATGCGAGAGCTATAATTCATTTGGTAGTATTAAGAAATGTTACTAATCTGTTTGCTGAACAATGCCCCCAAAAATTATTCAATTCGGTTATCCAATTCGAGGTTGATAAAGTAGAAATCTGTATACCGACATCTGTCAAAGATAAACGTCAAGTACGCTGTCATTTATTTAGATGACATTCTGCCATTTAAGAATATGGAGCATTTAACAATCGACCAACGCGTTAAAATTAAACGCGGAAAAACAGGCCGTCGATGCTGATTTTTCGAACGAAATTTTCTTCAGTGATGAAGCTCATTTTTCGCTTGGTGGATACGTTAATAAGCAAAACTGTAGAATTTGGGGCTCAGAAAATCCACAATTGATTGTAGAGAAGCCATTACACCCGGAAAAAGTCACTGTTTGGTGCGCATTGTGGTCTGGTGGTGTGATTGGGCCGTATTTTTTTGAGAACAACCATGGACGAACCGTTACCGTCAATTCTAAACGCTATGGCCGCATGTTAACCGATTATTTTTTTACGAAAATCGAAGATTATGATCTTGACGATATGTGGTTCCAGCAGGATGGAGCAACCAGTCACGTAACACGAGCAAATCGAGATCTTTTGCAAGAGAAATTTCCTGGACGTTTGATTTCGCGATTGGCTGATGTCAATTGGCCTCCAAGATCCTGTGATTTAACGCCTTTGGATTTCTTTTTGTGGGGCTACGCGAAAGATCGTGTTTACGCAAACAATCCTCAAACTCTTGACGAATTGAAAACTAATATTCGTAAGGTAATGGCCGAGATACCGCCCGAAATGTGCCGAAAAGTCATTGAAAATTACCTCAAAAGAATCAAGGCCTGTAAGAAGTCCCGTGGAGGACATTTGAATGATATCTTGTTTAACTAAAAATGGCAAGGATCAATCTGTAAAATGAAATAAAAATTACAATACATTCCGAATATTTTGTGTGTTTTTTTTAAGTTTACTTTATCAACCTCGAATTGGATAACCCGTTACATACCAACTTGTATCTCATGTGTTTCTTATACTGCTTCCATTTGTTGAATTAGCAGTTTGGATTTAGGCCAATCTAAAAATTTTGGTTGCTTGCCAGTGGTGTTCTAGTTCTGCCCAAGAGCAATAGTCAGTCATAATCGCTTCCAGTTGCTCGTTGATGTTGACTCTGGAGGTTCTAGTTTTGAGATGAACTTTTAAGCATGCAGAACTATTAAAACAAAATACATTATTACCAGTGTATTTTCTGTAATATAGTTTATATAAAACACAAACACTTTTTTTATTAAAATTAAACACAAAAAAGACGCCAAGCCACTAATCAAAAAACACAATTTGTCTAATCAAAAAAAATTAAGCTGCAATTTATCACAATAAAGATTGAATCACAAATACGCAAATATTTGCTTACCTATTTATTGTTATATTATTCACTATATTATTAACTCATATGTTATTCATAAAAATATTATTTTTATTAAAAATTTATAACTCTATTTTAACACACGTATTAAATGTTTCCGAATAAACAACGCACATTGAAATGACTTAAAGTTAGTTTTCCTCGTGGTTTAAAATAATATAACTAAACTTTCGTCAATTTGAAGAAATTTCTTCAAAATTACGCTTTTTTTTCCTAGAGGTGGTTAACAATTTTGTAAAATTGAACAAATTTATTTGATTCAACGAAATTTAGTAGAATTTTTTGAAATATCAATTCTTCAACGAAATCACAATTTCATCAAAATGAAGAAATTTAATCAAATGTATTATTAATGAAAAATTAATCAAATTTGAAGAAATTTCTCATTAATTTGAATAATTTTCTTTTTTTTTGCAATTAATTGAATATTTCATAATCAAATCAGTAGTAATTACCATCAAACTGAATAAATCGGTTCTTCAAAGTTCAACGAAATCGATTATTCAATTTCACCTACGAGATTTTTTTGAGTGCGGGTAGTGTACACCGAGCAAAGGTTGTACTGGGTAAAATTACCAGGGATGCATAGAGTAATAAATTGTTTTTTACTTTGCACACTCTTCGTACACTGACATTAGTTTCAGAGTAAAATTTTAAGAACCGAGTAAGCGCGGTGTAAGCACAGTTGACAAATAAAAACGCAGTGTGCAGAGTAAAATTACCCAGGTTGAATAAAAAAATACGGAGTATTTTTTGTCAGCGCACTGCCTGCTCGGGATGAATTAAAAAATAGACCTATTTCTAAAAAACGCACCGCAGCAGCGTTGACTACATAACAAAAAAAAAATCATGCGTTAATATTAACATCACGTCGGCTTTTCAATGTTTTGACAGAAATTCCAAAACAAATTGTATATTGTCTATTGAAAACTATAGTGAAAAATAAAAACGCAATGTCAGAAAAATACGCTCATGTAGTTAACTTGCGTTTTCGTATGCGTATTCGCATGCGTAAAATCCGCACATCTGTTTCCAGCATAAAGCTTTACTTACAATACGTCCAACATCAACAGCATGCGAGCGTGTATTTTCAGTATCAGGCATCATAATGATGAAATTGCGAAGTCGCCTTAACACTAGCACTCTCAATGCCCTGGTATTTTTAAAATATTATTTCACATACAATACTAAATGATAAGTGATTAACAGAACCCTTATTGCTGGAAACAGATGTGCGGATTTTACGCATGCGAAAACGCAAGTTAAATACATGAGCGTATTATTCAAACATTGCGTTTTTATTTTTCGGTAGAGTTTTTAATAGACAATATACAATTTGTTTTGGAATTTCTGACAAAATATTGAAGATGGTGGGTGAGACCTCTAAATATGGACCGCGATATAAGTGGCTATTATGCAAATTCGTTTCAACAAATGAAACGTTTAGATGCAGAAGAATTTTTTACCAACACAAGGATGTCGAGGCAACTTTATGACATGTTGCTAAATTTAGTGAAGTACGACCTTACTAAGCACTCATTACGACGACCAATCGAAGCAGAATGTCTTCTTGCCTTAACACTTTGGTAAGTAGCATATTAAATATCATTCAAAACCTGTTTCTGATAATATTCATTCAAATATTTTAGTTATCTATCGCAAGGGGTTTGAATTAAATTTTTGGCCTGGTCATTTAAAATGCGGAAATCGACAGTGCGGGAGATTATTTTAGAGACATGCACAATTTTGTAGAAAATTCTCTCGCCGTTATATGTGGCGGCTCCAAACCGTGGAGATTAGGAGTATACAACAAAGCAGTTTCGGAAAAAGTGGAACATGCCAAACTGCGTTGGATCTATAGAATTCAAACATATTATAATCCAAAGCCATTCTCGTACAGGCTAAATTATTTTAACTATAAAAAAAATTTTAGTATAGTGTTACTGGCAACATGTGATGCTAATTATACTTTTATCCTCGTTGCGGTAGGAGCTCGCGGAAGCCAAAGTGATGGAGGCATTTTAAAATCCTCAATTTTTGGACAACAACTTGTGCGAAATGAGCTCCCTATCAGGCCCGATCATCAGCTACCACACAATTCCAGAACGTTCCCGCACTATTTTGTTGGAGACGCTGCGTTTCCGCTCCAAAGAAATTTGATGCGACCATATTCGTCCCGAAATAGTGATGATTCGAAGGAAATTTTTAATTATAGACTTTCGAGAGAACGACGTATCATTGAAAATGCGTTTGGAATACTGGTGAATAAGTGGAGAGTTCTTCGCAACCCTATCAATATGCTGCCTCAAAATACGGAAAAATTGATTTGGCCACCATAGCGTTGCATAATTTTATCAAACTTAATGAATCTTCCCACACATATATACCACACAAATTCGTAGACTGGGAAGATTCAGAACATGTCATACACGGTGGAGATTGGCGCAACAACACCGAGCCACTAATATCTATTAGGGGACACTCAACTAATTCCACATGAATCGCCTTTACTTTGAGCGATCAATTAAAAGATTATTTTTGTAATGAGGGAGCGGTTCACTTTCAATATAGAAATATTTAATAAAACATTTTTATTCATTTTTATCAATAGAAAAAATATTTTCTTATCACATTTCAGTTCACGTTATCACATTATAAAATAAAATAAAAACTCAAAATATAAATTAAATTAAAATAAAAATCAACAATTTATACAATGCTGTTTAAAACAGCCTGTTGCGACTTCAACATGATGTCGACTTTGAATTGGCTCTTCTCCTCTTGGCTCATTCGCTTCATGTCGGAGCTAATTGTATTCAGAAAAACCTTATCTTTATCTTCAGCGACAGCACTTTACTTTTTTTGTATTGATTTTAAAGTATCTAAAAACAAATCCGGAATCTCGTTATCCTTTCGTTCTTTAGAATTCCTGGTTGAAGCGAACGAAATTTCGCTATCCTCATAATCATCGTGTTCGATTGAGTCTTCTACGTACTCTTCCGATTGCAATGGCATATTGTGTTTTCCACCAATCTATAAAATAAATAATGTAATATGTATTAACATATGCGCTATTATTATTTAATTTAAACATCATTGAGTTTTGATACTATCGTCTAAATACGTTAGTATACTGTACAACTCCCATTGCGGAGTATAAGCATAACCACTGCCTGATGATTCCATTTTTCGTTTTTCTTTGACATATTTATCTCGTAAATAATTCCATTTCTTTTTTGCTGTAAATACATAATTATCAAAAATCCATATTCACTTTATTATGCAGATTAATATAGTTTACCGTCAAAATTAAAATTTGTGTTTAGCTGCTGCCAGATGTGCGCTTTTCGGTGTTTATCCATGTACATTTTATTTTTATTTTTTTCATATAACTCTGGATACGATTTAATTGTTTCAACAAATTCTTCCATCTTGTTATGTGTACTCGCCTACTCTGTTATGATTTTTTCTGATATGTCAAATAGTATGTGAGGTTATGTCGTCCGCAAAAATTTGAGTTTGGGTTTAGTGTCAGCTCCGTTTTTTCTCCTCCGCTCATTGTGTTCACATTTTCGTTTTTTCTTGTAAATTGACAGTTCACATAAAACGAAGCGGACGGAATGGATACATTCTGTTTGAACCTTTAGAAATAGAGACAACTTGCGGAAAAACGCAGCCTATGCGGAATACATGTATTTCAGTTCATTTAAAGTAATATATTCTAATTTATTGCTGTTTCCAGCATAAATGAATTTTTTTCGTTTCGTTATCCTATAACGTATTGTTTTCATTGTTTTTTAATGAATTTTTATCATTTTTATACAGTATGCTGAATACTAGAGTACTGAATGAATTGATCTTAAAGTTTTTGTTGAATAAAAAGTTATTTATAAAATTAAATGATAGTCAATTTTTCATATCGTCGGAAGAGTATTTTTTGTCGAGTATTTCCGAGTACCCGGGTATCAATGAAATCAGTACTCGATTACTCGGGTACTCGTTTAGTCGAGTATTTTGGAAACCCTAATTGTATCATCAGATTTTTTTTTTCAAAGGTCTTAGTGTTCTCGGGGGGTACTGTTGCCACATGGAAACGTCAGGATTGAAAGGCTACAGGATAGTGCTACATAGTAAATCGGTTTGTTCATGGATTCAATGCAATAAAATAGCAAGATTATGTAGTAATTTAGTTTTTATTTTATTCAAATAGTACTGACAGGTAATTACCTATTTTTTCATTAGTATGGTAACGCTTAAAACAACGCAAGCAAAAAGCTTTATTGCACTTAGTGCAAGCAGTTCGAATAATCGAATTAAATAGGACGCCCGCACAGCGTCTCTTCTTCTCTAAAGGTATAACAAGGTGGTTTAATTGGTCATAGCGAAGAGTAGTAGCTACTATGTAACTTTGGCAGATTTCCAAAATGCTTGCAATAATAGAAGAAGCTGTAATGCATTTTGCACACAAGCATCGATAGTCCGTGTAAAGATGCAGCTCTACCACTTTTTGCCACGATAAACGATACGGTGAGCTGTATCGTTTTAGTCAAATCTATCGACCCCACATAATTATTAATTATTAAGGACGAGTGACACCTATTTTCTTCCGCGCATGTTTTTAATAGCGAGTTGCAATCGATGTTGGTGTGGAACCTTAATGTGTTGATAGCATGCAAACGACTGAATTATCTACCCATTCCGTAAGACGAATCCCGGTTCCAATCATTTTGATGGATTTGTAAATTTTGGATGGATTTATGTGGAATCGGACAACTTTTCGGGATTCGATTCTCCTGAATGGTACCAGTTCCATTATAGCCCCGATTTTTCAAATAAGCCAACAATAGAAAACTCGTAAATAAATTATCAAAATAAAATGAAAACGGTAATTCTTGGACTTTACCAGAAAAATCGTCAATAATGTTGACAAGGGAAGCAGCACGTTTATTGAATAGTTCTTCATATCTTGAGTTTGATTATGGATTTTTGCCTTGATACACATCGAAATTTATCATGTACCCGCTGGGAGTACATAATGACCTTTCCTTATATCCAAAACGTAAAGGTTTTTCTTTTATGAACTGTTTATATCCGTGCTTTATAAAATAAGCAATCATACTTTCATCAAAGGATAAATTCTGTTCGGGAAGGGAATGTTAAAACATTTTTGATTTGATATGATATACCTTATCGGTCTCAACTTTCCTAATTTATTAGTAACGTTTTGTGGAGCACAAACATTCTGTTCGAAATTTAGACTCTGTAAAATTTCCTCCAAGCGGTTTCAACGCATGGTGTCTCTTTAACTGGTTTGAAAAGTATATCCGCTAACAAGCAAAATGCCAATAAAAAAGCGAAGTTCTCTAAGGAAATAAATTTGGTTACTTTGTTACATAATTGTAAAGACAAAAATAAAAACAAACCGTTAACAGCAATTTTCAAATATATTTTATCGGTAAGGTGCATATACTTCTGAACAGTCGCAAATATTCTGAAGTAAAATATCATCTATAATTTTCTCAAACTGTTCATGTGGTTTTAAATTTTTAATGTGGAAAAATCGAGGTTAATGCGCAAGAATCAGCCCTCGACCAAGTAAATACAGTGTTCCTGTTTGATATTGGTATAGCACAGTTGGATGAAGATTGATGAACACGCCTTAAATGTGGTGATAATGACTTGTGAGCTGTTATTTCTGTTGGTTCAGAAGTATGCAGTGAACTTCCAGATAAATTAAAAGATGTTATTGAGCACATTTACCAAAACACTATCTTCAAAAATGTGATCAAAATTCTCTCTACCCATTTCCAGATTCTCAAGACGTTTGCCATTTCACAGCCTGATCATAACTTGACCAGGACATACATTAACTGAAATGCAGCCTTTTTCCTCGTTGAACATTCAAGGTATGTAGTTTGCATGAGTGATCATTTTCAGAACTAAGCTCATCCAAATAATCAAAAGCTTCTTGAAGCGTCAGTTTTCTAAGAGAACGTATTGAGCGGAAAGAGAAAATTACCAAGTTATATTTTACACAATAAAACAGATCTATATCAGTAACTTATCGTTCCTGGCTTAGCCATAAAACTACAATAAAAATTAAATTTTCCATTTATTAGCGATTTCAAATAGTAATAAAAATGCACTGAAATGTAAATAAATTGAATAAAATCAAAATATTTTTATTTTGCTGATTTTAATACTGAAATGTGAAAGAAATTCAAAACATAAAGCCATAACCATCAAGTCAAGCCTCGAATATAAATAGAACACAACTATGAATGGCCGGTCCAGCGAGTGTGTCATTACCATTTCTCATTTCGAAGAATCTTGAACAAAACTCTTTTCATTTTGAACAAAACTATTTTCATTTTTCTTCAAAAGCCTTGGAAATCAAGAGACCCACGAAAACAAAAAATATACGATCAAAATTGAAATTCACAAGCCACAAATTCAAGCCAAGAACCAGTCCCATCATCATCACGTGACACCAACCCAAGGATCTCGCAAGACGCCAACCTGGTCTTAGGGCCATTACGGGCCACCCTTCCATGGATCTCTCAAGACGCGCTCAACATTCCAAGTGGATCTGCAGCAGACGCCTTCCTTACATTTGGAGACCAGGTCCCAAACAAAGAGCCGGAGAACGATCAATTCCATTCTAATGTATGTTTTCAAGAGACACGTTTTGCGATTTTCGATTTTATTCATTTTTCTATTCAGGAGCCTTTTCCCGGTTACGGCACACAGGAAGATGGAGGCGAGCCAGTTCGTATGGAACTAGATGTAAGTCCACCATTTTGATTTTGATTTTTGAAAACACTAGCGTTTGTTCTTTTTAGGAGCCTTTTGATCCTGTGAGCGCACTCCAACATTCAAACTTGGCGGGCAATGGGACCCTCGCGGCACTCCAAAGTGTTCGGGAAATTCAAATTCACTATCTAGGTTCGGCGGGCGTGGTTTACGAGTTCGTGGTTTACTTGTGTGCCTCACTCAGCTGACTCTCGACATACTTTTAACGTAAATGAATTTACTTTATTTTTGATAAAAGTGCTTCAAATTTACATCTTAAAAATCTTCTTAATCATTTCTTAACAAAAAATTTAATAAAATGTATTCACGTGACTGATTATTCAGTCACAGGTCAGCTACTGGTTACGATAATAGTAGTTTCTTGACAAGTCATTTTGCTTTAATTAAAAATTTAAGAAATACAATTTGTTTAAGACTAATTTCGAGCATTTAGATTGAAAACGTTTTAATTTTAATTCAAACAAATTGCAGAATCGCATGCATAGGTATCAGTAAGAGAAATCGAAAAAAATGTAATATCGTTATTACAGCGCCATCTATTAAGAATTGAAAAAATGTTTCAAAGAAATCTGCAATAAAAAATAGGGGTTCTTATTTTAATTTCATAGTTACCCCGACCCCATCTGCAAGAAAGGAAGGATGCGGGTACTAGTTTTAGCATTAGTGTATGTAAGGACATTTTTTTGGTGGAGTGCTTATTTTCCGAGATATCAAGTTTCAGCTTAAACAATCACCAGGTATAAAGACTACTGTTAACTATTTTGAATATCAGACGTCTTTCACGTACACAAAGTCCGAATTATTAGCAGAACATGCACTCGGCACCAAAGAAATTAACACATTGATGAAAACCTTTTCCAGGACGAATGAATGACATTGAACGAGATCTAAAATCAATCGGCCATCATGCCAGAAACCCTTCCCTATTATACACATGCCTTCCTTTAGAAAATATGAAAATCGAAATCATCGATGAAATGAAACATTTACAGATACGGGAGATGTATTAAACTATTCCATGTCCCGTTTTATTAAATAAATTTAAGTTGAATTGGACAGAAAGGCTTGCTTATAAGCATTACTGAAAAAAAGACTTTTCAACAATCCAATAATTTGTAGATAAACATATATGTAGGTAAAATCTGATTTTTTGTTGCTATAGCGGCATAATATGCATCACATTTTTGGCAATTTGAAATATTGATAGTGGAATTAAAAAAGAAATGGATTGAATACTATCGAAATACATTAAATGGAAATTTATTGCACGTTTTCTTGGAAATATCATACTCATTACTTGTACTTTGCGAAAGCAGGATGAATTTGGCGATTCTGCCAATCTGATTGTCAGAAGGTTTTAAAGAAGGCCAGAAAAACCTCAGTTGTCTTGCGAAGAAGATAATGAAGTTGGAGAAAGGATGACACGGTTGGTGTACCTATGCGATCACACGATTTTCCCCCTTTTTTTGAGAAATTTAGTATTTCTTTTGTAATAAAATTAAACGAGTATGTTATTCGATGCTATATATAGGAGGATGAAGTTACAAACCGAGTTTACACGAATCAAATACTTTCCTTTATCTACAACGTAATACAATTGAATTAAATTTCTGTATTCTTATTCAAAATTATATATTTATTATGAAGAAAATTAAATTATGTAATGCTTGTAACCCAGTACCAAATTTTTTAATTTTATTTTTGTATCGATCCAGAATCTCATTCAGCCAACAATCATTAATAGAAAATCTGTTTCATTTGACGGTGTACGGTGTTTATGCTAACAGATACACTGTATTTACATAAAACTCCAAGGCAATTACGAAATTAAAATGGCTCAAGCTGCAAATAGCCCTCGCACGGTTGGACAGCAATTGAATTTTGAACGGTCCAAAGATTTTTTTAAATAACAACCATCCGGTTCAATTCATTGGGCATTTTTCACGAGTGATTTATACCTTTTTCAGTTTTTATTCTAAGACGAAACAAGTGGCTTCAAAATTGTCAATGCAAATAAAAATACTAAACAACTTCCTTCAAAATTAGGTTTGTTTCAAAAAAATCTTCAAAATATTTATTATTTTTGCTATACATCTGTGTCAAATTGTAAATAATTAATTTCGTTTTAATTAGAATCTGGGAAGAAGATTTTCCTCCTTTAAATGTTGTTTATTAGTATTTTCTGTATACAGGAAATTATTTGTGTTGAAATGTTTAACAAAAAATTTTTTATTAATCTTGCAAAATAGTTGAGAATATTTTTTTCTGAAAACGAAGACAATTCTTGCAACTTTTTTTTTTGTTACTTCTATTATCTCTTATCTTCGGAAATTTTGTAACAAAATAGTATTCGTTGTGAGCACAATATATAATCAATTCTTCACGATTCGTGATTATTTTCCGTAAGATGTTATTGTCACTTACGTAATTATATAGGAAACGGTGCTGCTGTACACCATTAACAATGTGTAAAGTGTCACTGTACAAATGGCTTTAATTGTATCCCTCTTCGTATACATCAGCTCTCAGTATGGATGCTGCATTTATTTCGTACTATACATTGTTATATACAAAATATTATAATAGTTACAATACAATACAATTCACAACTACTAAAAAAATTACTTGTACACTAACACTAACACTAACAACAAGTACAGGCTAAATTTATAGGAAAAACGAATGAAGTGGAAACGTTTGCTACTGGTATATAATTTTTCCTTTACATTTTCTTGCTATTCGTGCTGTTGTTGTTGTTTCAATTTTATTTTCATTTATTTTCTTCTTGCTTATAAATAATTTATTAACTCATTTAAACTTGTTTTAATTTAACTTTTCCACAATTATCAAAATTAACAAATAAACTTAGCAAATAAAATAACAACAATAACACAATACACCAGCAACAACAAAAATTTACTACCCGAAGAAAACTTATTTTTTTTTTGCTGAAAATAGTTTTTGTTTTGTTAGGTTTTATGGTTTTACTGTACAGTAGTGGAAATTATTATTTGGTACAAATTAACAGGTTGCGATTTTTCTTTTAAAAACAGTTTGGATATACTGGTAATAACTTATTGACTAACAGGAAATCAATAGTCACTGGATCATTTCTACCGTCAAGTAAGGCAACACAAAAAATATTCTATTCATGACGATTCCATATACTGGAAATTTTTTGAACTGAAGTTATTCTATTGTGCAAGATTCTTACCAACTAAAAATGCGATTTTCCTTTATTAAAATGTTTAGTGATATGATTTCTTCCATGAACTATAAAGTTGCAATTTTAAGAATTTGTTGTGAAACTTAAATTTCGTTTTAGTATGAAAATAAAGTTTTTAGCATTTTCAATTTAGGTATGGAATAAACACCACAACCCACCACGAAATTTGACAACATCCATGTGAAATATTTTATAAGCAAAACGCACGGTTTTATTTTTTACCTTTCCAAATTTGTTTAAAATGAAGTAAACAATTTTTTGCGTTTTCTAGTGGTATGTTTGCTAAATAACTAACTTCTGATGTCACATTAGTTTCTCAAATGATGCATACAATATCTGCGACGGTTGAATATTAGTATTCCACATGTCACGTACACTTCATCAAATGACAATGTCTTTAGCGAAACAGGTATGACGAGTCTTCAACGTTTCTCATTCTATCACCATATTTTTGAAATAGTGTAGGTAAACAATCAACAGATATAAACAAATCATTTCATTTGGCTTGCCCAGTATTTTGGGATCACAATATTGTTTCATTTATAAATTTTATTAAAAAATTAATTGTTTTTTTAAATTGGACAACAAGGCATCGAGAGGGTTCCATCAAAGTTTGTGTAGTACCTGTATTAAATAAAATGTTAAACACGTGCGATTAAAGTTAACGGAGCTATCGTTATATGCTTACTTATTGATTTGCAAATCAAGCTACTGATTCTACTGAGCTACTGATTCTACAATGTGCATTAACTTTTCGAGTACATATTATACGGGAAATAATTTTTCAACCACATTCAACAAATCTCAATATTAAAGTATACAATACACATTCAATAAATCTCAACATTGAAGTGAAAATTTATGTTGTTTCTCGCAAAATTTTATAAAATAATCACATTCAGAAAAAGTAACTGTAATAAAGTCTTAGTTTGTAATTTATCACATTATGTACATAATTAAAATCAGATTACAATTATTAAATGCAGGAAGTACATATTTTATATGTAATAGTCATTATTTATTACAATTTTAATTAAAGTACAAAATGCATTTATATTATATCTAAATTTAAGTGAATCAACGGTATATAAGCAAAATCCTGCACATTAGCAGTCATCTTAATATTTATTTTGCTCTTGAAAGAAAGAAATTATTACAAGCATGAAGTAAATAGTAACGTTCATATAACACAAATTTGTAAAATAACCACATTCAAGTAATATATATCTAAAATAATTCGATTTATTTAGTTAAATGGAATATTTACAATAATAAAAATAAATCACAATTATTACATGCAGGAAGTAAGTCCTTCCAAAATACTGTAAGACATAAATTATAATTTAATTTATAATACAAAATTGATTTATTATATATTTAAATCTATAAGTGTACTCTAATATTTACTTTGCATGAAAACTAAATAAATATTTCGCGTATTTTATCAACAAATTATTACAAGCACGAAGTAAATATTATTGTTTTCGCAATTTTTTTAAAAATGGTCCGATTCAAGAAAAATAAATGTAATAAAGTGTTAATTTATCATTTATTACAATATTTACACAAATAAAAGCCGATTACAATTATTACACGCAGGAAGTAGATTTTTCATTGGTCACGGTCAACAAGTATCACAATATAAATTGAAATCCAAAATGGTTTTATTTAATATCTAAATTTAAATGAATCAATGATTAATCTAAAATTAAATAAATATTTATGCTGTGTGCCTCATGATGAAAATTCCGGCTAAATTATTGTCTTTTCTAAATCGATGAGTAGTTGCGCTACCAACCACCAGGTTTTTGTATTTAGACAACTCGCGAGGTGTCTTTTCAATGGTTGTCATTTTTTAGTGTTCAATTGTTCTGTTTGTGCAATAAATAAATTACGTTTTTATTATTTTATATTATTTAATTGTATATTTCGTGTTAAAATAAAAAAAAAATTATTTAATATGTCTAAAAGGCATTATTCAGATAGATGTAAGTAATATAAATATTCGTGTTTTTTTATTTTGTATATATATTTTGAGGTTAGATATTCTAATCGATTATGATTTTTTTTAATAGTTTATTTTTATTTAATATTAGGGAGTTACGAGGACACCAAACAGTTTATAGAAGCAAGAATAAAATTGGATTCTTTGTTCACTCAAAGGATGTTTGATGTGCGAACAAGTTGGGAGTAAGTAATTTTATTTTATTATTAGTCTGTACTTGATTTTAATTTCAAAAATATTCTAAGGCAGTTGGTGAAGAGGCAGGTATACAACAAGATTGGATCAAATTGAGAAAAAAATGGACTAATATAATGACTAAATATAAGGTGATATTATTTATTTTCTGTATTTTTATTAATTTTAATAAACCGACTTGTTTTTATTTTTTAATTATAGTCAATAATTGAGCCTCCCACAGGGCAGGGTACCGAGGACGATGGGCCGGCCGCATTGACATGGCCCCATTTTGAGATGGTCCATGAATATGCGGCAGGGCGCCATAATATTTCGCCTCCACTGGTACATGATACGGCAACAGAAAGCAGTGATTTGGAAGTAGCAGCGGGTGGAACGGACGAAAGCCAGCCTTCCACGTCATCTCGCTCGGCCTCTAGGTCGAGCTCAAGTTCGGGTTCCTCGAAGACAACCGACTCCGAAAGACTTATGAAAAGGGCTGCTAAATTTTTCATTAAATATATGGAAATTAAACACAACATTTGTGTGAGCACTGACGAGGATGACTAGTTTTTATGTTATAATGTTTAAAATAATGAAATACTGTTAGTTTTTGAAATTTTATTTTGGTTTTATTTTATTTAAATTTAATTATTTTACATTTTATAATGAAGTTATTTTTAAATATATTGATTTATTTCAATAAAAAATTGAATTCAAATTTGGATTTTATTTAATTTTTTTATATTAATCATATATTGTAGTGTAGATCTGTACCAGTCGTTGTAGTTATTTTAAATTTGCTCCACCAATGTGTTGCGAAATTGTAAGGCGCCTTCTTGATCGAAATTAATTGTATTTATATACGATATATCATCATCTAAGATATGCTCTTGTACATCTGGCACATCTACGCCATCATTTATGCAAATATTGCGCATAACACAACATGCGACCACGGTTTTGATGCAATTCTCAATTTTCAATTCCAGACTTTTTTGGAAAATGGATCTCCATCTAGTCTTAATCCGGCCGAATGCATTTTCAATAATGCTCCGAGCCCGAGTATGAAGAGTATTAAAATGTTTCTGTTGAGTTGTTAGTACTTGGTCGTGGCGAAACGGTGTTATGATTGGTACCGGCCGCAACGAACATTTGTAACCACTATCGCCAAGCAAGTAGTAACCTGGAGATGGGAAAGTTCCAGATTTAAATAAGGAACTATTCCGTAACACCCGTTGGTCATGCACAGAACCGGGATAACCTGCAACAATGTTGATGAATTTCCCAAAGCTGTCACATATGGCCATAACGTTCAAACTATAATCCAGCTTGCGGTTAATGTACTGGTCATGAAGATGTACAGGCACTAGAATCTTAACATGACAACCGTCTATAGCACCAACAGCGTTTGAAAATATCGACGTTCTTGCACGTAAGTTAAATTGCTGCCCAATTTGTCCATATTCTTCTGGCTTTGAAAATTTTATTATTTTGTTCGAAATCTTGAAGAATAAATCTAGCATTGTGTGTACAATTGTGTGTACAGAAAATCGGGATATTCCAAATGAAACTCCAGTAACCCGATAACTGGTTCCACAAGCTAGCCAATACAAAAACACACATAAGCGAAATTTTAAACAAAATCCGTGATGGTTTTCTTCGAACAGCAACAACATTGAGTGTAGCGATTTGGCCGATACGCGAATGTGTTGTTTGATGAATATGTCATCATCGGATAAAATACTTCGATATATTACAGAGTTATAATATTTGACAAATATTCTTTCCGGCTGGAACAAATATTTAAGTTATAGGTTATAGGTTAGTTGTTTTTTTATATTTACCTCGCAACGGTCTTTACGTAAAAACTTCTTTTTCTGTCTTAAAAAGCTATTGTATGTAGTAATTACGTTTGCAAATAATGCAATTTCCATACTTTCATCCATATTTCCATCAATATTTTGAAATAGTTTGTAAAACAAAATATTTTTTTTAGTTAAAACAATATCTTTCACTGACGTTTGAAAAGACAAAAATTTAGACTATGAATAGCCGAGGCACAGCCTGTTATAGTGATACAGGTGCCATCTATGAGTGACAAATATGAACTAAGGCGCAATTTAGAAAAGACAATAATCTAGTCGAAATTTTCATCATGAGGCACACAGCATTAATCTTAATATTTATTTTGCGTATTAAACAAGACGAATTATTGCAAGCACGAAATGAATATCAATTTTCCTGTAGCAACATTTTGTGAAATATATGGTAAACTTTAAAATTTTAAAGAAACATGGACCCAAAATATAGTTTTATTTATTCATTTAAGTGAAATATTGACACAAATAAAAAGGGATTATAATTTTACATGCAAGAAGTAAATGTTTCCGAAATAAATATTCGGAAATAAATACTTACATTGCAAGTAATCTCAATATTTATTGTTATTTCACGAAGTGAAAATTTATGTTGTTTCTCGCACAATTTTGTAAAATAATCACATTCAAAAAGAGTAAAAGAGTAAAGTATTACTTTGTTATTTATTATATTGTTTAAACAAATAAAATCAGATTACAATTATTACATGCAGGAAGTAGATCTTTTATTGGTAATAGTCATTATGTATTACAGTTTTAATTAAATTACAAAATGCATTTATTTAATATTTGAATTTTAATGAATAAACAGAATAAAAATGCTGCAAATTAGCAGTATTCTTAATATTTATTTCGCATATTAAATAAAGAAATTATTACAAGCACGAAGAGAGCAATAATTTTCATATAAAATGCAACCATATTCAAAACGAATGTATCTTAACCAACTTTATAAACACATTTATTTAAAAGTTTACACAAATAAAAATAGATTACAATTATTATATGCAGGAAGTAAATCATTCCAAAATAACTGGAATAGATGTATTAATATTTAATTATAAATACGCAGGATTTATTGATTAGATATTTAAATCTATATAAATCAATATTGTACTTTAATATACTGTACATTGCATGAAATCACATTAAATCAACAGGTTGTTAAGCACGAAGTGAATGTGAATCTACTTTTCCACAAAAATTTGGAAAATATACACGTTCAAGAAGAATAAGTGTGATAAAGTTTTACTTTATTATTTATTACAATATTAAAACAAATTAGATCAAATTGCAATCCTTACATGCAGGAAGCAAATATTTTATTTGTCGCAGTCAATGTGTATTACAGTATCAATTAAACCACAAAATGCATATATTGGTCATCTTAATTTAAATAAATTACTGGTATGATGTACATAAGTTGTAATCTTAATATTTATTATGCGTATTAAGCAAACAAATTATTACAAGCACGAAGTGCATGTTAATTTTCATTCTGTTAACTTTTGTGAAATAGTCATATCATCGAATAAATGTATATATCTAAAATATTTTCGATTAATTAAAAATAGACTAGTAAATCCTTTGAAAATAAATGTAGATATATTACAAGGTAATTTAAAACATAAAATTAATTGAATTTGGAACTATTAGTATATTTTATTATACTATACATTGCATGTAATCCTAATATCTATTTTAAGTAATAAATCAACAAATTACTACAAGCACGGTGACAGATTGCAATAATTACATGCAGAACGTAGATTTTTTATTTGTCAGCCAATGTGGGTTATAGAATAAATTAAAATACAAAATGCAATTATTTTATATCTTATTCTAATATGTATTTTGCGTATTAAACAAACGAATTATTACATGCACGAAGTCAAAATTAATTTTCAAATAGCAAAATTTTGTGAAATAGTTACAGTCAAGAAGAATTTATCTACAATAAATTCAATTATTTATTTTATTAAATTATTTACATCAAATAAAAATTGATTACAATTATTACAAACAGGAAGTAAATTTGACAAAATACCTGTAACCAATGTACTACAATTTAATATAAAATACAAAATTCGTTTATTTGATATTTAAATTAAGATGAATCTGTCGTCACTTAAAGTATACTTTACATTCCATATATCTGAATATTTTTTTCTGCGTATTAATTTAACAAACTTTTACAAGCATGAAGTAAATATTAATGTTCTTTTTCGCAAAAATCTATAAAATAGTCACATTTTAGAACAGTGAATGTAATAAAATTTTACTGCGTTATTTATTACAATATTTACACAAATAAAATTAAATTACAATTATTACATGCAAGAAGTAGGAAGTTCTTTCATTTGTCACAGAAAATGCAATTATTTCATATACAAATTTAAAAGTAGCAACGGCGTACTTTAAAACCCGCAGATTAGTTGTATTCTTAATATTTACCTTCAGTATTAAACAAACAAATTATTACAAGCACGAAGTGAATATATAATTTCATATAGCAAAATTTTGTTAAAACGTCATATTCAGTAAAACTATACTATACCTACAATAGTTTTATTTATTCATTTATTATAAATATTTAACAAATAGAAACAGATAACAATTATTATATAAATAAGTGCTGCAATAAGTAAATCCTTCTAAAATAACTATAATATATGAATTAAAAAATTATTTTAATCAATATAAATCAATAGTATACTTTTCTACTCTGCTTTGCAAGTAATTTCAATATCTATTTTGCGTATTAAATCAACAAATTTTTACAAGCACGAATTGAACATGAAAGTTTTTTTTCGCATTTGTAGAACATTCAAGAAGAGTACATGTAATAAAGTCTTCGTTTGTGATTTATTACAATAATTATACAATTAAAATAAGAATACTATTTTATATGCGGAAAGTAGATTTTCATTTGTCCTAGTCATAATGTATTATAGTTTTAATTAAAGTATAAAATACATTTATTTGATATCTTAATTTAAAATAATCAACGGTATATTTTAAAATGCTGCACATCATTTGTAATCTTAATATTTTAAATATATTATTTAAATAAATATATTAAACAAAAAATAATTATGTTGCACGAAGTGATTGTAATAAAAGAAAATTTTATTAAATATCCACATTTAGAAGCATATATCTAAAATAGTTTTCTTAATTCATTTATTTAAAGTCTTTACAAAAATAAACAACGATTGCACATATTACATGCAGGAAGTAAATTATTTCAAAATAACTATAGTGTATATATTATAAATTAATATATTATGCAAAATTCATTGATTTGATATTTAAATCTATATGAATCAATTGCTGTGTTTTTTTATTAGCGCCCGATAGCTGTATCCGCAGCAGCCAATTTTCTATGTCAAAACTTATATTTATTGCGCTATTATTGCATATAATTTATTTATTTAACTCTAAACTAAGATTTTTCATTCAACTTTTAGGTTAAACATCGATATACAAATATTTTTCTCTACCTATTTATCGGGAGCGCTATCCATTTCAATGGGAAATTTGAAAAGGCTTTTATTTTGTAAACCCCGGAAACCATTAGAAACTAAATCTTACAATAAAAATTTAAAACGCAGCAAAATGAATTCTTGTTTATAACGTCATGTCAAAATAAATGTCAATTAATATATTTCAGATGATAAATGTTTGTTTTATTGATGAATTTAGTTTTAATTTTTATAGTACAGCGACACCAGTGAACAATAGCTGCAGTTTCAATAGAAAATTGCCATTTGGCTCCGGATAGTGCTCCAATATTAAAACACAGCAAATATTATACTTTTATGTACTGTACTCGTATGTTGCATGTAATCTCATTATATATTTTGACTATAATTTTTTTTTTATAATATGTTTCTGTCGAACCAAAAGCGAATTCATTAATGTTTTGCAGGCACTCCCCCAACACTCAAGCTCGAAGAGAAGAATATAATCAATTAGGATATAATAAACTAACCTCCGTAGGCATAAAGGATAAGAGGCGTAATACATACATCTTCTTGGATACTAATTATAATTTATGTTTCAAGATTTCAATGTGGGTCATGCAATTTAGATTTTCATCAATCAAAGTACCTAAATATCTAATTTTAATTAATACACTAATCTTAAAACAGCCAGTCGAAGTAGAAATCTTAGCTTTGTTACAACCAAAAACATGGAAAGAAGGAGCATCAAGTAGTTCCTAGCTGTCCCTAAAATATACCATTTTAGTTTTCTCGCTCAAAATTAAAGTCAATGTGTTGTTATACAGTATAAATTAAAGCACAAAATGCATTTATTTGATATATAAATTTAAACGAACCAGATTATTACAAGCACGAAGTGAATAATAATATTTAGAAAATCATAGAAAAATTTTGTTGGTGAAATAACCACAAAAATTTATTTAAAATAGTTTTTAATTTATTGAGATTAAATAAAGACCTTCAATTGCACTGACTATGTGATTCTTTTCAAATTCGTAAACGACTGCATGATAAGATGAAAGATGCATTCTGAGCCTTGTCTTTGGTCACTGCACAAGCAGGGACTAAAGGAAATTGACGCCGCTTTACCAACATTATCCTGTTTGGATTAAGGGATACAGATGCGTTCCTTTTAGCGATAGGTACAAAGTCGGGTTCAATTTGATTGTGCCTGCCAAAAGATACGCGTAGATGCGTTGAGCACAGACATGTTGTAATGATTTACTGATGCGTTTCGAAGAAAGAACGTGATAGTATTTGGTCACTCTCTTTGAGCAAAGATTCGATTAATCGTTTCCCAGGTTCATCCAGTACATCATCGTTTCCTATGAGTGTTAAAACCTCGAAAAGTTCTTGATTGGCTTGTCGCATTACTTCTGTCCACGACCAAGGAGTTCTTGAATTGACGGTATATCGGAATAGTACGCACAGGCGGTAGTTTTAAGAGATCGCTCACTAAAATAACATCTTTTCCTCCAAAGTTTGATGACGTAAATGTAATTATTCCAATCTGGCATCGACTTGCTGCAGCAACTCAGCCCCAATCATGCTCGTCCACGATGAGGCCGCACACATACTTAAATAGTGTGCGATATTGCGATAGAGCGATTCCATAAGACAGTGCCAAATTTTTTGATATTGATATTTTCAAGGTAGTATGCACAGTGTAACCCTCGATCGCAACGGCTGCCTTACGACGGCTGCCTATTATAAATGTCCATCAATAAACGGATAACAAATGTTTTGCTACAACCAGCAGGTCCTGTAAAGAAAATTTGGCTTGTTGTTTGTCAAGCAGAACTCTGATAACCAGCACAGGAATATTCTTCAATTATAAACTGAATATCCATATAAGAGCCAAGCAAGCTGAAGATAAATTTATTAAATGGATCCATCCATTTCTATGATGGTGTTCTCCCTCTATTTCTGATAATTCTTCGCATAACAGACTCTATGATTGTAGCTCTTAGGCATAGGCAGCAGAATAACTGTGTGACGCGTAGGCATAAACGGAGTTCCAAAGCGATCAAGCGGAGGATATTTGCCCCCTCTCTTCTTATAACTTGTAAACGTATGTTTATGTCATTGGAGTTTAGAATAGGCAGAAGCTCGTTTTTTCGAAACGCTAATGAGGCGATCAATCATACCTCAGGTCGAGATAGTGTGGACTTCCACAATGCTGAAACTCGATCATTTTTAAAGTAGTAAGTTATGCACCCGATTATATCCAAAAGGGCAATGCTGCTTAGACGGCAAAATCGTCATTAAATTGTGCACTAGCTTTTTGAAATGGAGTGCACAAGTCACTTGATCTTCATTCACTAAAGAAGCTTTGGTATTAAAGTGCATCTCTTTCAACGCCTCATCACTGTGGATGCTCTAATTGGGATTCTGCAGTTTATACTCAAATTTTACCAACTTCCCCCAGCCGATCTCATTGGTGCTCATTGTTAGAAAAACAGAGGGCTTACCAAATTCACGGATCATAGCAAAAAGTTTACGTTGATGCCAGTAGTACGTTGAATTTGGAATGGAGCGAAAAGCGCAACGTTATTTTTCAAAACAGTCCGATATATTTAAAAGCCATAGTGAATGAATCGCGTACATGCAGTCGTATTATCTTCATCGCCATGTACAATAAATATTGAGGAGTAACACCGCGTTTGTCAGCTAGCCTCAGTTCACTGGTAGCCATCATGAATGGGGTGAATTTTACTTCGTTTTTAAATTCTCGAAACTGGTCGAGATAGATCGCTGGAAATGTTAGTTTTTCACTATACGCTCGTCACAAAAAATGCTCTGGGGCAAACGAATTATATTATATACTAGCTGAGTTACCCGGCGTTGTACGGGAGGTATATAAGCATGAGTTGTATTTTCGAATATTTTGTAGAAAATGTCTGGATAACTCAGTAGTTCCGGAGACGTAAGCTACAAGAGGTTCAGGTGGATCATCCAGAGGGGGCAAATTTACTTTTCCATTTGAAAAACACATTCTAGGCGATTTATTGTGAAACTTTAAAGCATTGTATTGTCATGCTTGTACAAATGTTTGCCATTTGCCCAATTGAAACATTGTAATCATAGTCTTTCTCGTAATTGAATGCTGCTAACTTTTAATCACCTTCAGCCGGGCCTCATGATGTTCAATGGTTTCAGTAGCTCTTGAAGAAGACATCCTGGTTCCAATATTTTCAAATCGTGTTCCACGCTGTTCAGTTGTTTCATTAGCTCTAGAAGAAGATGTACTGCTTCGAACGTTTGCAAGTCGTGTTTCATACTGTTCGCTTGATTCAGCCAACCTTGCCGCTCTAATCTTCTTCGACTTTGCAGGTTACCTGCCCAATGGAGTTTCTTTTCGGTGGCATTTTTAAGCAAAAATGAAACGTGTAGCTAATTCATCAGAAATGACGGGCATTCAAAACAGAAATTAGTATTAATTTATCAAAACGATTTTAATGTTCCCTTCGACACATTTCACCGCGAACTGTGTTTGAAAATGTCTTTACGGAATTTTTTTTAAGCAAAATCAAATGTTATCTACAATCAAAATGTAATCATAGATTAACACGTTTATAAACTGAAAACTCAAATCTAATAAGAATATATATTCACTTGAAATAATATTTAATACCTGGAAAATAATCACCAACAATTATTTTATTGCAATATAGCTAACTAATCGAGAACAACGGCATCCGAAACACAAATTAATATTAATTTATTCAAAACGATTAAAACTACGTCCACTTCGATACGTTCTACCGCGAACTGTTGTTGAAAATGACATTTCAAAAAATGAAAGAAGTTTTTTCAAACTAAGGCAATTTTACACGTACAATAATTTGAATCCAAGTATGTTTCTTGTAGAAGATGCTATTTTCAAGTATCTAACGCTAGTCCTTTTCAAAGTAAATAAGTTTATACGTACAATATTTTTAGTACCTTTCCTAGAATTGATTTTATGAAACAATCATTGATTATTTAAGTAATAAACTAAATAAAGTAACAAACTATTGGCCTTCAGTATAAAACTACTATTTTCATTAAAAGCCGCCGGTTGCAATAGTGGATTAAAATAGAATGTTAATTATTTCTGAGGTTATGTGGAAATTAGAACTCGCTGACTATGGTACATTTCAAAACAGGATATGATAAATAGGATATCACTAAACAGTGCATGTCAAACCAGTAAAAATGGATTATTAATATGGATAATATAAGTGTTCAGAGATTTGTCTTCAGTTAAAGTGATGAACGATTGTCTTAAACTTAAATTAGTAAAACTAATTTGAATAATTAAATCAATTATAGTAGAGGTATGATTTGTGTATAACAATTGCGAAATTTGAGAAAAAATTTGTACCACATCCCTTAGACCCCAGGGTCTAGCCCTTTCAAAAGTATCGTGGGCTTGGTCCTGAACATGCAACATATACATGGTAAACATTTCATGGCGATCGGTAAAGCGGCTAAAGCGTTATTTCAGAACAATCAAATAATTGTATCTTTACATATTAAAATGAATTTTTGATCCAGGGGCGGATGCCAAATTCGAACATGTCTCTTATTTCACAAAACCCTTTCCAAAACTCAGTCTCGTAAAAAAATTTAAATTTTTGAAAAAAAATTGCAGCATGGCCCCTAGACCCCGGGGTCCAGCCCCTTGCACAATATCGTAAGATTGGTCCTGAACATGCAACATTTGCATGGTAAACATTTCATGGCGATCGGTTGAGCGACTGAGAAGTCATTTTGGGATAATCAAATATTTGTGTAAAAATTAATTTTTGATCCAGGGCTGGGCCCTCGGATTCAAACATGTCAGTAATTTCATAAAACCAGCCCCATAAAATCATTTTCGTGGAAAAATTTAAAGAAAATTAAAATTGTCGAAAAAATTTGTACCATGGCCCCTAGACCCCGGGATCCAGCCCTTTCTAAAATATCGTAATTGTTGGGTCGAGATTGGTGTTTAGGTCTAAATTCAAAAGTTCGCTTTGTTATAATTTTAAAATGTTATCTGTTAAAAATTTCTAACCCCGTTAATCTACTAGAAATAACTCACAAAAAATATGAACTAAATTTACTCATATCACATTGCTACAGATTTTCCCTAAAGGAAACAAAATAAAAAGCTTTTGGATTTCCGAGTGACTCACAATATTTCAAAATTATTATGTTTTCATTAATTCGGTCGAAATTACGCTGTCGTCGTATGACTCAATTGTAAAATTTTGAAACTCATGTCATCGTAGGACTATACACAATAACAAACAAATCCTAGCATTATTATCTCCTTCCGTGTGTACTATACAACGTATTTGCAACAAAACCCGCAAACACAAAAATAAATCATCAAATTTCATTTCAAACTGTATTTTTATCAATAAATAACGACAGGATAATATATTTTGACTGAGCATCTACACACAGCATATTTAGCGACATCCCTCTAACAAAAAAAATATAACTCGATATAGTTTCGTGCATTTATATAGAGTCGAGAGACGTTGTCGAAAATAGTTAATAAAACCCATACATAAAATGCATATACGTACATAACTTTATATAGGTTTGGGATACACCAAAAACCAAAAATGCCATATAGAGGAAATTAAATTTGCATTTTAGGTTCATATATCTCCTCATCCATACACATCTATAGCGCGCACATGGATTGTGTGTTTATGCACATACGATGATATGGAGTGAATTATTATGTATATACACATTTGTTATCGCCGATAAAAATTATGAATTTAAATAAGATGTGGCTTTTATTTAGTTTACCTGATATACCATCGTACGTCCACCATTCCTCCCAACTTCCTTTAATTTCTGCAAATACAAAAAAAAACGTTGTTTAAATAATTATTACAAAACGCATAACCTAGAGCTCGTTCTATATAACATATATATATTATTATGTATTAAAAGTTTTATTCGCGTATTTATAACCCGGAGAGATGCAAAAATAAAATTTAAATTGCCAAACCTATTAAAGTTAAACGGGGGTTAACACAACACGAAAAGTGAAAATTATAATGTTATGTATTACATTATATAAATAATATGTTCATGTATAAAACGAAAATCTCCAGCAAAAATAAAAAAGAAAGAAAAACAATTTTAAAAGCTCAATAAAGTATAGCATTAACTTTGGCATAAAAGATTTAATTTTTTTTCTTTCGTGTTTTTTATGTTAATTATTTTAAATCCAATGGTATTTAAAAGTAGAACCATTAAGAGGTTTATAGAGTATTATATTATGTATATTATACATAAGGTGTAGAGCAGCATAAAATAAAATAAACGAAATTAAAAAATAAATAAATATAAATAAATTCATAAAGTGTTTTTCTTCTTTGTGCACAAACGGAAAATATAATATAAATAAATAAATAAATTATGTATACAGGTAGAGTTGGTTTGCTTACTAGATTTTGGAGATCTTTGAGTATTTGTTTTTAATTAAATTTAAACAGAAGCTGTTTAATGTAATTTTTTTTTACATCGTAATTGATATGCTGAATGATTTCTGTGCAAAGGTGTGATTTCACAAAAATATGTTTTTATAAGTCGCTGAAATAATGATCAAGGTTAATACAAAGCGTTCTTTGTTACATTGAAAATTATTTTAAAAAAACCGACGTGAAGTTTATACTAAATGTATCCAAAAACTCAAAATAATTTTTTTTTGCGTTGGTATGTGTAATATTACAGGCAATCAAATTAGATTTTTCATTTGAACTAAAAATTGAAAACAATACAAACTTCTGATAATTCCAATGTCTTCGTTGTATCTGTGATTTTTCGTTAAACTGCGTATATGTATACGCAAAAAACAAAATATTTTTTATTGTATGCGGCTATTTACAGAAAATGAAACCGCAGTTTAAATTTTTACGTTTTCATAGGATGAAATATCCCTTTTAGGTTGTCTCTGGCAATATAATCATTTAGACGCTTCATTGAAATTTTAGAAATTATCATGCATATAAATTTTAATATAACGAAGAAGTATAGTATTAAATGACTTTGCGTACAAATAAAATTTAACCCTATTTCAAACATATTGATTCCAAATTGGAAAAATTGAGGAAGCAAAAAGTAGAAAAAATTTGAATCAAATAACGAGCTATTGACAATAAATTATCACCAGTACGGCATTTGTTTTATTAATTGTAACAAAAATTACCAGACCTTAACTGTATATGTTAAGTAAGTTTTAACCTAACGTATTAGTGCCTGGAGAGTATACTACCCCATAATTCTATAAACTGTTTGGTTAGCACGTAATACCATACGGGGTTGAAGGATTTTGGCATCGGTTTCCTTGATAAGGGAAGCAATTTTGTGATATAATTCGCCAAATCGATAAGTTCTTGCTTTGTACAATAGGTACAAAAGAGTTGATTTTCAGACCGACACCAAGTTACCAAGAAGAGACCTGTGGGAGTTCTCATTTTTGTAAGGGTTTGTATATCTTTGTGTACACAAATACCCCGAGGTTAAAAGTAAGGAGAAGAGCTTTTTATTATTTTTTTTTAAAATATATTGTGAGTAAATGGTACCTTTGTTTTCTATGACTATATAGAAAAGTCGTAAACATTGTATAAATGAAATTTAAAATACTATTTTGTCAACCAACAACGTTGAAATTTCTGCTAAAGTAAGGACGTGTCCATCTGTAACTTGCCTAAGATGGTACTTCACACTCTTGACTGCTGCCTCCCAGAGACCACTAAAATGAGCTGCGTTTGGTGGAATAAATTTAAATAAAATCTCATCTGTCAATAAAAATTTAGGAACGGCATTAATACTTTGTTTTAGAAATCTGAATTGTTAATTTAAATGGGGGCGAGCCCCAATGAAGTTAGTTCCGTTGTCACTTTTTATTTCCTTGCATACTCCTCTTCCAGCAATGAACCGTCGAAGTGCGGTAATATAGCAATCCGTGGTAAGATCGGTGAATAGTTCAATATGAACCGCTTTGGTGGCTAAACATACAAAAATGCATATGTAACTTTTGTTTTCTGCAGCCCTCTGCCTCTGGTCAGACGCGTTTGGAGTGGACGAGCGTAATCTTCTCCAACATTTAACCCTTGGGTTTGAAAGGTCACTTATCATTTGCTTTACCTCTTTTCCCTTGTACTTCACACACTTCACACAGTTATGCACTATCTTTCTAACTATAGTTGTCTTGAACCTACGATCCAATATTTTTGACGCAATGTTGCAATCATAATAGTTTGTCCTGCATGTAGATTTCGTAAATGATGTTCTCTTAGAATGGACTTGGATAGATCGTCCTTGGCTGGCAGTATAATTAGATGTTTCACGTTATATGTGATTGCTGCATTGATAATTTTGTCTCCAACTCGTAGCAGGCCCGATTCGTCCAGGAAAGGTTTGAGACAATTTAGTTTACTAGAAGCTGGTAATTCATTTCATGACATTATTAATCTTATTTCTGGCTTTGACTGTATATGCTCGAAGATGAGCACCTGCGGATATTTTAATTCCAGGCTAGAAAGACATGGTGAGACTGAAGTTTTATGAATTCGCTTCAATTTTAGGTTAATATAGCGGAATATGTAAGCCAAAATTCTTATGAATTTGCTGAAGCTGGATATTTTGTTGCTCAGATCATGTATAGTATATTAGATTTTGGAACCTGCATGTTCTGTGCTTGGATACGCATTTCCTCTCTTGTGCTTGGATGATTCAGTTGATTTGTTGGTCAAACTTCGCGGTTCATTAGCCAACTCAGACCGTTTCACCACAAGGTAAAATTTTGTAATTTTTCAGGATCATTCCCTCTGCAGGCACAGTCAGCCGAGCTATCTTCAGAATCGACATGTTTCCAATGCGATTTACATATGTTACAGAAAATTTCGCCAGTTCTACAAAAGTATTCCATTTCATGGGATCAGCAGATAACCAATCGAGTACGATGGTAGAATCAGTCCAGGCCGTGGTTTTAACAACTTCGAGTTTTAGGGTTTTCTTCACTGTTAAGAGCAGTCTGTTTAGTATTAATGCTCCACACAATTCCAGACGAAGAATAGATTGTTGTTTGAACGGAGCTACTTTTGTTTTTGCCGACAGCAGTTTAACTATAGAATCTCTCAGTAGTTTAACTATAGAAGTTAGCCATTCATTTGTTAAATCTGATGAAATTTCGTCATCCCATTCTAAGTTCCTTGTCCACAAACTTTGTGAAAATATTTTCTACTTGATTGTTATTGGGCCTCCGATAGAATAACCCGTTTTGTCATGATAGGATTTTCATTTAGGTTTACTCTGAATTTGAAACAGTCCTTTCGTTGTGTGTTCCAATGAATGTTCAGTTGTGTTCCAATGAAGCCCTAATACTTTGATTGAGTTGGTTTCTTCGGTTTCAAGTATATTTTTTTCCTGAATGGGTTTCTTAGTGGCTTCTGCTGGGTTCAATACTATTGGCTCATTGGATAACCATTTTCTAAGTTGAAAACCGAAACTCGAGAGTATTGTATTGATTTCTTTCTTTAAACTGGTTGCTTTTTCTATTGTGTTGGCACCAGTCATTAAGTCATCTACACATATATTGGTTTTGATTCGACTCATTGTTCGTTTAGTGACCGTGTAGCTAGACAAGTTGTGCTTGCTGTGTCATAGATCACGGTTTGTAATTGATAAGTAGTAACGGGTATCTTTGGCGAGTCTCACCATATAATTCGGAGGTATCTGGTAACTTGTTCTGCGACAAGAACCTGCCGAAACATCTTTTCAACGTCAGCCGTAAACGCTACCTAATAAGTTCTAGAGCGGAATAATATCTCATATAACGTTGATTGGACAGGTGGACCAACTGCGAGACAGTCATTTAATGAAATATCACTAGTGGTCTTAGCGGAACCGTCGACCCTCAATTTGGTTGTAGTACTGGAACTCTTGGTTACCGAAGGATGTGGTATAGGTAATAGCCATCGTATTCCAATTCATTTTCACTGACTGATTTCATATGTCCCAGATTTACGTACTCGAATATAAACTCTTTATACTTTTTTTGGCTGTTGATCGAAATTGATCTCCGAAAGCTGATGGTAAGTGTTTAAAGGGAAGACGTACTTGGAATCGACCAGACTTGTCTACTACAGTGTTGTCTTTCAAATGGTTTTCGCAAAACCTTTCTTCTTCATTAAGACTGGGTATTGTATTTTCGACGCTCTCGATTTCCCAGAACTTCCTTAGCAGTTCTTCTACGTTGTCTTGTGGGTTATTTAAAGATAAGGTGAATATTTCATTTGACGGACCTCCCAATGCTTTTCCAGCGATGATTCAGCCTAGTACAGTTTTTTGCATAGTTAGATTATTGTTTATAGTGATCTTTCCTTCAGCTAGTAGATCAAAAAACTTGTTTGCTCCTTTAATCATATCGATATCATTACCAGAATAAAAATGTGGATGTCCTAACTAATACTACCTAGACAGGGTTCATTATTGTCCCATGGTGGAATTTCAAGAGTCACTGCTCCCTTCGTATATCCGCACTTGCTATCGCACCAATACCCGTGATGGCAATCATGAGCGCTTTTTTTTTAACTGCAATCTCTGCGCACAGCTTTCAGATATGAATGAGCCTTGTGAACCAGAGTCGAAAAGTGCTCGACATAGTTGTTTTTAATTGTAACCTTCGGTAACACGTACCAAAGCGGTTGGTAATACTGAACTTCCTGATTTGGTGTTTGTGCTTAGTACCTTTTTTTCTCTTTCGCCTCCTTCATTTTCATGGTGTGTAGTCTCTTCCATCTCTCTGCA
The DNA here is from genome assembly GCA_947310385.1 of Nephrotoma appendiculata. Taxonomy (NCBI): domain Eukaryota; kingdom Metazoa; phylum Arthropoda; class Insecta; order Diptera; family Tipulidae; genus Nephrotoma; species Nephrotoma appendiculata. The sequence goes on from OX371225.1 coordinate 70,479,765, forward strand.
GTTCTTGTGAATCAAGCTGTGGTGCTTTCTGTTGCATTGTTTGCACCGAAATCTCGAAACAGCAATTCTACAATTGTTGTAGTTGTGGTTGTCGAATCAACCGTTTCGTTTTTTTCGAATCAACAAGCTTTTCTATCACTCAACAGCATTTCTTTAAATTTTGGGCATTCAAATAAATTGTAGTCTTCAGAGCATGCTGAACAGGATTCGCCTCTGTTGTTCTCCTCTACATGGGTTGTGATCGTAGATTTCACCTTATTTCTTTGATGATTGACACGCTTGATTTGGCTATTGAGTGATTTTAGGGCATGAATTCTTTTCAAAAGAAAATCGAAGAATTGTTTTAAAGATGGCAGGCCATATTCGGCCGACGCTTGTGCCCAAAGATTATTAGTGTCATTGTTCAGCTTGGTTATTATAATATAAATTAGCCAATGATCTCTCAATTGTGCATCATCTCCTAATGCCTTTAGACCGCGTATTATTTCGTCGGACGTGTCTAATAATTGGCACACGTTTGAACAGCTGGGTGTGTGGTGTTTTTCTAAGTTAATCCTAACTTTTTATTTTTTGTTTGTTTTAGATATGTTCAAATCTAAGTTCAATGAGCTCACTAAATTTATGGAAGAGTCACAAAAAAACCTGGTCTATACCTACGTAAGTCGGTAAACAAAATTTTAAAATTATAATAAAATTCTATTATTTTTGTTAGTATAAAATATAATTGAATTTATGAGAAATAAATCCACTCCTATAAATTACAATTAACATTGAATGTAAATTTCCAACTCCTATATAAATTAGAATTTTACTATAAAATCTGCTGAGGTCAAATGGTCAAGAAGGATTTTTAAATGTTCAACAGGACGTGACGACAGTCACTGATGAACCTACTCGTTGTCTATTAATACATGATTCCAATTCTAGAGTTGAATTTTTAATAGATACTGGTACTGACGTTTCGGTTGTTCCTTTCAAAATTTGCCACATTCCGCAGGCCTTAACTAATTTTAAATTATTCGCTACGAATAAGGAACAAAAATTCTACATTTAGATTTATGGTTACGGCGTAAGTTCAAGTGTGAATTTATAGTAGCACATGTCTCAGTGCCCATTATTGAAGCTGTTTTCCTTAAAAGTACTGGCTTAATAGTTGATCTTGGCAAACATCGTCTTCTAGATCCAACGCCATCTTTTTAACGATTGGTTCTATCGCTATCACAGCCGAGTCAACACTTTCTCAACTAGACAAATCCCAGGTTAATAATCAAATCCACCAACTTCTTTCTAAATTCTCAGAAATTATGACGTCAAACCAGTAAAGCATATGATCACACATCGGCTGGAAATTTTCGGGCTACCGGTTTCCTGTAAAACTAGACGTTTGACGAAGTCTGGATCGTGTTACTATTCCAGATCCCATTCCACATCTTCAAAATTCGTACCAACTTGAGGGATGTATACCGTCTTTTCGACTCTTGATCTTCGGTTTATTTGAATTCACTAAAATGACTTTTGATCCCAGGAATGCACCGCAAACTTTTCAGAGATTCATGCATTTCCGTATTGTTGGGACTTAATTTTACATTCATCTACTTAGATGATATTCTGATAGCGACTAAAACTTTCGAGGAACGTCACGTGCATCTATAACTAGTTTTCCAAAAATTATCAGACAATAGTTTAATAATCAATCGAATTAGAAAATGTGCTTCGCTTCACCTGAAGTGAAATTCTTAAGACATTTTGTTAATGCAAATGAGATTTTACCTGTTCCAGAACGTGTTGAAGTTATCAAAAATTTTGAACGTCCGTTAACGGTTACTCAATTCAAAAGATTTTTGGGGATGATTAATTTCTACAGAAAAATAGTAAAATTCCCATTAAGTGGTCAGCAGAGTTCATTGACGCCTTCGATAATTTTAAGGAGAAGTTGTGTAAAACTGCTCTTCTTGCACATTTTTCATCTACTGATAAACTCGCTATCATGGTAGTTGCTTTTGACACAGCTATCGGCGCAGTAAGTATATCGGCGATATTTGACAACCACTTAGCTTCTTCTCGGTTCGTCTCAATGACACGCAACAAATATATAGTGTTTATGAGAGAAAGTTTTTAGCAGCGAACTCTGGCATCAAGCATTTTAGATATATTTTGGAATAACTACAGTTTACGTTGTTTACGGACCATAAACCACTTGTCTACGCATTTGTCAGAATCCGGAAAAGGCATCACCGCGTCAATTCTGACAATTGGATTTCATCGGGCAGTTCAAAACCGACATCCAACACATTTCAGGCATAGATAATGTCGTCGTAGATACGCTTTCGCGCATTTATCTTATTTCTATTCCTTTTTTTTTTTTATTTAATTTATTACAACTGAATACAATTCATCTAGTAATTTTTCTTTCTTAATTTAGTCACTTGTGAATGAGAAGAGGCCCATTGTCCAGCTCCATTTATAGGTTATTTACTGAAGTAGTTTTTGCTCTGGTGTCCTTATTCTATTAAATCAATTGGTTTCGATCTCTGCAATCGTCTTACTGTATGTGAAGTATCCAACGTACCACGAAGCTCTTCATTTACGTGTTGATAGATACGTTGTCCGTGAATTACTGCAAATTTTTTTATTTCTTCTTGAACCGTCGGGACATTTAGGTCCCTATGAAGGTCATCATTCCTAATGTACCACGGAGCGATTGTATTATTTTGATGTTGGTTTTCTTTGTACAGCCCCAGAGCTGTATTCCGTAAGTCCATACAGGCTTTAGCACCTGTTGATACAATAGCAATTTATTTTCGGTTGACAATTCCGAATTTTTCCCGAGAAGCCAATACATTTTGCGATATTTGATATTAAGTTCATCTTTTTTCTTTTTAACGTGCTCTTTCCATCTGAGCCTGGTATCTAAGGTCGTCCCTATATATTTAGCATTATTTGCATACGGAATCTGCTGACCGTTAATGATTACAGATTTATAACTGACTTTTAGATTGGTGAAATTCATATGCGCGGATTTCGATTCATTGAGCCCAATACGCCACATTTTTGTCCATTTTATGATTTTGTCACATGCTTCTTGGAGTTTCGTTGTCGATTCTTCGATAGTATATCTTACTGAAAGAACTGCAGTGTCCTCAGCAAATGTTGCAACGGTATCTTCGTTTAATTGAGGTAAATCTCTGGTGTAGAGCAGATAAAGAATAGGTCCCAAAACACTACCCTGCGGGACTCCTGCCGAAATCTTTTTTAGCTCGGAATATTCATCTGCATATTTCACCCTAAAGTGGCGATTCTCTATGTATGATATTAAAATCATATAATATTGTTTTGGTAAATCTCTATGTAGTTTGAAGAGTAAACTTCTGTGCCACACCTTATCGAAGGCCTGCGAAACATCTAAGAAGATACTAGAACAAACCTTTTTCCTTTCTAATGTATTCTCAATGACATCTGTAAGCCTATGAACCTGCTCAATAGTTGAGTGTTTCTCTCTGAAACCAAACTGATATTCTGGGACAAGGTTTCTTTATTCTATGGTTCTTTTCAATATTTTGAGCAACAGTCTCTCAAACAATTTCGCTAGTGTTTGGTAGAAAAAAATTGGCCGGTAGGATTTTCTATCATTCGGTGGCTTGCTCGGTTTCGGAATCATTATTACTTCTGCTACTTTCCACTGCATTGGCACATGCTTTTTCCTGAAAATCGCATTGATTATGTGCAGTAATTTACGGGTACCTTTTTCAGGCAGCTCCTTTATTATTTGCTCTGGTATCAGATTATAACCAGGAGCTTTCTTTACTTTTATGTTCTTAATTTCAGCTTTTAGTTCTTTTAATGTTACAGGCCTGATCTCTTCGAAATCAGATATTGTGGGCGTATCAGCAGTGTTTTCGTCATTGGTCTGCTGACCTAGAGGTTGAAATGTTTCTTCAAGATGTTCAGCAAACAGGTCAACTTTATCTTTCACACTTCTAGCCCATTTCCCATCGTTTGTTTTGATTGGGGGGATCTGCGTTTTTGGTCGTTTCAACTCTTTTGTTGCTTTCCAGAGGGAATAGTCGGTATCTTTAGTTGGAGCTAGGGAACAAAGGTATTTTCCAATTGTTTCATTTTTCACTTTTTTTATGAGTGCTTTAAGTTTGATGCACCGGTTGTTTAAGGTGGTTTTTTCTTGCGGCACGCGCGTAGTCTGCCATTTCTTTCGGGCTTTTCGTTTTTCCTGCACTAGTTCTTTTACTTCTGTTGGGTAAATAACGGAGTTGTCTTTCCTGGATGATAATTTGGGGGTGCATTCCCAAGCCGACCATTGTATGACATCAAGGAGCTTGTCTAGTTCTTCTTCTATTTCATTTTCACTTTTGATTGGCACTTGAAATTCTATTTTTTCCTCTACCAACTGCCTAAACCCAATTTGTTTTGTTGTTTGTGATCTGTGGTGAATTGGTTTTTTCTATTACATTTTCACTAACCGTCATAATAACAGGAGAATGATCAGATGTTAGACTTTCATCATTTTCTGGGAAGATGTAGCGTTCCGATATGCCTTTAGTGATGTAGAAATCTATTAGTTCTGGGATTTTGTTAGGATCAGTTGGCCAGTACGGTGGGTTCCCTCCTGAGTAAAATTCACAGTTTGAGTATTGGCCAGCTGCAAGTATAACTCATTGCCTTTTGGAATGGTTAATTTTGAACCCCAGAAGGTATTTTTTACATTAAAGTCACCTCCAATATTGAAATTACTTACTAATTTCTGGAACAAGTTATTTCTATTCCTAAAAGTATGCGCAAATTGCGGATGCCCAAACTAATGATGTCGAGCTAAAAGATCTGATCCGCGATAATTTAACTTTAAAGTTTGTTCAACTTCCGTTGAATTGGATTCAGATGACTAAGAACGATGGCATATAACACCTTCAAATCCAAAACAGCATAAATCAACTTCCCATATAATTTATGCATCATCGTAGTATCAAAAGAAGAATTAGTAGACAAGGTATTCCAAAGTATCGAAACAAGTTATCAAAATTACGCATGGTTGAGTGGAGGAGCCGTTTAAGCGGCCAAAAATGTCGGTGTATGCGGTATGAACAATATTATTTGAAACAGAATCGCAGTTGAAACAGTGAAATACAAATCTATTGACTCTGTGATGGACCAAAGTGAAACAGCGAATTTTTTAATTTACTCGATTTTCCCGGATTACCGTCACACATTCTTAATTTAAAAATGGGAGTCCCAATTATATTACTACTTCGAAACATAAGTCAACCAAAGTTAAGCAATGGTACACGATTAGTTAAAAAAATGATGATCAAACTAATTGAACAAATAATTCTGACCTCATTAAGGTGAAGACGTACTACTTTCACGAATATACCACCCATACCGACAGATATGGCATTCGAGTATAAACGACATTTTGACAATATTGAATTTAGAGAACGAAAGCTTCTCGCATGTGCAATTCGCATGCTCTAGAGTCGGCAAATCATCAGATCTGTATGTTTAGGCGAAAGAGAGGTCAAACAAAAAATATGGTACATTCACTAGCTTTAAAATTTGTCCTGTGAAAAACATGTTCCTTTCTTTAATTTGATTCCAATGGGGGGTATTAAATTGAATGCTGCCTTTTCTTGGCGAATCTGAACCACGGGACATGGCCGGGTTCAGCTAGTAATTTAAATAAGTTAATCTGCTTTATAGTTGTGTATATAACCAAAAGCTCCATCATCAATAGTTACTTTACATCTGATTCAAAATTTTCTACTACGAATAGAATAACCATGGCATATTCAATCGCCACTTAAATCATTTTAAAATTCATAACATTTTCCCCGTAAAATATGAAAAACAACATTTTCTCTGATTATCCCGAAACGACATTATTCAATTTACCCCAAAAAAATAATAATAATATTTTTTTTGCAACATCCAAACACTGAACCATTTTACAATGAATGTTTTTATTTTTTATTTTTTGTGTATAAATTCAATAAAAAATAATTTATTTTTGGTACGTGATCATATGACACAAAAAAAAATTCGAAACCAAAACTAATAACTTGGACATAAAAAAAATATTGACAACAACAACAATCGATAAAAACATATATATAATTCGTTTGAATTATTACGGATTGTCGTATTAAAATTTACACCCGGTCATACAAATAACGAGCAGCACGCAATCATTTTCTACCGGGACAACTTTAAAAAGAGCTTTAATTTCGATTCAACAACGTCGTGTTATCTTACATAAAAACTTTTATTATTTATATTTGGATTGTGTTGACTATAATCATTAGATAATCAGCATTACCTCATTATAAAGACAACATAAGCACATAAAGATGGATAAACGATATATCGATTCAAACTCGTATCTATCGTACGTACAACTATAACTAACTATTATTTTCTTATAACTATTGTATGAGAAAATTGTGAAAACGTTTAGATAACACAGCGCTATAAAATGCTTTGTAGCACGTTTTTCTTATTCTTCCTTTGTGTATTCAAGCGATTTTTCTCTATCCTTAATGCTTACGAAATGAAACGAGAAAATGTTGTTGATGACAATATACAGTACGACGAGTACATACAATAAAGGGGTGAAAATATGGTGTGTGCCGAACATTATCGATTTTGAAAATGCATTTTGTTGTGTAATTGCGTTATTTAACGTCATTTAACGGTTTATTATATGCAATAACGCCATGTAAGGAGATTAATATCATACAAAGTACTTAACGTACTTAACTTTTTTGAAATTTTTTGTTTTTATATTTTATTTTGACAGAGATAACCACATTCTAAGGGTATAGATACGAGTGTGTACACAAATGGGTTTTGGTTAAATATATACGAAAAGCACAGACCGCCAGCAAACATAACATTCCCCCATAACCAAATAAAATATTTATGAATATAATCCTTTTTTTATATATTTGTAGTTTTATTTATTTATTTTTCATTATGGTGCTTTATCCAGAATAGTTTTTTATATATCGGTATATGTGCATAAAAACTAGAAAACTATTTTCGTCATTGCGCATTTTTTATTCTTTTAATCAAAACCAAAGACCTACATACATTTGTGTATGCCGGAATAAATTGTAAATAGAGTGGAGTCCACATAAAAAATATATAAATGTTATCTAGATACCAAACACAAATATAACCAGCATACAACTTTTGAAATATTTCTGGTGTAGTTTGGCTTTTTAGTTGGCGGCCTAGTTTATATGTGAAGTGGTGGCATGGTAAACTTTTTTTTTTTTATTGAGCGAAGCACTCACAAATTTTTTATAGATAATTTTGTTATGGTTCCATAAATCATTGTGTGTGATAAAAATGGAAACAAATAACTGATAAAAATTCGCGAGTTTATTTTTTTGGGAAATTTTAATTTTTTAATATGCAAAAATGCGGAATAACTGTGTAATGAATGCTTTACTCGTATATATTTTCGAGAATCCGTACCATACATAAACAGGAAACATAAATATTTATTTAGCTTTTAGTCATAGAGCGTGGATTTATGTTGAATCATACTTCAAATTTGAATTGGAACGTTTTCTGTGGAAAGCAACGCGCAATAAGCGTTGCATATTAACTTCCCTATACCAGTGTGAAATGAGTGCTTCCCATACCACAAAAACATACCATTATAGCCAGCATGATAGGATATTTCTGGAAAAGTGAACCATTCTGATATATGGTAAAATTCTTAAAACATATCATATCTCGTAATTGTGTTAAATTTATTACGATATTTCAAAATCTTTGATTGAATTTCATCCAACATCTAAACAGATAGACATTTGACAAAAAGGTAAATGTTCGAAAAAAAGGAAAACTGAAAAGAAAACGCATCCAATGTGCAACATATGTACTGTTATTTGGCACTTGAATACACAAATATTTAACTAAAAATTGAGTAGCTAATTAAAAATAAGAAATTGGAAAATTGAAAATTACAAAGATTAAAACTAATAAAAAAAATGGTTTAGTCCATGCAGAATCGTTGCAACATCCTTGCCCGGTGTTGATACTAGACAAGGTGCATAATATCGTATGTACTTTAGTTTCAAGTATAATAACTAGCTTGGTCAACTAATATACGCTCATAGAATAGAAATTATAATAAAAAACCAGTTGTAAAACAAAAACCTCGTAATCTATTTGTGTGCCCTCACCAGTGGTAAGCCACAAATACTAATTATCTACAACAAACTTACATTTGGTCCTTCGAGTTAAACGTAAGAACCATGCTTTGAGATACATTTCTAAAAATTTCAAAACCAACATAACATCGAAGATGGATACTGTCAAAGCTTTGTGTGTACAAACACAAACTGGAAAATTAATAAACAAAATAAGAACAAACAACGTTAAAAAAGATTCAGCTGTTAGAAAAACTGTTAAATATTGTGATGAAAGACTCACAAATATACAGCTGCTCTTTGACAAATTTTCAACTGTGGATGCTGCTTTGGTACATACACTCGACAAAAATCATCCGTATGTAGTCGAACAATTCTTCGATCAAGTCAAAACTGCATATGAAGAAACTAAAACAACCCTCAAAGATGCCCGAGACAAGGCTATGCCAGCTAATTCATCTGACACAAATGATGAGATGAACAAAAAGGCGGCAGATACTTCTTCATACGTTCTAGAAGACAACGATGATGACGATACTGAGGTGTTCCCGGAAATTCACGTCGCCGACCAAGAACAACGAAAGCGATGCAAGATCCAAAACATAAAAGCAAATATGCTACGCACCAACATAAATGGCATAATGGAATTCATTATTAGCACACCAAATCATTTTACGAGATGAAAATGAAATTACTAAATACCCCGTGGATTACCTTCACAAACAACCACGAAGAAATATTGAGCAACGCAACCGAAGAAGAACTCGGCAATCAATATTTTGATGAAAAAACTTACGAGACACCACAACAAGGATATGAATTCGCGAACATTCATCTTCAAGATCAACTGGAAAGTATCAGCAAGGAAGGAACTGATAATACCCAATCCAGGATGAAACTCCATCGGATAGAAATAGCGCATTTCTATGGGAACTGTAAGCAATGGCCAAGCTTTCAAAACTTATTCACTAAAATGATTCACTGCAACAAGGAGTTATCCAGTGAGGAGAAAATGCATTACTTACTCTCAGTAATCCGAGGTGATGCAGGTAAACTCACAAGTCAGCTTACCGTATCAAAAGAAAATTACTCTACCGCTTGGAATATTTTATTCTCTAGATACAAGGATAAAAGCCTTATAACAAACACTTTTATTGATACGATTATTGAGTAACCTGTCATTCAGATAGAATCTGCAAATCACTTAAGAACGATACATGACACAGTCATATAATGTATGCATGCCCTAAAGAATCAAGGAATAAACACAGATTCTTGGGATGCTATACTCATAAACATTTTGACACGGAAGTTGGATAGAGAGACGCATCGGCTGTATGAAACATCAGTTAAAAATCTAAAGGATATTCAAACATTCCTTCCTGAACTTTCTTCAATTATGCTTCCAATCACTTGGAGTACTATCAAGAGAGAAAACGTCAACAAAAAAAAATATCAGCAATCTACTCCAGTTCGGAAGGCAGTAAATGTCATAGTGGCCAAAAAACAAGCGAAATGCAGTTATTGCTATGAAGATCACAAGCTACCAGAATGCAAGAAATTTCAGAACTTGCCACACACCGAGAGAACCAAGGCAATTTATTATCAACCATTAAAAGGCACAAAAATCCATGCTTCAAAAGCTGTGACCTATGTAAGGGTGCGCATCACAGCTTGCTTCATTGTAACGATAATCCAAAGGGACTCGGTAAATCTCAACCACCAACATAACCGGCTATACAGTCAGGACGCACGTGGAACCGTAATTGCATACTGTTAGGCACTGCTATGTTAAAAGCATCTTGTAACACTTCCGAAGAGCTTTCGCGTTTTAATTGACCCTGGATCACAGGCTACGTTCATAACAGAAAAGGCTTGTGACAAATTAAAACTAACAAAGTTCAATGCACACGCAGACATCATTGGAATGCGAAAAACAGAAGCCGGAACAGCAAGTTCAGTCGTTGAGCTTACAATAAGTCCCAGATTCACATCCAATTTCAATATAAAAATCAAAGCGCTAGTTTTCAAAACTTTGACGCGGGACATGCCAGAGCAGCATCTAGATCCATGGAAATGGAAACACACCGAAAACATTTTGTGGGCTGATCCTACATTCCACACCCCTGGTCCAATCGATATTTTACTTGGTGCCGATTATTATGGAGACATTCTGTTGAATAATATTTTAAAACTATCATCCGAAGAACCGATTGCACAACATACAAAATTAGGCTGGATATTTATGGGACGAACTTCAGTTGATTGCAACATTTCGGTAACCCAGACATTGACAGTAGAGGCAGTGGACATCGATAAACAACTTAAAACATTTTGGGAAATAGAAAAAATCCCGTGCAAGCGAGCTTTCACTAAAGAAGAATTAGAATGTGAAAAGTTATATGAAATCAGCCATCAACGTTACAATGCTGGCCGCTACGTGGTAAAAATACCGTTTAACTCCGAGCTGTTTTATTCCAAATTTTGGGCTGCTCGCGCAAATTAGCAATGGCACACTTACTTCAGGTAGAAAAACGCCTTACTAAAAATCCACAACTAGCAACGCAGTACAGAAACTTCATGGGTGAATCTATCGCCTTGAAACACATGGAGGTTGCTGATACAATCAATGAATCTGGTTACTTTTCCTACCGCATCATGCAGTTCTAAAATCTTCGAGTACAACTACAAAACTTAGGGTAGTTTTCGATGGGTCAGCCAAAACATCAAAAGGGATATCACTAAATGATGTAATGTTAACGGGTTCTACTCTGCAACAGGATCTATCATCCATATTATTAAGGTGGCGGAAGCACAAGTACGTCCATACCGCTAACATTGAAAAAATGTTTAGACAAATAATCATTGATGAATCAAGAGATTCGGGAGTACAAGTTAACCACCGTTACGTATGGTACAGCAGCAGCTACTTATTTAGCAGTCAAGTCACTACGTCAACTTGCCATCGATGAACAAAAGAAATATCCTATTGCATCCAACATAGTTTTAAATGATTTCTACGTCGATGACCTGATTTCTGGACAAAACACATTGGAAGAAGCCTCACTCATCCAAAAACAAATCATTGGCTTACTAAATAGCGGAGGATTTACCTTAAGAAAATGGGCAACAAACAACGCTGTCCTTTCGGAATTCATACCAGAACATCTAAAAAATCAAAATCGTTTGGAATTTAAGCTTGACAATGCAATTAAAACGCATGGACTACACTGGAATCCAGGAACAGACACATTCGGCTTTATTGTCATCCGATCTACGTCTGACATCGGCAAGTTCACTAAACGAAACCTGCTTTCGGATAGTGCTAAACTGTTTGATCCATTAGGCTCGCTGGCACCAATAACAGTTGTAGCCAAGCTTATGATGCAAGAAATTTTTTTTTTTGGGACGAACAACTTCCCCCACACATGTCAACAAGATGGGAGGAATTTTAAAACTCATTGCCGCTTCTGGAAGAAATAGCTATTCCACGCTGGATCCAATTTGAAAAGAAAGACAAAACAGAATTGCATGGTTTCTGCGATGCCTCAGTGAAGGCCTATGCTGCCGTCATTTACATTAAATGTACAAACTCAGTTGGCATAAGTAATGTAAGACTTCTTACATCAAAAACAAAAGTTGCTCCAATTAAAAACTTACTTTCGCTACCACGCCTTGAGCTTTGTGGAGCGTTGCTGCTCACTAAACTAATGTATGAAGTTAAAGGAGCAATGTAGATTTCGGAAATAACTTCGCACTTTTGGACCGACTCAATGATCACGCTGTGTTGGATTCGAGGACGCCCTCATAAATATAAAACATTCGTGGGTAATCGAATATCAGAAATTCAAGCATACTCAAGTCCAGGTTAATGGCATCATGTAAGGTCACCCGATAATCCAGCAGACTGCGCATCAAGAGGCACCAGTCCAAGGGAACTAAAAAATAACCAGTTATGGTGGGCAGGTCCAAATTGGTTGCTATTTGTAGCCGAACATTGGCCACAACAAACTGCTACTCCAAGTGAACCTAATGTGGAAACTAACGAAAACAAGATAGTAACAGTGACAGCAATAGTTAATCCGTTTATAGAGATTATAGATCGATTTTTAAACGTCAACAAAATAATCCGTGTTGTTGGTTCTGTCGACGATTTATAAACAAATGTTTAAAAAACAGGATATTGGGTCTTCAATTTTATTATCTGCCGAAGAACTTAATGATGCCGGTAATGAGCTGATCAGAATGATTCAACACGCAGAGTTCCAGAAAGAAATCATGCAGATTATCAAAGCAGGCTCAGTATCAACAAAAAGCAACCTCCGTCCATTAAATCCATTTATCGATGAACATAACATGTTGAGAGTAGGAGGAAGAATAACTAATTGCAACCTGAGCTATGATACTCGACATCCAAAAATATTGCCAACAACACATAGATTCACTAAGCTGTTAATCAAAGCTGCTCATACGAAAACTTTGCATGGGGGAATCCAGCTAACTTTGTCACATCTTAGAAACAAATATTGGATTACCAACGGCAGAAGCAACATACGTTCTGAAATAGCAAATGCATCACGTTTTTTCGATTCAACGTTTCAACAAAACACCAAATAATGGCCAGCTTGCCCAAAGAACGATTTACGCCATCACGTCCGTTTACTAACACAGGAGTTGACTACACTGGACCTATATCAGTAAGAGTTTCGAAAGGACGTGGGAATAACTCATATAAAGGATACATCGCATTATTCGTATGCCTTGCTACTAAAGCTGTACTACACATAGAGGTTGTCAGTGATATGACTACCCAAGCCTTTATCGCGGCCCTTTAGAGGTTCATTCCTCTTTGAGACTTTTTATGCTATTTGGAGTATAGGCACTGGTGAAACACACTTATACTTAATAAACACATTTTTATTAATCACTTGTTTTTTGTTTCGCATAATTATTTTGAACAATTTCCAAAAAGTTTAAAAAATCACTCGATCGATTTCGGCTTGTAAGGTCATCATCAGGAGTATCTCGATAACAAGTCGAAACCGATCGAGTGAGGATTCGAGATCCAACAAATGCTAGCTGACATTGGGATTCAATGGCAATTCTTACCACCATCTGCTCCGCACTTTGGGGGACTTCGGGAAGCGGCGGTGAAGTCTTTAAAATTCCACCTAAAACGGGTAATTGGAGATACAACGCTCACATATGAAGAATTAGCAACTGTCACATCGCAGATAGAAGCATGTTTCAATTCAAGGCCGCTTACAACAGTATCATCTGACCCAACTGCATTGATTTTAACACCGGCACATTTTTTAGTTGGTAATTCGTTAATCGAACCTGTTGGATGAAAACATTTCCGACAGTAATCGTTGGAGATTACTACAACTGGTTCAAGATTTTTGGAAGCGTTGGTCAAATGATTACATCACCGAATTACAACAAAGAACTAAGTGGACGCGAAAACAACCAATGGTCAAAGTAGACGACATTGTTTTAATAAAGGGCAACAACTTACCGCTAACAAACTGGTCCTTGGGAAGGATCGTCGACCTACATCCCGGCAATGATGGTTTGACAAGGGTATAGTCACAGTAAAAGCTGGTAACGGTTCTGTGTTCAAAAGACCCATCACCAAAATAAGTGTCTTACCTCTCGACACCGAGAGGACGCAAAATGAGTCAGCGAGTGAGGTAGTGAGCGAGTCCCGCACCAAAAGGGTTCTTAGGATCACCAAGTTGGCTTTACCATTGATTCTACTAAGCTTAATAGCATTCACTGCATTGCCTAATCAAGTAAACTCGGCCGAACTGCTAAAGTACAACATCATTACCTTTAGTCATCAACCTGGACTGTATCTAGAAAACCTAGGAAACCTCCGATTCACCAACCAGCAGTGGAAAATAGTAGTTTATTTTAACCTCACATCCTATTATTCAGATTTGGCGTCATACAGAAGTCTGGCAAGGAACATGGATCAAATATGTACGGAAACAGCTGAAGATAATCATCAGCTATGCTCCGCAATTAACAATCAGCTTATGCACATTCTAACTGAAATTGAGGACAAGAACGCTTAATTAATGATAGCCAAGAACCAAACTTCGATTGCTGATGCAACCCTAAACATTTTAAAACGTGCTGATGAAGACAATAGACGTCATTGGCAAGCTATTAATAAACAACATCATCATTCAATCACCAATGGACTATTTAGTTTCCTCGATACATCGTGATGAATACTACAAGATGTCAAAGGACGAGTTAAGTCACAGCAAACATAGCAACTATGAGTATATTTGTATGTTGATCCATCCTATTTATTCCGTATACACCAACAATTCGCATATAGCGAATTAAATTTATTAGCGTCACAACAACCATTAAACTGGCATATTGTAAAAGGAGTATCTCAAAAAAACAAGACATATGGATAAAGTTAAAAGGTAATAAGTGGATTTTGTCAATCCGACAAGAACGGCAAGCTACCATAATTTGCAATTGGGACTTCGTGGCAGTACAATTACCGCGCAATGGAATAATTTCACTTAGAAACGGATGTAAGTTAAAAGAAGGGTCAATTCTTTAAACAACAACTAAAATCTTCGAAGAAACTGTAATTGATTCATCATATCTCCCAAAAGTCAACTCATCGATGCAGTGGATTAAAAAGCCTACAAACATCTCAATCGATTTAGAAAACTCAACCTTAGGGAATCAGATAACTGAGCAAGGAGAAGAAATCGCAGAATCACATCATGACATTCATCAATATTTTGTTCTCTATGCGATTATTGCCTTTGGCATATTCGTTTTCACGGATTTGTAGACCGAAGTCACAGAACGTCTCCACCAAACGAAGCCTACAGGTTATGAAGTAGACCCGGGAGAATGGTGATATTCAACAAGGTGCATAATATCGTATGTACTTTAGTTTCAAGTATAATAACTTGCTTGGTCAACTAATATACGCTCATCGTATGTGCTGTATTATATTCATTCATAATAATATGCTTAGTAAACTAAATTTATGTATAAAAACCGTAGAAATTGTAATAAAAAACTAGTTGTAAAACAAGAACCTCGTAGTATATTTGTGTGCCCTCACCAGTGATAAGTCACAAATACTAATTATCTATAACAAACTTAGACCCGGTAAAATGTGTGCGGTTTATTCTCAAAATCACTCAAAAATATATCGTTGGGCATCTTCCTGCCTTTAACCGTAAAAAATCGTTGGAGCCTACTGGCCTTTGACCGTAAAATAATAGCGTTGGGCGTTGGGTCACCGTAAACCTAAACTAAAAACGTTGGGCGTCCTCCTACTTCTGGTAATATCGTTGGGCGTTGTCTCGCCTAAAAACTGTAGATAGGAATGGCTTCAACTGACATCCGTTGCAGTACTTGTAGAAAATGCGGTGCTCGAAAATTAATTTCGGGACCCGTTTAGTAACGTGGCCTTCGCTAATTAATTGCGTAGCCCGTTGATACGTGGTAACCGTTATATGTAATACAGTACCCGTTGAAATATGCCGTACCAAACGGAAAGGAGCTATCCTACAGTAAAACGGCACCCTTTTGATGATTGCGACACCCTAAAAATGCGGCCCCTGTTAAATTTGATGTAATAAACTTAAAAACTATTTCCTCAGTCAGTCTCAATTTTGCATAACGTAAACAAAATGTAACCCAAGTCTGAGTAAATCATTTCATTGTTTTCAAATCGACCAGCTTCAAGTAGAACACAAAAAAAAAATTGTATTTTACGACAAAAGTGTTTACAATTTTTTCTCATTATTAAGTTTTATTTTGGTCGGCGATTAAACATCGTAGAGAAAAGACGTGTTTTTTTTGTCTTTCCTCTAAACAAATAAATAATTTATAATTTAAATGTGTTTTGATTAACTAATCAATTAACTAATATATATGTGTCCATAAATAAATAAATAATAATATTAATAATATTTTGTGGAATTTAATCAGTAAAGTGAAAAGTTGTACGTATTTTACAGTTATATTAATTTGTATATGGTGCGCTTGCAATGGTGTAGGATATGTACATAACAATTTTTGTTTATATGTATGTATTTTGATACCGTTGCTTGAATGCATCTTATACATTTTGTATGTAATTCTTCAATATGTAGGACTTTTTTGATTCCAAAGATGCACAATACATATTTTATTACATTAATACATACTTTTACAAATAAATTTCAAGTATATAATCATAATAACTGTATTTAATAACTCATAGAGGCGCAGAGTACTAGTATTCTCATCTAGTAGGTTATTCGAGTATCGTTTGCGCAAGAAAGGGTGTTTCAATTCTGTTGTTTTGTTTTATCACACTGGCTAACAATTTTTGTTGTTGTTTTTGCTCGACGATTATTTTTTGTTTTTGTCTGCTTTTGGTAATTTTGTTTGAATCCTATGTTTTGTTTTATATATGAATTTACTCATAAGTAGCTATAGGTATTATATTTACATGGAGATTAGCATTGGAGGTGTACAATGAGATTTACATTTCGATACCCACGAAAATGTGGTTATAGTTGCTCTGCTATGTGTGAGTATCGATAGGTATAAGAAGAAACAATGTACGAGATCAGGGCAGTTTTGTTTTCATTTTATTTTATTTACTTCATTTTGTATTACCCTATCGGAAAATGTTCATCGGTGCTCGAACATAGTGGCGCGGGAGCTCTCACAGACATGCGAATTGCATGGATTTTTGATTTGGTATTGAAAAGCCATCAAATTTTATTGTATTGTGTGTATGTGTCCAAATTTTTTGTAGGTCGGGCAATTGATGACGGCAGCATGGGTGGTCTTCTTGATGAAATTCTGAACAGAAGGTGTGTTGCGATTATCTTTCTCTCCGTGAGAAGTTGAAGTTGTGTATTGGGCGTTCTACTGAATAGACAAATATTTATGGAGAAAGCCGATAACTATGGCTTGAGATATATAAGACAATACACAATGTAACACATAACACATTAAAAACGCCCAGTCGTAACTTTTTTGTCACCACCAGGAATCGATCCCGGGACCCCCGAATTACATAGCAAGCGCTCTACTTACTGTGCTATCGAAGGCGACAAGTTCAAAAAATAACTAGCATGTTCATGAAGGTCGTTATTGGAGAGGCTATTATTACTTTTCTAATGGTGAAATCCAGTTGCAATTGAATTTAATTTTTTGAGCTTGTGTAGGCATTTCATTCTGGTAAGGGTTTTGGAAGTGATTAGGGACGCAGATTTTATTTCCTTATCTTTAGATTGATTGTGGGATGTTTTCTTGATAATAGGAACGTACAATGGAGCTAAATCAATGTGTGTACCTGGACTGAAAGTGACTTGCAAAAATGAAGACGTCTTTTGTTTTGTGGTTGAAACATAAAATATTGAACATAAGGTATCATTCAAAATGCCCCTTAATGGATTATATTACACTGCTTGCATGAATTTTCGTAGGAACTGCCTTATTACTGTTTCAGTGACTTCTTTACAGGGGTCGTTGATGAGTTCGTCAATGCGTTATGAGGATCATTCGTTGGATCACATAGGATTTCATTGGATATATAAATAATTCTGGTTCCGGGCACGGAATAAAGTTCATTGAGACTTCGTTGAGGGATTCATGATGGGCCCATCGGTGAGCTCATCGATTGCCTTCCAGTAGGGTATATAGCTAATTATAATATATTTATTATATATTTGCTTTTTGTGCTTGTGTGTGTGTGTGAATGTTTTGCTGAATAAAAGGACACAAAAAACAACGATCGAATCTTAGATCATAGATCAATATACACAGTGGCGACGAGGATAAATAAATAAATTGTTTACTTGTTGTTTATTTTTTGTGTTTTTCTTTCATATTAGAGTACTTTAAATGGGTTCATTATGAGTAGTAGTAGGTCGGTGTCTGCGGTTTGTGATGCTAGTTCATTGAACATTATGTTTCTCAGCTTATACGGATGGTTGTATGCATATAATATTAGGCTCTATTGTTACCTATATTTCTAAGCTATTTTTGGTCATTTTAAATTGTTTTGTTTGGGAGTTGATGTATTTATCAATTATTAATATAAGAAGGCAATTTTGCAGTTTTACACAGAACCCTTGTCTGAGGTTTAAATATACATATCTAAATTAATCTTTTTAATGAATATTATAGATGTTTTTGTTGAAGTTTAGCGTCAATTTAGCGCGAGTGGAATCATTTTTGAAATTTAGGATGATCAGTCGTACGCTGAAATTTTTGAGCTATAAGATTTACCACGATACGTTTATAATCTGTCATGGTTTCATCACGGCTTTGTCATAAATGTTGTTGATTAGTGATGTTAGCGGAAGATCGCTTAGTAAATAGTAGAGGTTTCACAGGGAGAAGATTCGACTATTGGGATCGTTCAGAAAATAACTTTATGTGCCGCATAGTGAGTTTGATTTTTGATTCTAGAAAAGCGTGAATCGAGTACTCCTGGACATGTTTTTCTTGATATACTTTATTATCATTATTTTATAAAAATGATTCTTTCCACAGTTTGATTTCAGAGATTAACTAATTTGCTAATATTCCTTCATCCAATTATTCAGAATTTTAGTATTAAAATATTATATTTTTTATATTTTAATTTGTTGAGCAATTTAGAGTTATCGAGATTTATCAGGTGTTTATTATTAATTGCAGTTCCTGATTAAGCTAATTTATTTTGCCCTAATGAAGATTTTTGATTACAGAAGTTATTTGAAGCCAGCATACTTTCTAATTAAAAACAAAATTTTAATTTACAAGTCAGAAGAGCAGACAAGGCAGGAATCATAATGGCTATCTGGTTGCTAATAAAATTGATATTTCAGAGGATATTTGACTTTTTGAAATTACAGTTAGCTTGGAAGCTACAGAGTAAATTTGAAATGCAGTTAAATATTGCTGTACTTAGATAGTTTTTCCAAGGATCATGGCATTTCTTTTTTCTAGGTTTTTTCGGGAGACTGTGAGGGTTTTTGAATTTAGTTAATTCTAATCAGAACATTACATTTGTTGTATTCAAGTATAATTTGACTCATAATAATGACATTTTATTTCTTGAAATTTACTGTAATTTAATTAATTATAAATTTTTTTAGGATGCTGATTGCTGAATATTTATATAAAAAAATCAAAAATAATTGTGTTGTCTTGTGCTAACCTTCTTATATTACATTTCAACTAACAATTTACTAACTATTGACTACTTAGGTGTCTAAACCCGGGTCAATTTCCATAATAATTAATAAACCTTTCCTATCCCTCCATCTTGTTATATGTAAAAGAGTGTGCGGATGGGCCCGGCGTCAACCGGGAATCTTACTTAGGTTTGGTCGCACATTCCAATCAATCAATCAATCAATTATAAAGTTTTATTTTGTATTACGTTACATCACTTTTATAATCAACTAAAATTTGCAAAGTAAAGTTACAACTCAAAAATATAGGTGGATTTTAATTGCTTGTTTATGTTAAACGAGGCAAGCAATAAATCTAAATACCATGCTATTTAGATGCAATTTTTAACATACAAAAGGTTTGCATATTGACCTCGTTGAACACTACTACCGATTACAATAAAAATATCGAAGTTCGATTTTAATGAGCTTAATTAATTTATCGTTCTCAAAAGCCCACAAAATAAATTATGTATACACATCTATACATTTTAAATTAATTTACAGTATTTTGACATGCAACATTGTTTTTGGTGAAAAATATAAAAAAACGATTTTACACAAAAATCAATCAATTTTCCAGAGAGTTAAAAATAGTGTAAAAAATTAACCAATGAACAGTGCAATTATTTGGAAAATTAATTAAATTTTCATTTACTACCGTAAACGGGATAAAAACAAATATTAATTGACGTCAATCGCTAAATTTTAATTAACAGCGTGCCACCGTCTGGTCATCATTGATTATTAAATCAATTATTAACTGAACTGATTGGAAATTACTAGACCAGCAAAAACATGTTGATGCATACTTCCTGTATCATGTAAAAAAGCACAATTTCAGATTTTTAAATCAAAGCAAAATATTATTAAATGTTATTACTTCTTAATTACGTTAACATACGTAACTTAACATTTAATCAAATACGATACTGTACGACATAATTAAATATTTAAATATAAAAGCTCTTGTACGTATTTTAATATAAAAAGAAAATTTAAGCACAAAACGTATATAACAAAAGTAATTTCCCTAAAACGATGTTCGTTCCTCGGGTTCAAGTCAAACCCACAAGAACACCAATTTTTCGTTGCTTCTTTTTCTTATTTATCTTTCTTATTTTCTTATATATACATAAGAACAACAACAAAAATGTGTACGTAATTTAAACAGAAAAGGCAAACATATTTTTGACTCGGTTAATTACTGTGTATACATTTTGATGACGGAAGATTATTTTCCCGAGGATTTAATGAGAGATTTTTTTTTCTTGTTTGCATCTTGACATTTCTTTTATTTGGTTTCGTGAAAGCGTGTTTATTTTGTTAAACACACTTTAAAATGTTTTGATTTTAATCAAGTTTATGATAGCAAGAATAATTTGGAGCAGCGACATAATCAAAATAGGTAGGTTACGATGTGTACAGATTAATCGGTATCTGAAATGAAAAACAGTATGCAATACTTAAATCATGTTTTGTCTGTCGCTATATCTAGCTGGCACATTTGGACATTAACCCCCATCATTTTATATAAATAAATAAAAATAAAAAGGGGTGTAGTTGTTGTGGCCAAGACTTGGCTTTCTCGTACGTCAAACGTCCATAGATCTTGAATCTAAAGCAAACAATTTTAACGTGCCGGATTTGGTAATAAAAATTGTCTAGAATACTCAAATATCTTTATTCCTATATGCTTAAACTTCCAGAAATCATCTAAAAATTAAACCTTCATTGGAAAAATTGAAAAAATTACTAAAAAAAGTTTCTTCTAGTCAATTCGTAAGTTAATTGTTTAATTATTTTAATTGTTTTTTCGTAAGTGCTTTCGAAAGCTCCTTTGGAAGCTGCCACTTCCCGTAAACCGATCCCGACCAAAAATCACTAGAATCACTAACTGTATGAAAAAAGCTTAAGTTTGAAGTTTCCTACTGATCAAACATTCCGTGTGGACTGTAGCGGGACTAGATTTTTACTGAAAAATAGTTTTCGGCCAAAAAACGTCTTTTCCGCTTAAATTTTGAAAAACTGATCTGCACCAACTTGTTGAAAAATTAAATTAAAATCTAATAATTTATAGCCGTTTCTCTCGTTAATGACATATTTTTTAAAATACATGCAAAACACGAGAAACGTTCTGTTAAAGCTGTCACTTCCTGTGAGAAAACAAAAAAGCTCATGTGGGGCCTCAGGTGAACCGATTTCGGCTTAAAATCATTGGTATCTCTTAATTTCCGCAACAAATCTTAAATATGAAAATTCGTCCCTATCAGTTTGTTGCATGTAGCAAAGCTACAACATTTAGTAGGCAACGCGCACCATGCACATGCACACGCGTACACAGAGATTTAAAAAAAACACTTTTTTACTTTAGCGATACAGCGAATGGTAAATCTACAAAAATTTCGAGGTCTAATTTTTTCATGGTTTACTGGTAAACTATACCTTAATTTACTTCGCAAAAGAAAGTTAAAATTGGACAATCTCGAATTTACAAGTTTTTTGGAGGTGTTGCTTCCGTCCGTAATGTTCCAGTATTTCTTGTAGTATGACGATTAACTTTTTTATTCGGCATAACAAAAACATTAAATCATTTTTTACCAAAACTTTAACACTTCCAATAACGAAAAAATGTGTGACAAGTAATCCGCAGTTTAAGGCAATTTTTTATAACAGCTTTGATATGTTTTTGGATTTATAGATTTTTATCACAAAAATCTAATTAATCTTTCAAATCAAAGTTAAGTGTTCTTGCTTGTTTAGATTTGTAATTTTTATTTCGAGGATCATTTTGATCAACAAAAATATGTTTTATTTTGTTAGAGCAAAAAGTTCTCACCATTACTAATTTTTGGCAAAATTGAACACTTTAGTTGATAAAATCTGCACAATTACATTATAAAACTGATGTTTGAATTTCGCTGATTTTATAATTTGATGCCACCGGTGAAAACAAAAATAGTTGAGTGTTTATTTTTCCGATATCTTTACATAATTGTTAGAGCCCCAAATCTAAAGCGTACCAATGTTTTGTTTCTGTTTTGCCGTGGACAATTGTTGGACCCATTGAATGTGGCTCTATAAATTGTTTAGGGCAACTGTCGAGCCATACAAAACGGAAACCAGTATGTGCGTTCATGAAAGAAACCGTAAATCTATAAGCGAATTATTTTCTTTTATTATACAGAATTGAAGCTCTTGAACATTTTTGGAAACTCAATTACGGCGTAACAAACTACTTGATATAGACCTCATTAATTTTGATTAAATAAATAAAATTCGTTAACTAAAAAAAATCAATTGCTTATAAAAATATGGCCAAGAAAGAACGGGGAACCACAGACAACACATGTTTCTAAACAATCTATAAAAAGCTTGGCGTTGGACATGAAAATGAATTTTATTAGGCGAATTGTGAACGGTGAACGACATTCCGAACTGTCTTCCAGCCAAGGGCTAGGATCGGCTGGATCAACCATTAGAACCATTCTTAAAAATTCCGATGACATTAAGAAATCCATTTGTACAACAACTTCATTATCTGCCAAGAAAGTAACACGCACAAGAAATACTCAAGTAAAATGGAGAAATTATTAACATTCTGGATTGATGATCAAACACAGAGAAACATGCCGCTCAGTCAGGGCATCATAATGGAAAAAGATATTATATTTCGAGCTTGCAAATCGAACTGGAGAAAACTCTACAACCGAGAGTTTTGTTGCAAGCCGAGGTTTGAAAAGTTTAAACTAGGTCCAAATTTACACAGTATTAGTCTTTCCGGATAATCTGCCAGTGCTGATAAAGACTCTGCAGAGGTGTTTAATAAGATTTTGGAAACAGGAGAATTGTCCTCCGCAGCTTATTTTTAGTTTTGGTGAAACCGGTCTTTTTTGGAAGAAAATGCCACCAAAAACATTCATCTCCAAAGAACAAAAATCCGCATCAGGTCGTAAAGCCTCGAAAGATTGTTTAACCTTATTATTAGGTGGAAATTCAACTGGGGATTTCAGGATGAAACCGCTACTCATTTATCATTCTTGGGCAATGAAAGAGATTTCTAAACAATTAATGCATGTAAATTTGGATGGCAAACCGAAAAGTATGGATGACTGCAATTTTATTTAAAAAATGGTATCAAGAGCATTTCTGTTCTGCTGTTAAATCGTACTGCGAAAGAAATGGATTAGAAAAAAAAGCATTGCTTATTCTCGACAATGCTCCTGGACACCCTCAAAATTTATCAGAATCTCAAACTTGTTTGCATGTAGAAATTATTTTTACACCTCCAAATACCACATTAATTTTGCAGCCGATGGACCAAGGTGAGATTGCAACTTTCAAGGCTTATTATATTCGAAACTTTTAAGCAACTAATTGAAGCAGTTGACAGCAATCAATGTTCACAACAATCAATGTTGGAACTGCTTGCTTATTAAAACGGTTGAAGATGAAATAATAATTGAACTACCACAAGTTATTACTGAAATAACGGAAATAGCAAATGATATTGGATTTGAGGAAGTTGATGAGGGAAACATCCAAGAACAATAAATCGTTTGGTTGCATGGCAGATAGAAAATGTACAAAGCGTTTTCCTGAAGGTTTCACCAACAACACGATCACAAATTTCGACAGATATCCAATATATCGTCGAAGAAATACTGATAATGGCGGACAATCATTTACGCTTAATATCAAAAATGCAGATTGACAATCGTTGGGTGGTACCATATTCGCCTCTGCTGAGCAAAACATTCAGTGCTCATATTAATGTTGAGTTCTGTAGTTCGGTGAAGAGCATCAAATACATTTGGAAGTATGTGAATAAAGGCAGCGATATGGCTGTGTTTCAAATTCAAAATACCTATGTGAATGCTGCTCGATTGAATGACAACGATGAAGTAATGTGCTACCAAAATGGCCGGTACATCAGCTACAATAAAGCTGTCTGGCGTATCTTTGGTTTCTCAATTCATGAACGGGACTCAGCAGGTATACATTTAGCCGTCCATCTTGTAAACGGCCAGCGCGTATTTTCTACCAACGAGACAGGAATTGAGCATGCCATAAATCCACCAAAAACCGCACTCACCGAATTCAATTCTCATCGAATTGTGTAATCGTGCAGATGCTTTCGGTGCCTTTACACGAACACTTTGTTCCAAAGTACCACTCTATTTCACATGGAATCAAACAAAAAATGGATGCCCCGCAAACACCAATTGATGCGTGCCCCGGTCTATTCAAATCAAACACTTTGGGCCGAGTATATACACAGTCACTCCAAGGCAGATTGAGTGCTTCTATATCTGCGACTGTTGTTGGTTAATGTCACCGGCCTATTGTCATTTCAAGATATGCGCAAAGTGAATGGACAACAGTATCCAACATATAAAGATGCATGCCTTGCACCCGGCTTGCTCGAGGACGACAATTACTGGGACGAAATGCTTACTGAAGCAGCATTGGGCAGTACAGCAAAACAAATTCGTGTACTATTCGATAAATAGTGTTGACTACATGTTTCCCGGGACGAGCGGACACGTTGTAGGACAACGTTTCCGTGTAGGATAATCACAAAGATTCAATAACTGATGATATATTGGATCAAATTCGTACACGCTACAACGATCTAACGATTATATTCAGCGACGCTATGTACAATGAAGCATTGATTGCCATCGAGGATCTTTGCGTTGTAATTGCCAATTTACCATTCAGTCATTTCGGTATGAGCTCGCCAAAACGAAGTGCATCTGATTTAATGGACAATCGCTAATTCTCGCCGAAATATTGGCCGTTGCATCATCTGGCATTGCAGCAACTTTATTGGATGGAGGCAGAACAGCTCACTCAGCATCCACGCATGGCCACAGTGCAGAAACAATGCAAAATTATCATCTGGGATGAATGCACTATGGCACATAAACATTCTCTTGAAGCATTGAACAGAACACTCAAAGATATAAAAAACAACGACAAACTATTCGGCGGCACTCTGTTACTCCTTTCAGGTGATTTAAGACAAACACTTACCGTCATTCTACGTTCGACGTAGGCTGATGAGATCAACGCTTGCTTGAAATCATCGCCACTGGGGCGTAATGTTGAAAAAGTCCAGCTAAAAATATACATGCGCGTCCAACTGTTACAAGATCCGTCCGCTGACACATTCTTGAACCAATTGTTAGATAACGGCGATTGAAAAGTTCCTGTCTATGAAAATACTGGATGCATAAAATTGCTCACTAATTTCTGCACAATCGGTGATTTGCAAAATGCTCTCATTGACCGTATATCTCCCGATGTACAGGGTTATCCAATTCGAGGTTGATAAAGTAGAAATCTGTATACCGACATCTGTCAAAGATAAACGTCAAGTACGCTGTCA
Organism: Nephrotoma appendiculata; assembly: GCA_947310385.1. Classification (NCBI taxonomy): domain Eukaryota; kingdom Metazoa; phylum Arthropoda; class Insecta; order Diptera; family Tipulidae; genus Nephrotoma; species Nephrotoma appendiculata. Next base: position 70,505,543 of record OX371225.1, read on the forward strand.
TTTATTTAGTTGACATTCTGCCATTTAAGAATATGGAGCATTTAACAATCGACCAACGCGTTAAAATTAATAAATCTGCTAATGCTGATTTTTTGAACAAAATTTTCTTCAGTGATGAAGCTCATTTTTCGCTTGGTGGATACGTTAATAAGCAAAACTGTAGAATTTGGGGCTCAGAAAATCCACAATTGATTGTAGAGAAGACATTACACCCGGAAAAAGTCACTGTTTGGTGCGCATTGTGGTCTGGTGGTGTGATTGGGCCGTATTTTTTTGAGAACAACCATGGACGAACCGTTACCGTCAATTCTGAGCGCTATGGCCGCATGTTAACCGATTATTTTTTTACGAAAATCGAAGATTATGATCTTGACGATATGTGGTTCCAGCAGGATGGAGCAACCAGTCACGTAACACGAGCAAATCGAGATCTTTTGCAAGAGAAATTTCCTGGACGTTTGATTTCGCGATTGGCTTATGTCAATAGGCCTCCAAGATCTGTGATTTAACGCCTTTGGATTTCTTTTTGTGGGGCTACGCGAAAGATCGTGTTTACGCAAACAATCCTCAAACTCTTGACGAATTGAAAACTAATATTCGTAAGGTAATGGCCGAGATACCGCCCGAAATGTGCCGAAAAGTCATTGAAAGTTACCTCAAAAGAATCAAGGCCTGTAAGAAGTCCCGTGAAAGACATTTGAATGATATCTTGTTTAACTAAAAATGGCAAGGATCAATCTGTAAAATGAAATAAAAATTACAATACATTCCGAATATTTTGTGTGTTTTTTTTAAGTTTACTTTATCAAGCTTGAATTGGATAACCCTTTATGATCACAATACATAAATCATGCGTCGCTGGCAGAAAGAGCCATTTTGGCAGCAAAAAATGTGGACGTCGACGATTTAAACTTCATACAGCAGTCGTTGCCTGGCGACTTGGTATCATACAAATCGTAAATTATCCAATAGAACTCACTGGATTTTCCAGGCATGTCACCTTATTACTACTGAAAGTTGGATCTACGGTTATATTACTTCTGAATTTAAGCTCACCACGGTGGTCATTAAAAAATTGATAAAACACATTATCGAAGCCACCATATTGAATTGCAAATTCCGTGCCGAAAATGTTTTGCTGTCACGAATTCCAATGATTCTGACAGACGTGCCAATTCAATTCAAACGCGTTCAACTTCCAATTAGATTGGCATTCGCAATGACAATCAATAAGTCGTAAGGCCAAACGATGTCTGTTTGCGGCTTAGATTTGAGCACACCATGTTTTTCACACGGACATTTATACGTGGCATGTTCTCGCGTGGGCAAACCATCGAGCTTATTTGTGTTGGCTTTAAAAATATCGTACACTCAATGGCCCTTCGAAATTAATATTGATTTTTTTTTATTTCGTTTTTCTCCGTTAGGATAAAAAATATATTAATTTTTTCAATTTTCATTTAACTTTTAAGAGATCAAACAATGAACACCGTTACGTGAATGAAATGCTTTGAATTGAGAAAATGAATGGTTTGTGTTTTTTTTTTTTGTTTTTATCGGTGGTCATCGTCTACAGTGCTGCATTCCTCTTTCTATCATAGATCCAATTCCCACACACTTACAATATATTCGTTATTTATGATTTAACAACCAAAATATTCACTAGAAATAATTTATACGGCAGAACAACGTTTGCCGGGCCAGCTAGTTCATATATAATAATTTCGCCTAAATGTTTGCTTAGTCAAGATATATTTTTCTACTAATACATTGAAAATAATTATAAAGGTAGTACAATTTTAATAAAAACTGCATTACCTTATATAGGCGAATGAAGTTTGTCCTAAAATTGTCCTAAATATAATGACGCCATCTAGGACAAAGTTAAGACATACTTCATTGGCACATGGAGTGTGCAGAATAGCAGAGCGCGCAATTGAAAAGAAGGATGAAATCCACGATTTGTACGATAATGCCATTGTGACATTGAGTGTGTCATTTATTTATGATTAAGCCATTTTTATTATAAATTTATCACACCAAAATAATAAGATTGCATTATTATCTAAAAAAAAAAAATTAATTAGTGACTTTATTTCACCCAAAATATTTTGCGAGTTTAGACATCTACAAATCTTTATCTCAACTCAACGTCATTACCATGCAAACCCAATTTTTTACGATTTGAATATACAAGCACATCTGTTCCGTCATGTTATTCAGTGGTACAACATGAATTCTATAAGATTGAAAACTCTATAAAATATCACATTTCTATTATAATGAAGAGCATCAGTCATAGTTAGTAGCATTAAATAACAATATAATAATTTTAAATTAAAATCACATCACGTACTTTTATAGAACTACAAATTTCATTTGCTTCAGTCCTATATTATATGGATATAGTAGAACTTGCTTGAGATAACCAACGCAGCACCAACAAATAGAAAACTATATACAGTCTAAAGAGTTCAAAGATAAATAATCAAATTATTTTCCCAGCGCAAATTCTGAGCAAAAAATAAAACAAACATTTTCAATTGAATTGAATTATAATTTATTTTATGGTTTAGTTATTTTCGTTATGTGAATTGTACTAGATTCGGTTATCTTGTCATTTTCGACTGGATATATACGCTATCCACTATAATAATACACACATACACTACCATTCGTGTATAGTAGTCTGTCTGTCTACTAAAATGTTGACGCCAGTCAAGAAGGCACCCCGAAAAAAAAATTATATTTTTACAGAACAATATAAAAATCTGCAATACATTATCTTCTATAGTATATATTATACATTTTATTTGTTTGTTTGTTTGTTTTTTTTTAATATCTATTTTTCCCAAGTTTAGTTTTTCCATCACAACAATAACAACCGACGCAGATATAAATAAAGCTTTCAAAACAAAGCAAAAAAAAAAATAGTTCAGCAATTTTATCTCACAATTTTTTTTTTATATATATTTTATCCACCCCATTTTTTGTTATAATTTGGATCATCATTTTCGATATGAAAACCAAAAAAAAAATTGATAAAGAAAAAATTGGAAAAATCTATAATAAAATCATTCAACCCTAGTCCATTTTTCAATAGGCATCTATATAGAGATATATCGAACAAAATCCGAAATTTATGCTTATTTCTGATTTGTTGTTGTATGAAATATACAAAAGCACAACATAAACGAGTATAGGCTGCGAATTGGATAATAGCTCTGGAGGAGAACGAAATCAACACAAATAATGTATGTGCGGTCATATGAACTTTTCCCAATCGGTTAGAGTTTAACTTGTCGGTTTGGTTGAGAGTTTAAAGCTCAATAGGTTTTTGAATCAAAAATATTAACCTTTAATTTTAAATATTTATATTGGTTTGATTTAAATATGTGTTGGAAGTGGAAATTTTTTGTGCGAACGTTTTTAGGAAACTATGAAGAGTATAAAACTAAACCAATACTCTATTCGAAATCGATCTAAATCCTTAATTTAAACATTTTTTTGGTCAGAAACGAGTAATCTCAAATTGTTAGATATTTGGTAAATAATAATGTCTAAACATATTTAAAAGGTCAACATATTAATTTGAAATAAATAAGTCACAAATTTATAAATATTGATTCTGGTTAAAAGCAATTGGCTGAATTCTGCAATTCCTGTACAATTTTTTCATTCTATTTTTATTTTCATAAAGTATGCCATGCTAAATTTCATGGTAAAAAAAGACACAATGAGCTTATTTTTAATGCGCTAGATGTCACATTCCCAACTTTAACAGTCGTCAATACGGTTGTTACTTTTTTGTTATAATTGCGCCATCTTTTACTAAATCTAATAACTATTGAAAAATTGACTGTGTACTCGACCATTTGAATTATTTTTCGGCCTTTCCAATATGACGGATGAATAATAGTAATAATAATAATAATAATAATAATAATATAAATTTAATTCAACCACCGGGCCACACAAATTTAAAATTTTATAATAACCCCTCAGCTGCCCGGTAACACAATTGTGTGGGTACGGCAAAAGTACCATGTCAAAAACTTATGTATGTATGGTTTATGAACCAACTTACACATTTGTGCATTCCTTTCAAACTTATTTTTGTTTGAAAAAAACACTATAACTATACACACGATTTCAAATCAAGCCAAATTTTTTATCAAAAACGCCATTACATACTATAGTTTTTCACCATTTTTGTGGTTTGGACTTAGATTGAGCCAGTTTTTTTTTGTTTGGTTAAAAAGGGATACAAATTATTGTGATTTATCCTGATATTTTATGAGTGTGAAGTCTATACCAATTAACCAAATACGCATGTATTGGAAATCACAGTGTTAAAATATTTCTTATATAGGAATTTTGAGTGAAAATTTAAATTTCATGAAATTTAAAATTAGAATAATATTTAATAATTTAATTATTCTAATATTATGGTGCGTGTGTATAGAGATATTTTGTGTGGAAAACTCTCACATTGCTCTGAAATGTTTTTAAGTAAAACTGTTATCGGCTTCTTTTGATTTTATCCAATTCTGGCAAATGACAAGACATCACGAAGACTAAACCAAAAATCAATCGTATATAAATAGGGGGAAACAATGTGTTGCTTTCAAAAGATTACAATAACAATTGCATTGTATTCAAGCCGATTGTATTAGAATGTTAAGAAAAAAAATTTTAGGATTAGGGGAATTAAAATCGTTTTATGGTTATGGTGTTTACCGCAAGGCGTTATTTTTTCTATTTTTCTAGAAAAATTTATATTGAATAATAATTTAGCATTTGTTATTTGATAGCAAAATACCGAATTTAAGTTATTCTATTTCTTAAAATAAAAAAAACTAAAATAAATATTAAGAAAATGTAAGAACACAGAAAAATTAAAACGCATTAAAAAATTAAATCCAAAAGTTGTTGCTTTCACATTTCTTAGCTAAGCTAAGCGGATTTGCGAAAGCAACACTACTAATATTACAACGGACTTAAATATTTCTTTTAAGTAAAACAGTCATACGATTTTTTTTTATTTTGAGTGAATTCGAGATTGCACCACAATGAAACCATACAGGAATAATTCGTACGGGTTCAACCTATTAAGCGAAGTATACTAGAAAAAACGTTCTGAGCCAATCTACATCTGAACGAAACATGCCTCGTTTGATAGGTAAAACCCGTAGGAGTTATTCCTATATGGTTTCATTGTGGTACAAACTTCACGATGTCTTGTTATTGTGAGAATAAATGGGATTTACTCAAAAATCATAAGAAGCCTATGAGAGTTTTGGTCGTAAGTCTGGTCTATGTGAGGTATCGTAGCTTGGTACAATAGAGTTTTGGGGCTATTTTTGGGTTGATTCTGTTTTTTTGTGTTTGTGAAGACTTTTTGTTGTTTAGTTGTATATCACGGATGAAATATGTTCTTTATTTTATTTGTATCCCATCAGAGGCTAGATGCAAATCAAATTTTCATCATCGATTACGATCGGTGATGTTAATAAAACACAACTAAGACCCTCTGATGGAGTGCAGAATTCAGCGCCGACCCACCGTCCATGTCAATGTACAGGTTGACATGGAGCTTGCAATGTGCAGGTGGTAATACTGTAGTTGTGTGAGTAGGTGAATAGGTGAATGGGTTAATGATGTAGCGTGAATGCGTGGTATCACAATGGGCCAAAAAATGGCCTAAGTGTCAACCACTGAAACCTAAACCTATTTGTATTTTATTTTATATTTTAATTTCTATTATTACTAAACTCTGATTTTGTGTAATAAAAAAAACTATAGATTATTAAAATATAAGATTGAACAATATTACCATGTATATAGGTTTTGCAGTCCAAATTCAACCTTTTACAAATCAAATTCATCAATTAACAAATAAAATTCACCTTTTTTTCAAAAGACTTTCATACTTTTCCAAATCAAATCCAACTTTATCCAAATCATATTCACCTTTACTCAAAACATATTCATCCCTTTCCAAATCAAATTCACCTTTGTTCAAATCAAATTCACCTTTATGCAAATCATTTTCATCTTTTTTTAAATCAAATTCAATTTTGTTAAAATGAAATTCACTTTTATCCAAATCATATTCTGCTTTTCCAAATCAAATTCAACCGGAGACGATATTTAACCAACAGAACCTATTTTATTCTAAATTCTAGATTCAAAATATGTAACAAGTATTTTATTTTTTAATTTTTGCAATCTGTTCTGGGGTCGAAGCACTCCCAATTTCTCACGAATCACTTTTCACGTCCTACTTTACGCAGTTGCCAGCCAATTTTAAAAAAACTTATAAAGTAAATTAACCTTCACTGTGTAACCAAAATGTTTGATGTTGAACTAGCTTCTTGTTGACCTCACCTGGAGGTGAAGCTGGTATCTCCCTATCGCACGGAAACCCAAAAATTTCACATTAATTCTACTTTTTGAGTGCAATTAGTATAGTTTCGAGGTAATGAAAATGAACCATCAATAATTAATCTTTTACATATAGCTATGTGTAGATAAAATCGATTTTTGATAACAGTAGAATTTTGGCTGGCAACTAAGAAAGGTAGAACGTGAATAGCGAACCGCGAAAGAGTTGGGAGCTCCAAAACAAATTGCAAAGATAGAAAAACAAATAAAATAACTTGTTATTTTGATTATTAATAATTTTATTTTAATTTTTAAAAAATGTGTAATTTATCAAACAATGTATATTACGATTTTATCAAACATATAATTTATTTTTAAAAAACAACAACTTGTAAATATAAAAACTTTTTAAAAAATACAGTATAAGAGACTTTCTTATATTACAACAAATAATTTGTTACAGGCTGGCTACTGCCAACCTGCAGATATTCACTAAGCTCCTGCAGAGGCCTCCACGGTGATGTTTTGCCGGCTACGTTCTCAGCGAGAAGTGCGAGGGTCGTGGGGTTTGAGGCATGCAGGGCTCCTGGCCTACACCGTGATTAACAGAAAGTTGGGGAAACGCAAATAATAAATAAAAACCGTAGTTCCGCCGAAATTCGTCGGCCGGAACCTGGGGAACGAACAACTCAAAAATTATAAATGGGAGAGAGGTGCCTTGGTGCGCGCATCCATTCGAATTCAAACAGGGCAAAGCCCCGGTTACGAAATTGGATGCGGGCACCAAGGGACCGCAAACACTAAACCGACACAGAGGGAGTCTCCGCTCCCATCATACCGACCGAAGAATTTTAATAATTCATTTTATAAATATAAAAATAAACAAAAACAAAAGAAACAACTTCCCGAAACAAAGACAGGGAGGGAACGAGAGAGAGAGAGATGCAATACGCATCGAGCGTGCACCTGCTGTGCGCGCTCGATTACAAAATATAAAAATTTAAATTTAATAAAAATTTCAGAAAAATAACGAAAATCAAAAATTAGAAATAAAAAAAAAAGAATTTAAAATAAATAAAAAAAAATTTGTACCTTGTTTTTTTTTTTAAATAAAAAAAATTCTGTTGCGGCCTTGCGCGGCCGTCATGCCACAGGTGGCCTTGCCCCACCCGGACCGTTGCGGCCTTGGTACCGTTTACAGCGTGCTCCACCGGTGCGGCCCAACCGCCGGTAAAATATACTGGCCTCAACTGGCCGCCGATATAACATAAATTGAATAGCCGGTTGGCTACCCAAACGTTGCGGGGCCTTTCCCCGATACCACAAAACTCAAAAATAAACAATAGCCGGTTGGCTACCGATACGTTGCGGGGCCTTTCCCCGATACCCAAAATCAAGACGGACTGCCGGTTGGCTATCCGTTAGTAGCGGGGCGTTGGTTCGCCTTTAATCGTAGATGTGGCAGGGCAGGCCACGTTGTGCGAAGAATGCCGGGCGTCTTTCCGCCCATTGGGCGTTGGCTTGCCGCAAAATTATACAAATGATTACAAATGGCCTCCAAAATTTGGGATTCTTTATCACAAAACCACAAAAGATTTTTTTCCGCTTTCACGAAATTCAATTCACAAACAAAAAAAATTTTTTCTTCCTTTATTTTCTCATTAAATAAATCCATGAACACTTTACATCACTTCAAGGTATAAAACCCAATTTCAATGAACTACGCAAATCAAACGCAAACCATAAAACCCATCATTTAATAATATTTTTTTATTCGGTATATTTATATACACAGCTAACAATTTATATAGTTTTTTAATTTTTATTCTTCATATAAATTAAATCAAAATTAGAAATTAACCAAAAACACAAGAAATTGACTTTTCAAATTTCAAAACTAGACGCTCTCTAATCATTAACCAACACTCGACTATTCTAATCAAAAATCAAAACTTGAATGAACAACCAAAAAAAAAAAAATTCGAGCGTCGCACAACTCATAAAACGTTTTAGAAGAAATGAATCTCTCTTCTCTATCTCTCCTTTATACCAAATTTTCGTTGGTACAAAAGAGAGACATATAAGAAAAAAACATTTTTTCCAAAACGTTTTACTTTGCACACACTCTCGCCCATTTTCGTTCCGTTGCCAACATAACAGAAGAAAACACACAAGAATCCATCCACCAAGAAATCACGTTCAGACAACAAAAACCCGGACGCAAGAAACCACGTGGAGAATAGAAACAAATTTACAAAAATGTCTTGTTAAGACCACACAGTCGTAACAAATTTATTTAAAAATTTAAAATTATTTTTAAAAATTTTAAAAATTTAGGAAGACCGGTTTCGGAAATTCTTCCTTCGTTAGTTCGTTTTTTGATACTACTGGAATTACATGTTTTTATATTGCCCTTTTATACTATTTCCATTTATGTGTATTTAATTTTTGCTTCCACTACCGTATGATTACGTCGTGTATTTTGTTTGTTCTTGTATATTTGTTTTGTCGTTTAGTAGGTGTGGATTATGTCTTTGTTTATATATCTCTAGTTCCCTCTACTCTATCTAACATGTTGCCTTTTTCTAATTTTTGTATTATTTGTAAATTTGTTGTGATGTCCGTGTACGTGTGTTGTTGAGTGACTAAAAAAAAATTATTAATTCGCAACAAAAAGCCACGGAAACAAAAAATGGAATCCATTCATTTATATGGTACTTGTTATTTTGAATCTAGAATTTAAATACATTAAATTTATTAAATTAGGCTCTATGTGAAATTTTGAGTTATTCTGGATTAATAGCCAAATACTATTTCTACATCAAGGTGAGGTTATCAAGACGTTGGAAGTTTGGCCTGCTTGATGAAAAGATAGGTTCTGCTGATTTAATAGCGTCTCCGATTGAATTTGATTTGGAAAAGGATGAATATGATTTGGATAAAGGTGAATTTCATTTGAACAAAAGTGAAATTGATTTGGAAAAAGATGAATATGTTTTAAATATAGGTGAATTTGATTTGGATAAAGTCTGATTTAATTTGGAAAAGGATGAAGAAAGTCTTTTGGAATAATGTGAATTTTATTTGGAAATTAATGAACATGATTTGTAAAAGGTTGAATTTGGAGTGCAAAACCATATAACATCTCTGGTTGAATTTGATTTATAAAAGGATGTATATGATTTGGATAAAGGTGAATTTGATTTCGATAAAGTTTGATTTGATTCGGAAAAGGATGAAAGACTTTTGGAAAAAAGTGAACTTTATTTGGAAATTGATGAATATGATTTATAAAAGGTTGAGTTTGGAGTACAAAACCTATCCATACATAAATCTAATAAGAAAAGAAACGTGGCGTCATGTTTGTCTCTTTCTAACATTGACTATTTGTTTCGCTCTTCTTTATACTTAACGGTGTAAATACTAACCCATACATAGCTTTCAAGATTTCTTATTGGATTATGTATGTATTTTTTTTGTTAAAAACTTCACACTCATGAAATTTTAGATATTTACAAATTGAATCAGTTTATCAATGAGTTGGCTTATGTTCATTACCAAGCAATTATCATGCATGGATAATTGCGCCACGAACGAACGCTATAAAATTTACGGAGTCTATATTTTAGCTAATACTAATTGTAAAGACAACAAATACAATCGCCTGGTTTGCTGGAATCTAATCAAATAAATATCAATCTTTGTTTTACGCACACCGTAAAAACCGTTGATAATACAGTTGCAGTTAGAGGTAAATAAGAGGAGCAAGAGGATCTTCCAAAAACATTTGATGTAAAGAACTCATCAGTTTCAACGAAAGGTGTGCTCACAATCAAGAAGCAACTAAAAGCCCGGACGATTGAATTAAACAAGCAAGCGATTAAAATTTAACAAACCGGACCCGCACGCCATTCAATCAAATCAAATCAAAGTAACCAAAAAGTGGGTAAAGCAAAATGCCTGAAAAATTTATAATTAAAAGTCATTCCGATTTAAATTTAATTTATTTTCTTGTAAGTGTGATTTTTTTCACATAATTGCAGAATGATCAAGGTTTTTTTCAAATTTTTAACATCGCTAAGCGTTCGGGCTTCGGTTGATAATTTTTTGACAGATAACGACAACGCCAAATTGTAGTTAGTTTCAAATTTTTTTGATCATATTTCGGGGTTTGTTCAAGACGAAATCGAATGGCATTGTAAAAGGATAGATGATTATTGTTTTCGAAATATAGATAATTAAAAGGTGAAAATAATTATGATTAACGATTTAAATAAACTTTTTGAATTCGATGATGTTAGTTATAATTACAAACACATTTTTATATTAACCACTGAATATTTTGTATGTTTTTTGACAGTTTTCAAGTTTTTAAAGTATATTTTATATATTTTTGTAAAATATACGATTTTTTTGTAATGTATGTTTTTACACGTAAAATGTAAAAAACATTTTTGAGCAAATGCCATTACACGATACAATTGCCCTTCGACAATCGCACACATTTTTGCATACATAACACAGATACACAACATGTCAAGGTTACTGTTTTATATGCAAAATCACACAAATTTGTATACATATGTCTTTAACTATATAGCCGAGCATTTTAGATTGTCTGCAGTTTCATAAAACCGTAGACGTTACATTTATTAGTTTGATTTACCATTTAAAATGTATCTGCATTGTAACCAAATTATTTATTATTTATATTAACTATTTTAGTTGTGTCGGGCCAATGCCTAATTGATAATGCAAAACTTTCCAAGATATTAGAAGCTAAAGATAATTCAGATGTTGAAGATTAGCACAAACTAAAACGAAACTAACAAGAAAGTTCATCTGAATCTGATGAATTTATTGATAAAGCCAACTACTCCTAGTATTTACTATACATTAAATCAATCTCTTCCTATTTGGTATTTCAAAAACGAATATTTTGAAGATACATACAGCTCGCTATACAAATTTGAATCATATTACCAACTATCGGTAAAAAATTGAAAATTAACGATCCGAAATTCAAAAACTTTGAAATATTTATGTATATCGGCGGCGTTCCATATCCAATATTGCATCTATTTTGGAGTAACAATATTGGGTTTTCAAAATTTTCTAGTTGTGAATGCTTCACAGATACCAGAAACAGCCGCAAATATATTTTGGATAGTGCAGCCTGTAGTCGACAAAGATGCAATGTAATCGAGCGCAAAATCGCGCATTTCTCAATCGACGAATAGATGACACTTTCCAATGGTGAAATACCTGCTCGACTATTTGTAAAAGGTAAGCCACGTCCAGTTGGAATAACAATTTATGTTGTTACTGAATCGTCTGGATTAATAATGTACTTCGAATTTTATTAGGGAATTAAAAATAATTTGAAATTTAAAGAGCTCGGCTTAGCGTCTGTCAAATACGCCAATGAACCTGGTTGGGAATTATTATATTCTAGCAAATTCATATATGCTAGTAGTATCGCAGTATAATTCTAATGCTTTAGTTCAATTAATGTTGCATTTTTTTTTTTTTATATATTTTTTAAATTAGTAAATTTATAATTTATAAAAATGTATTGGTCCTACGATTCTTAATACAATTAAATATAAAATAAAAATGAACAACTTATAACAAATTTAAATCATGAACTTAACTGTATAATATCGACAAACTAAAGTATGTATGACAATTTATAATTAGCCTGATTTTGTTGTTAACGAGAAAGGAGTTATCAATAAATCATAAAAAATTCGCAATATTCGACTATCATTAATTCGGACTTATATAAAAAATAATTGAGGTTAAAAAAAATAAAAAAGAAAGCAAAAAGTTTAAAAAAAAGAAAGCAAAAAATTAAAAAAAAAAATGTTTCAAAAAAAAGTTTCAATGTTGCTAATTGTAAGTAACCAATCTTTTAATAATCTACAAAATGCATGTATATTATTTGTTGCAAAAGTTGTAAGTGGTAATTGACTATAAAATTTCGGGGCTGTATATTTGTAGAATCTTTTAAAATGTTGCTTATTAGGAAAGGGAATTCTTAATCTATTTGTGTTGCGTAGATTGTATGTCACGCTACTCAAATATATAAGCATACGATTGCCGCTAATTACATATATAGAATGCTTTTAACACTTTGAAAACATAAAGGTACCGAAGGGGCAAAATTTGTAATATAACAAACAAAGGAAATGATGGCGCAGTTTTTGGAAGGAAGTTAATGATTCGCAATACTGCTTTCTGAACTGAGATCAAAGGTTTAATATTTGATAAGTAAATACCACCCCAGCATGCAATTTCATATTGAAGGCGAGAATCAACTAGAGCGTAGTATAGGCACTTCATAAATTCAGGACGACGAATATTTCTCATACAGTAAAATGACCGTAATGTCATCCGCGACTTACTCTTTAAATTATTCACATGTTCATTGAAATTTAGTTGCAAGTCTAAGTGTAACCCCAGATATTTTAAGGAGTTCACGGTTTCGATTGGAACGCAGTGGGAATCACAAATACTCTGTGTGCAAGAAAAAGAATGACAAATGAGATTGGAAGGAAGGGGGGGTCATGAATTGTACCACCTATGAAAAAGTTCATTATTTTTGACTTGCAGCTCAGTATCATATTATGTCATTATGTTTAAACAAATTTAGTGCAACACGTCTGACATCGATATTATATAATTTTGATAATAATATTTTGTGATTAACAGTATCGAATGCTTTTGAAATGTCAATAAAAAGCGCAGAAGCTTCCATATTATTATTCAAATGTTGATGCACAACCTTGTCGCCTAATGCTTTTTCAGTAGAAGAGTTCTTTATAAAACCATACTGTCGTCTATCAAGAAAATTAATTTTTTCAAGATATCCCAATTATCTATTCTTAATTATTTACTCAAAATTTTTTGAAACCGTACATAAAAGAGTAATTGGGCGATAGTTATTTGTATCTAAGTGTGAACCTTTTTTAAATAGTGGTTTTACGACACCAATTTTAAGTTTTTCTGGAAAAATCCCTTTTACTAAACAATAAAATGTAAATTAATCAATTAAAATTAATCATGAAATTTTAATGTTTTATAATAATGTAAATTTTCTAAATTACTTATTTTTTAGATTACAATGTTCATTTGCAGCAACATAAACGTGCGACTAACTCCTATGACATGATTTGGTTGTAAGTCACAAGGTCAGCTGTTGATTTTAGATAAGTGGAAATTATGTGAAATATTAATTTAAGAATTAATTCTTTGTATTTTTTAGAAAACTGCTTGCAGTCCATTCATGAATTTTAACAGCATCAAGTGTTGTGTTGCGACACATTGAAACGTAATGTTTAAGAAGTTACAGCAAATGAATTTAGAGGCAACAAGTACAATAATGTTAAATTGCATCATAAAATTAATTTTAAAATTGATCACGCCTGTAAAATGTAAGGACACGCTAGCGGTTAGAATTACTCATCATTTGTCACTCTGTACGTTCAAATAGAGTAAATGCATCAACTGGTATACATATACGTACAAGTCGGAAACAACACGACGAACATTTCAAATCGAAAATTGAAAGCGACTCAACAAATACGAGCAAAGCAAAACGAAGAAATTCCTTTAGCAAAAATAAATTTCATTTTTAATCAGCGGATATTAATGTGGATGTTGATATTAAAAATTAAATTAAATTTAATTAATGTAAATTAACAATTAAATAAATTGATAATTAATTAATAAAATAAATTTATTAAATTAATAGAGATAACATTAATTTAACATAAAGCTTTTTAAATTAAATATTATAAATAATAAAAATATAAACGTTATATATTGGTGACCACGACCTGAATTATGTTTTTCTTATAAATTATGATTGTAAATTATGTTTTTTTAATCTATATCTATAAAAATGGTGCAAAAAATGTATGTGCGCACATCAGTTGAGAACGGCTGAACCGATTTGGCTTAATCTTTTCTGTTATGTTCGCAATTACCAGGAGATGGTTCTAACGAAAGAAATTTTTAAAAAAATTCTTCGGAAAAGTCGGAAAACCCGAAAAATCGAATAAAAAACCATTTTCATATGAATTTTGTGTGTATATTTGTTATGAGACAAGTGGTGTAGTGGTTAAAGCTTCGGCGCTTGGATTGGGAGGTACTGAATTCGATTCCCACCGAAGGCTACATCAAAACTTCTACTTTGTTTTTTATCCAATTTATTTATTTTATCTATTTATTTTTTCTAGCTATTTATCTAAATAAAAATCAATTGCCGTGCGTTAGTCTCGCAAAAACTCGAGAACGACACGATCAATTTGATTTGAATGATTCTTTTTGTGCATTGTCCATCTCAATACAGTGGAGCTTAGAAAAAAGAAAATTCGGAAAAACTCAAAGGGAAATCCGTAAACACGGAAAAAATCGAAACCAAATGGAAAACCGAAAAATCAAAAAAAAAAAAAATCGGAAAATCGAGAATTTTTGTAGAGGAATTTTGTATGAAAATACACTTAACACCACCGCGATGTAAATTTTATTTTGACAATGATCATTCATTTAAATAGCCACTTCGGATTATTTTCAATAGATGGCGTTGGTTGCGGACTACTATAAATACAAGTTGTGTAGAATTTTGGCAATTTTATCTTCTATATATATAAAAACAAGTGCATTCAGTTCCCCGTTCTTTTGGCGTTCGCTATGACGATTAACAAATTACTAAGTGAATTTGCAAAAAACATCTAAATTTTCGATAGTTGCCCTTTGAATCGACCTTTTATTCACTTTTCAATACATTATGCAGCCTTTATGGTTGCGTTCGTTCGTTCATTCTGACAATTTTTTCCACCAATCATATTGCTCAAAAATGACGATTCTCGATTTTTGTACAAAAGATGATTGGTTGAAACTTTAATAAATATAATAATAATAGTGTAGTGAAGTAATAAAATTGTGTTGGGTCCGGTGGCTGATATATTGTGTTTATATATATAAAACTGGATTGAAATATTATAATGGGATATATTTCTACGCGAAGTATATTTCGTCTTAATGTATCGATAATCTGTAGATGCATAATATATAAATACAGAGAAGTTTCCTTTTTTATGTTTATTTACATTAAATTACATATTTTACATATTTATATATAAATAGCATTTTATTTAATTTTGTATCGGCAATATTAATCAAAATTAATTTTGATGTATGTATATCAAACATAATATGTTTCCTTCCATCTTTCTTCTATACTCCAGTATTATACACAATTTAGTGTTAAATAGAACGAATTAAACGTCGTTGTGTGCATGTGGCTACTTTGTTTTAAACTTTAACACCCCTATTCTCTTAGTCGCCTCACTTCATGCGACGTGACGATTGTCGTGTCACTTCAACCAAAAATTGGTATTCTCTTCGTCGATTGAAATGACGTGACGCTACAAACGTTAGAAACTTACTTATCGGGCAATACCATTAAATTTCCCTTTACATATTTGACAGATTAACGTTTGAGAAAATCAAATCAAAAGAATTATTTATTCCAATTAAGTGTTTAATATAATTTAAAAATAAAAATGAGTTGCGTCGAATTATATTTTACTGACAGTGATGAGGAAGAGAGTGCTTATAATGTGGCTGTTAAGCGCATACAGATTAGAGATAAAACAAATCCATTAGAATTACCGAATAATTTGTAAGTAAATTGTGGAAGCACAATAATTTAAAATATTTTATAGTTTAGTTATGTTATTTTTATCTTTCAGATTCCATAAGTATTTCCGCCTAAATAAAGAAGCATTTCGATTGTTACTAATAAAAATTGAAGAAAAATTAAAGCCATCAACTAGGTCCTGCTCCGTAACGCCAATGATAAAGTTGGCAGCCACATTATGATTTTTTGCAGAAGGGGGTTACCAAACGGGTACTGGTAACGAATTTATAGCTGGGTTAGCCCAGTCAACGTTTTCGAAAATTCTAAGCCAAGTGTGTGATGTATTCGTGGAACAAATTTGTCCTGAATACATTAAGTTTCCTACAACCGATGGGGAAAAAGAAAGAATAAAACTTGCTTTTTTCAATAAACTTGGGTTCCCTGGAGTCATTGGTTGCGTCGACGGGACGCATGTGAAAATCATTGCACCGCCTAAGAGAGAGAGACATTTGTATATAAATAGAAAAGGTTTTTATAGCCTAAATGTCATGCTTGTAAGTTGATGAGTATTTTTAAGAAAATTTGTATTATTTACTGAAATATATTATATTTTTAACTTTTGTTAGGTTTGCGATGATCGAATGCGAATAACATACGTTGACGCTTACCACCCAGGATCATGTCATGACTCTTTTATTTTTAATTCTAGTGAGCTAGACACTCAATTAAAAACCAGCCACGATAATGGTTTAACTAATACCTGGTTAATAGGTAAATTATATTCAAACATTTTTTAGTTTTTCCCTTATTTTGATTTTTAGTTCTAGGTGATTCCGGATATGCCCTTAAACCGTATGTCATAACACCTTTTCGGTCAGCTGAAGGCGAATCGCAAGAAAAACGTTTCAATACAAAACATGCGAAAGTACGGAATATTATTGAGCGAACAATAGGAATACTCAAAAACCGTTTCCGTTGTTTGCTTGGAGCAAGGCAGCTACACTACACACCACAGAAAGCAACACAAATTATTAACATTAGTTGTGCCCTGCATAATTTGTGTATTTCCCAAAATATGGAATTTGAAATCCAGGAACCAAGCACGGATGATGAGACCGAACCAGTTGAACCAGAAAGTTCGCCTGGAGCACAACGGATAAGAGAACAAATTATGAATTCGATTTGTTAAAAAATAAACTTAATAATGAATTCATTTTTATTTATTTCATAAATATAAATACATATAAATTAAACTTATTAATTCAGGCTTTTTTCTTAAAATTATCACAAAATTTAACTACCTATGTATTTTGTAGATCACGTTATTTTTGGTTCGGATGCTTTAAAAATGGTTTTCTTTATTTTCTTTTAAAGCTAGCTTTCTCTCTTTATAATCTAAAACTCTTAGTTTATACTCCATGTTTTCTTGGCGGTGTTTTCTTTTTTCTAATTGCAGTTCCTTCCACATCTTGAATTTTTGCTCCTTCACCTCAAATAATTTTCTAGTATACCTGACGTGTTCCTTGATATATTTGTTTTGTTCATCAATTTTATTATTTTGTTCATCCATAAATTGTGTCTGCATTTTAATATGATAGGTTTGTTCTTCAAGTAAACGCTTCCGTTCTTCTTGCAAATTGAATGACACTGAACGTTGCTGGTTGTTCATAAATTTCAGGACCTCTTTCATAAATTATTTCTTCTGGTGTTGTTACGTGGTCATTCACAATATTTAACTCGATGGTTGATTCATTGATTGTATGATGGTGATTTGAAGCTACTAGTGTGGGTGATGCTGGTGTATTTTGGACCACCGAAAGATTGATTGGAGGTAGGAGTAATTTTTTCCAGAGACAATAAACTGATGACGCTCTCCTCCAATGCCGAAAAAGCAAATAATTTATTGGATCCACCGCCAGTGGCCGATATTTCCTTTTTATTGTGGCCAAGTTTTTTTTTAATTTTATTTTTGAAATCATTCCATACCTATAATAATCACATATTAAATTTTTAATTACAAATCATATAATTTTCTTTAAATTACTTTTTGCCATCCGGTGCCTTCTCTTATTGGTGGCTCTAAACTATTCAGTTGGCTGGCAAAACCCTCCACGCCTTGTTATAATTTTGCTTAGAACTTCCGAACGTAAAAAATCCTTTGGCTATATCGGTATTTTTTTCCATCAACCCAACAAGTTGAATGCCTTGTTGGGTTGATGGAAAAAAATACCGAAATACCTGTTTACAGTTTGTGATTTTTACACTGAAACAAAAATGTATAAATTCCAAAAATTTATGTTTTCTTTATTATTTACAGATTATATTATCAATGTTATAAAGTTAAATATAATTTTTTTATTGTTAATTATCATATTTTATATATAAATAAAAAAACTTACGTTTTATTTATTTCCATTTTAACACTGTCACTTCAAATTATCAAGTGACGAGAAATGTCGTTTCAAGTGACAATCGTCGATCCAAATGACTAATAGAATATGGCGTCAAGTGATGTTTGTCATTTGAAACGACGATTGTCGCTTCGATCGACTAAGGGAATATCAAATTCTAGTTGTCGGAAGAAGTGACAGGTGACACGACTAAGGGAATAGGGGTTTAAATTTGTTTTAGAGCTCTCCTTGATCTCTATACGTTTTGCTCATATATACACAAAACACACACACGTACATGAATAATTATATCATTATGTATATACTTTTGTTTGAAAGACGAAGATACAAATGCGATCGTTTTGTTGCTCTCTCTTTGTTATTATTTCGGAAAATGCTCTCAAAAGTAATATTTCAGTGGTTTTCAGAATTTATTTTTCTAGGAATTTGTTAAAAAATACCAAATGGCTTGAACGGAAAGTTCAGCGTGGGGCGTATACGCTCTACGCGGCTGTAAACGTGTTAACTTGTTTCGGCGGAAATAGTCTTCCTTGAAATATTTAGAATAAAATCTTTTTTATAATGTATGATTTTGCGTGTTGTAGTAGTATGATTTTTGGGCAGCTGAATTTTAGGTTGCTATTTGGCTTGGTCTTTTTGTGCTTTCTTGCTCAACTGGTAATGAAACCCAATTAAATTTGATTTGTCTCTTAAGGTAGGAACGTCGTGTTTGTGCA
This sequence comes from Nephrotoma appendiculata, assembly GCA_947310385.1. NCBI lineage: Eukaryota > Metazoa > Arthropoda > Insecta > Diptera > Tipulidae > Nephrotoma > Nephrotoma appendiculata. The sequence goes on from OX371225.1 coordinate 70,524,706, forward strand.
TTTAAATGGCAGTTTGTACCAAAACTTGTATTGTTTCTTGTAATATGCAAGAGTGTCGAGGGCGGACTATTTTGCATGTTTGTCAATATGAGTTACAAAATATATACATACATATTATTTATTTATTTATCTTATATATTTATTTTTATTGTTCATTCTCCTTCAATAACAACGGCGGATTATCAAGTGAATTTAATTATACGTTCACTCCAAAGTTTTCGTGCAAATGAAGTTGCTTATTGAATCTCGTTTTTACCTAACTGCAAAAGTTAGCTTTTTTTAATCTTCACGGATGGTTGTATGTGACGGTCAAAGTTTGCTTATTTCCTGCGCGCCATTTGTTGCTCATTTTAACCAGTAAATTTTAAGTTTTAAACAATTCTATAAATTGAAATTTTGTCGAAAGTCCTGACTTTATTTAAAACAATAAAGTTGTCGGCAAATATAATTCAATTTATTTTATTATTATTAGTTTGTGCATTTTTTTTAACATATCGAAACGTCAGGAAGGATTGTGATTGCAACATTCTTGATCAGGGAGTTTATTTAATTACTTATGCTTTGAGGATAAACTCTCTCTCTCTCTCTCTGGCACTATACATCCCATCTAGGGATTTGGCCGCCTCAAATGAGGTTTCATAATCATACTTTCATTTCGGATAATGAGTGATTAATTCATTGATCCTAAACCAGCCGTGAAATTTTTCCTTATCACCACCGGGAATCGAACCCGGGACCTCCGGTCGCTGGAGCAAGCATGCTGACCACTTTGCCACCGGGGCGGCAAGAGGATAAACTCAATATAATGAAATATGTTAACGATCCAAAGATTTTTTGCTATAGAATGTTGTTTTTCGACGATCTTTCTGGTTGATTTCAGGTTATGTTTTAGTGAAGTGTGTGAATAGTAGATATAAATCAACCCTGCTTTTAGTTGAATGAATTTAAATATAGGTAGCTAACGAGATTTTAATTTCTGGTTTCAAACTAAGTCGCAATAGATTTTTTATTGTTAATTTAAACCTTTATATTAAATGAAAACACCTAATTTTTTGTATTATTTTATTCTGTTCTCTCGAAAATAAAATTTAAACAAAAATCTTCATCTAAAAATGCCCTTAAATTTTTTTATTTTCATTTCTATTTTTGTCATTTCGGATTCACGGACAAAAATTTTATGTCGCACAATTTTTGTCCGTGAATCCGAAATGACAAAAATAGAAATGAAAATAAAAAAATTTAAGGGCATTTTTGGGATGTAGATTTTTGTTTAAATTTTATTTTCGAGAGAACAGAATAAAATAATACAAAAAGTTAGGTGTTTTTATTTAATATAAAGGTTTAAATTAACAATAAAAAATCTATTACGACTTAGTTTGAAACCAGAAATTAAAATCTCGTGTAGCACGAGCCAACCAGTCTATTATGACTGATGCCGAATACATATGATGATTATTAGTATCCTTTACCTCAACCAAAACTAACCCAAATTAATAAACTAACAAAATCTAATCTAGAGTGTGAATTTAATTGAGACTAACATTTTAATATATTTAAGTAGTTAGATAACGACTTTGCTGCGGTTCGCCCTATAGTTGTTTCTGTGACTAACATCCTTTCCTAAATAACCTTATCCTTTAAGGATGCAGGCAGGGCCTGGGCCCGCATGATGCTGAAATATTATTCGCATTCAGATATAATTTGTTATTTGATTGTGGATATTTCAGGATTATGGTAACGTACCTAGGATCGCTGTTATGGCTGGCCTGTACGTCTCTATCATATCAAATCATATCATAAAAGATGATTGGTTGAACAAATGACCGAACGAACGAACGCAACCATAAACCTACCTTTAGTGTTGAATTCGATGAAAAAATGAATGGAATTGGCCACTAAATCGTCTAACTCAAACGTCTATTGAGAATTGGGTTGATTTGTTTGATTTTTCTCGTATCAAAATCAATTTTCGTGAAGGTCCAAAGTGTTTGATCTTACGAAGTAATTTGGGGCGAGGCAAAGTTCGCCGGGTCAGCTAGTTATTTATAATTTATAAACCCGGTAGAAACCGGCGTCGGAGTCACCAATTTTATGAAACGCTTATTTGATTTCATATTAATTATTATTTTATTATTATTAATTAATAACTTATTCAATGGTTATTACATTTAATTTTACTAAATTAAGTATTATTTAAAATTTAATATAAATTAAACTGAGTTAAATTTAAAATAAAATAAAATTATACATATTTAATAACCATTCAATTAATTAATAATTAATAATAAGATAAAAAAAAAAATACTAAATCAAATAAGCGTTACAACACAAGCGAACATAGGCGGAATTAAACCTGCTGGTACTGTAAGTTAATGGTGCAAACAGACAAAGACATCTATAACAAATGATTGCCCAAACGTTAATTAAATAAATTAAATGGAGAATAATTTTCCCTGTCAATTTAGGTATGCAAAATTTATTCCCAATTTATAAATATTTACATAAAACTTTTCTACTCAGTCTAGGCCGGAAAAAAATATTTAAACCGAAATTACATATATAAAGTGTTTCCCCAGTTCCCTATTCCCGGGGAATTATTAGAATAGTGCCACAGTAGGCCGGAAAAAATATTTGTACAGAAATTACATATAAACTCTTTCCACAGTTCTTTATTCCCAGAGAATTACCAGGATAGTACCACTGAAGTGGACAGGCCTAATACGTTTTCTAGTACGAACTTCCCAAGAAATATTTTAATAGGGCATTTAATTAACCTTTAGTTGGACGAAAATTACCCGTAGTATGTTATACGAGTCTGTCAGAGAAGAAAAAATTTAACTGCGTGCGTGAATCTGTGCAAACTAAATTCTTTTTGGCGCTCTACAGCGCAGATGGATTGACTTATTGAGGTGACAATTGATTTTTTCCGAAAAGTGGTGATTCCAATAACATTTGGAACGAAAGCAGTCCACTGAACGGGTTGCTACAAACTTTTTTAGTTTTTCAAATGTTTTGAAAAGTATATAAGTTAGGAGAAGAAATAATATAAACTTTACTTTATTCTAAGTTAAATGTGTCTGGACCAGATCAGTTTTCTAAAATATAAAGACGATGTTTGACAAGAAAGTATTTAAAAAAAATGGGCCCCGGTATTGCCCAGATGAATTGATTGATTAAGGGAAACCTTCATGCTTAAGTTTTCTTCTGAAATTTGGAGGTCTCAGTGACTTTTGGCCGTTATCGGTCCGCCGGAAGTGGCACCGTCTTACGAGATTTTTCGATTTTGAAAAACGATTAAAAACAAAAAGACTGAATTAAATTTCAAGCAAAATTAGTTCAGATTATTTTTTAAGTTTTACCGAAAATGACGAGATTTGATAATAAACCTCTTTTATTCACGAAAACTAGTCATCGATCGGCTGGAGACCAGGCAAACCATATACGAAATATGTTTAACTAACAGACAGCTTTCTGAAATTTAAGCGGGGATAATTTTTTTTTTATTATTAAGGCAGTTTTATACCAAAGCCCGGTAAGTAAACTTTTTTTGCTTTTAAAATCAATGGTGGAGTATTCGAAATCTTGTATACATCATGGAAAAAAAGTTGGGTGTTAGGCTACATCAAATGCACACTTCACCTTCATCCATAATAAATTGGTTTTAATTCCAAAGGTCATTACTTTCATGAATTCTTACAAGAAGAAATAATATTAATCTGGTTTTTCTGAAATTTGATTATATTGAAGAAGAAAAAAATTATGTATATGAATTTTTTCTGTACCTCAAGAAAAATTGGGAAATCGTAGATGATAAATGAAATTCTTGCAAACTCAACGTATGATTATTGGCATATTGTTTTGAATTGCTTTCGAAAGATATTTGTCTTGAAATTCTCGAATTTCCAGAATTTAATGCCGATTTTCCGAGTATAGGTACGATGGACTGAAGTTTTATTTTTTTTGTGAGATGTTTACCAATAGCTTTTTAACTGAATTTACAATCGTTATATTGCTGAAATCCAAAAATATTCATAGGTCCAGTGCAAACTTGACCTCAAACCGTGGTCTCAACCACTTTTTATTTAAGCTTTTTGCATAATCTGAGAAATGTGATTTTGTGATTCTGGTGATCTGGTGATTTTAGGTCAAAATTAGGCCATAGGAAGTGACACTTACCATCGGTATTTGCAAATATTTTGAAAAAATTATCATTTATGAGAAAAAAGTAATTTAAACTAAACAAGTCCACAAGAATTGGCGCACATATTTTGAATATTTAACATTTATGATAAATTTTACAATAAACCATACAATTCTAAATTAAATTTGCAATAACATCCGTCCAGATCAGTTTTCAAAAATTAAAACGCAAGTGATGACTTTTGATGGTAGTGCCCTTTCCAACAATTAACAAAAATAAATATGTATTAATAAGCACACTGTTAAAATATTTCTTATAAGAATTATGAGTGAAATAAAAAAACTCATGAAAACAAAAATTTATTTTTTCCTTATGACAATTAAGAGAAGCACACCGTCCTTTTCTTGCTATCTACGATTCCAACAACCATCTCGTTCCATTGATGCTGAATTACTATTTCAATATTAGTGGGAAAAATAGGATTGAATTAATCAATTTAAAAGATTCTAAAAAATGAAAAGAATCAGTATCTGTCTGTACAAATGTATAAAAAATTAAAATGTAAGAATACGTAATTCAATGTAAATAAACCAAATATTTCGGAAATAAATTTAGAACGTATGATCAACAAATCATAGAGTGTAACTATAAGTAGTTTTCTTTTTAATAGTCCCTTTAAAATGAAATAGGTTTCCAAATGGATGGGTGGCGATAGAATTTTTTGAGTGAAACTCTCTCATTGAATTAGTTGAGTGGAATACGTTGAATGATCAGTAAGAGGACATTTTGGAGTTCGTACCAAAGTTTCAATATATACTGATCACACCTATGCTGCCGTGCTTACCCAAAAAGCGGTATCTAAAAAAATGGTTTTTGGTTTGTTATGGCTATGCATAGGAACAAACAAAAGGAATCGTTTGAACTTAACTAAAATGCCGTATCTCCATTAGAACATGACTAAAAAGCACTAACAAACCAACTTATATCTCAAATTTGGGACATAAACCTTGAAAAATACGGAGTAACTAGAATCCAATAAGCTTACTAGCCGCATATCAAAAACCATTTAATTCCCTTATGGCATCTATTAAAAATATTAAAGCGCATTATAAGCGTTTATATCATAAAATAGAAATACCTAACAATAAAACGGCAGCTAGTTCTTTCGAAAATATAAGATACGTTTTTTATGCTCGGTAAAACATAGATACGCTTCGAGTCGGTTGATTTCAAAATTAACATAAATACTAGGCAATCCAGCTATTATTTTTCTTTATATACTAGGAGATGCGTCAGTTTCGGTGAGTAAATTATCGATACTCTCAATTTGGTATTAATAAAGTACAGTTTTGTTTATTTAGACATTTTGTTATTCTCTTTTCTCTAATTGCATAATTATTTCAATCATGCATATTTCATCATGTCATTCAGTCTCATGTTTGATTTTGTCCAGTGAAGGAAGTGTACGTTTTTTATACGTAATAGGTTAGTTACTTACTGTAAAGGTATATCAATTAATTACCTATACATTTAATTGTTTTATTAGTTAACACAAGTGTTATTAAACAATATTAAAATCGTAGTGCATATTTAATGAACCGTAAGTTATTAAATTGAATATTATATAGTGTCGTATTAAATTGAATACAATTAATAGTGATAGACTCTTTAAGCTTAATTTATGGATAGGAACCTCTTATCTAGTACATATGTATCGTATCCTGCCTTTTTTTGTAAATATAATTTTTCACCCGCAGATAACATGTCAAGTACACACATGCTCATGATAGTAAAAAAAAAAAATTTCTTCGAGAAAAACTTCGAAATCAAAAGAAAATGAAAGGAAAATTTGAAGCCATAGATCCTAAATTTTTCCCAAGTGAAGATGAATAAGATGACGAAAATCTAGAAGGGCCAATGATAAAATCATTGAATATTTCCGAGTGTGATCCTAAAGGTAGTCGGTCGTCGTGTACTTCAACAGATTTTACTGAAAAGTATTATAAGTTTAATTCGACAGCAAATGGTAATGAATCATTAGGATTACTAAAAAAACAACTGGTTACAGAAACCCCGCCAATATTCATTGAACTGAATTCGGTACCAATAGAAACTGTGAATGAAGCATCGATAGCTGATGCTAATCATTCAAAACTGCTGACTGTAGCGGATTGTAACGACGTAGTAGTACGTTGCTATGTTGAAGTGAAGATGTACGAGGCGAAGCGAAGCACTTTGTAAATTAATAATAATAATAAAATATAAAAAAAACAAAATTCAATTTAATTTAATAATTAATAAAAAACTTTATTTGAGTAAAATAATCTTTTAAAGATGCTGGTTGTTGAACAGCTGCTGGTGCTTCAAAATTCCAAAAACTGACTAAAAAATTTTTCAAAATTTTGTATAACTTATATACAAAATTTTGTACTGAAATCTGGATCATAAAAGTTGGATTGATCCAGTATTGTTGCATTTGGTAAACAAGACAATAAAAATTTGAATTGCATCCACCAAATCTGGTTTCAGCTGGTTACCAATTTGTTTGGATAATAGACGTGCGTACGCCTATGAACATTATTGCAATGATAACTTTACTTTATACTAATTGCCACGCCATCATGTTAGCTATGCATTAAATTATTGTGTCATTGGTTATCAAAATCACTTAATGGTGATGAGGGGGCATCTACAATAAGATTTTAACAACTACCGTGCCATCGTTTAATTTAAATATTTTGTGTCTTGGTTATCACAAAATATGATGGTGGCATCTATGATGCAATTGCAATATTGTTCGCTTCAATGTTTGGTAACGATCTTGATTGTCATGCCAATCGGTATGATAATAAAATTTGTTAATTTTGTAATGTGTACAAAATTGTTTGTTGCATGTACCGATTTTGCATGGGCAGACTGTTGCTGCATATTCTTTTGGAATATGCTTATTTATACGGAGAATTGTCCGTTAATAAATAATTCAGTCGACGGAGTATTGTCCGTTTGTAATTATGTATATTGTGCGGTGTTTCTTGTATTTGAAGAAACAGGCCGCTACAGGATATTCTTAATATGCGACAAAATGATATATTGTCGCCAATGTGAAGCCTGTTGATGTTACACTTAATATACCAAAAACGTATTATTCAGCGCCCACGTTCATAGAATTGAGATCGGTGCCAACGGAAACAGTGAATGAAACTGAGAGTGATATTTCTGATATGCGACATAAAATCGAGATGGATTATTTAAGAGAATTGAGAACCGCGCGGGCAATGTTGGAGCAAAATAAGTTTGATATGAATAATATACATAAAATCAATTGATACTGATGCATGTACGTCTGAAAATCTTAAGGTCACTTCCCAATCGAGTAAGGAACTAAGCTATACAAAGAAAGGAACTATCAGAAAAAGAAAGCGATATGACACAACACTAGAGCAAAGGATTGCAGGAAAATAAATAAAACAAAAAATAAAACATTCCATTCAACCACCGTGTGCATATACTTGCAAAAACAAGTGTTTGCAAAATATATCTGAAGATAGGCGTAAGAATCTGAATGACTCATTCTGGGATTTAAAGAGCTCGGACAGAAAAACCTACATGTTGCATCACACATCTTGCCAACCAGTGAAGCAAAAAACGGTTAGAGAAGCATCAGAAACCGATTATCGCTGCCAAAACCACTTGTTTACAATTTAAAAGATGGATATGGTGACGCACATGAACCCACATCGATCGATAAGCCTTTGCAAACTGGTTCAAAAAATTTCTCCAATTCGGTTGTAGCACCAAAAGACAATAGGTGCACAAAACACCCCATCATAAAATTGATGATACACCAATCAGAGAACATATTGTTACGGTGACATCTAGATTAGAATAGAATAAGTTAATTTCATTAATTGTTCAATTACATTTATGATTTATACTCAACATTTAGGCGTCATTTCTATACTAACATATTTACTCGATGCGCATTTAGGATTATTCTAAAAACAAATATTTTTGGTATATAAAGGCGCGTGTTGACGTGGAATGCTGAGTATTATTTTAAACGTGATACAGTGAAGGTTAAATAGAAAGATTATTAAAGTGATTATTAAAGCGATTATTAAAGTGATAATTAAAAAGTGTGTTATAATTATAATAATTAATTGTGAATTTTGTGTTGTATAATAAATTGTGTTGTGTAAATAAATTGTGTGAGTTCAAATTTGAAGCAGTTGTATTTATTCACAATCCTGTGAATAAACATAACATATTGTTACGATTTTGCCTTGTCACTCAAGGTTCGAATCACTGAACCTTGAGTGACAAGGCAAAATCGTAACAATATCTTAGGATTTAATCCCAATATGTCACATTACAGACATGAAAATGCGCCGAATCGTCTATATTTACCCAGCGATTTATCAGTCAAAACTTACATGGCAATTTTATCAAGAAAACTCCATGTATAACATGTTCGTATGAGAAGTATCTAAATGTCGTTCGAGTCCTAAATATATCGTTTGTTATTCTGGGACACGAGGAACGCGAAAAGTGTGAGGAATTTAAATTGCACGATGACAGCCGCAATGAACATAATTTGAAGGGTGATTGTGAGCATTGTTGGGTAAAACATACTAGAAAAGCCAAAGATTCTAGAGAAAATTATCAAAAAGATGGTGATTGTAAATGACACCATAATTTATTCGGCAGATTTGCAGAAAGTCATCATGCTGCCACGAATGGACATGTTCAATACTGCCATCTTTATATAAACAGGCTTGTGGTTTATAATGAAAGTTTTGTCCCTGTTGGTAAAAAACAAAATAATTTAGAGATAAGTCCAGTATTGTGGCACGAGGCGGTATCTGGACGCTCGAAGGATGAACTTATAAATTCGTACTACAAGTTTTTGAATCATCACAGAGATGTTAAAAAAATAATATTGTGGGGGGGGATAATTGCTCAGCACAAAATAAAAACTGGGCATTTTAATTTATATAGTAAATTCTGGCGAAATATTTGCTGAGACGATTACGATTAATTTTTTTGAGACTGGTCATACTTTTATGTCGGCTGACTCATTTCATCATAGAGTTGAGTTATCCGTGAAGAAGATGAAAAACAAACTATGATATTGAAGATTTCTGTCAAGCAGTTGGAAGTTCTGCAAAACATGTTAATGTGAAGAAAATGGCAATGGAGGATTTTTATAATTGGACTGACTGTGTCTCACAATATAAATTAGTAAGAATTATACCTCGTCCATATATACATATAAACGATATGACGCAAATGACGGTGCTAAGAGGTAGTCATGATTTATTTTTTTTAAGACTGACCACAATAGCACTCAACTTTATAAGTCAAAAGATTTTAAAAAAGAACATTTTACCACCACCACAAAGGAAAACTAAACCGGTTGGCATAAAACAGCCGGCCATAAAATACTCAATTTAATTAAACTGTTAGGTAATTTAATGCCTAATCGCCAACAGTTTTGATTAAATCTTCCAGAATCGGAGTAAAAAATTATAAAATTTCGCTTTGATTAAATCCAACGAAACTTTCGTTAACGTTTAAGTTTCAAAAATATGATTGAAATAATTTGTTGGCTTTTTACGACTACTTTCAATTATGTTTTTGTTGATCAAAACTAAAGGAAGTTAGTTTAGTTAGAATTTAAAAAAGTTGAATTTTATTTTATGTTAGTATAATTTAATATAATAAAAGTATATTATTTTAAAAAATGATTTTTTATTGAGTTTTGTATTGATTTTTGAATAATGAAGAGGCATTATTCTTTCTATTAACGTTACTGTAATAAACAAACCGGCGGTACCTCAGTAATAAGGCAGCGAAACCCTAAGCGAAAAGGCGGCATCTCACATATCTCTTAAATTACCTTAATTTTAATTTTTTTTTTTTTTTTTTTTATTAGATAAATAAGGCAACTTAATGTTGAAAAAAAATCATCGAACCAATTTATTTATAAAATAACTTTCTAGAATAACTTTATAAAATTTAAGGTTTATAAAATAACTTTATAGTGACGCGAATTTAATTATTACCAAATCGATATTTTCTCAAAACTACAAAAACTGAGATGCCGCTTTTTGATTAAGCGCGGCAGTATGGATTTAACCTTTCAGATGACCTCAGTGATATTTCAAAACGGATTGACGTCCAAAGATTTTTGAGTAGAATTTTTTCAGTGCACTCGTTGAGTCTGAGTGAAATACTTTTAATTAAATTAAAAAAGTTTTCGGTCTGTATAGAGTTTTTATGTTTTTTTCTTCAAATATTTTGAAAGTATAATATTTTTAGAAAAAAACGACATTAAAGATTGTAGATTAATTTGCAACAGTACACTAGATACTATAGACCTTTAGATCAGATTTTCAAAAGTTTTAACGGAAATGACGATTTTTGACACAAAATTTTTTTTCGACAAAAACCGACCTGTGTGTTACAGCCCAGACGAATTGACTGAGTGTGATACAATTTCACACGCTGTTTTTTCAAATTCAAATGTCCTATTGACATTTGGCATCCATAGTATCTTTTTCGTGTTTTGCAATTATTTTGAAAAGTATATACAATTTTCGAAAAAACAATTAGAAAATCTAAAAGATTGTAAATCGAAATTACTAGAAAATTATTTCACAGCATTTGTTTAAATTCTACCGGAAATGAAGTTATAATAAAAAAAAAATATTTTTCACCAAAATTCTGCATCTCAAGGTGAATTGATTATTCGGAGTGAAATTTAATTTGAGCTCTATTAATTGGGAGATCTTTGCGAAATGTGGTTGCAATTTGTGCACCGGAAGTGCAAGATGTTGAAAGTTATAGCATTTAAAAAAACGACAACAAATTAAACTATTCAAATAAATTTAAAGATTAAATTTTAAACAAAGGTTGATCTTGTTGGTTTTCCGAAATTTGTTAAAGTTTTCGCTTTAGAAATCAAGTGCTTTGTATTCGAGATCTGGGTATACATTCGTTTTGGAAAAAAAAATTGGGTTTTGGTAACAACATATTCACCTTTCCGGTTTAGATGGTTGTCAAGGGCAACCAATTAATGATCAAATCGTCGCCCTGCAGACGATTCGGGGGTGCATCGATCAAATTATAATTATATATATACTTTAAATATTAACAATAACAATCAAAACTTTTATGAAGACCTTGGTAGTAAACGCAAATAACATGAACCCGGGTTTGATATAAAAATACCTTTAAGTTATAAAATGTGTGCTTCAAAAATATTTTAAAAGTTTCAAACTGTTTTTTTTAATGACAAATGGAGCCAAATAAGAGTAATGTTAATTTTGTTGTTACAACGGGGGGGGGGGGGGGGGGGGTAACATTTTTTATTATGTTGGTATATACGCATAATTAAAAACACAAGGTGCTTTTCTTACAACTTAGATAACTTTATGCTAATAGTCAACCCATTACAAAACAAAAAAAAAAAAGATTTTCGTATGCAAACAAATCACTGCGCTCTCAACATAATAAAATCCCTGCTTTCAACTCTCTTGCTCGTGTCGCAAATTTATTGAGGTATACATATTTTTCCAGTACCATATACACAGCTACGTATAAAATATAACGATTAACCCAAAAACACTTTGATGGAAATACTTCCTTACCATAGTTGCAAAAAAAAAATGCTTATCGTCTCTCTATTCTGCTATGTGTTGTATACGGGGGAAAATGTAAAATATGTTCTTAACATTTTTATTTTATAGTTTTCTTCTTTAGATATTTTTGTTAAGTTTTCTTGTTAAAATATATTTAAAATAATATTATTTTGCCTTCATGTATAGTTATTATGTTCTTTTATTTGACTTTTTAACTTAGTTTTGTTGTCATTATTTTATGTATGTATACGAGCATGTATATATGTTTATAAGAAGGAGGAATATTACTATTGGAACTATATAACTATGTGTGTACTCGTATATATAAACATAGAAAGTTTAATAACATAGATAATGTGAAAGATTACATAATGTTACAAAGATTTAAATGGAAATAGATAAGAAGTTTATGGTAATACATTTTTTTATGTTCTTATTATTAAGACACCCCTTTTTCAGCTGTAATGTAAATGTGTACGACACATACGTTCGAGTGTGATAAGACCGGGATTTATTGCGCTAAACGTTTTTACGTAAATAAATCAATATTTAAATTTTACTAATTACGTAATTTAATTAAACAATTATGTGTGATAATTAAATTAATCATATTTACATAAATAATTATAAATTATTATTTTTTCAGTTCCCCCTTTAAAAAAATTTACAAATAAAAAACTTTCATACATAATATAGCGGTATGCAGACAAAAAGCGCGACGAAAAGCACACCCGGAACAAAAAAAATAAATTCCAATTTCACGTATTATTATTTTACGTATATACACTCGTACTCATCACAGCGCGGTAGAATGAATAACTTTACAGATAGATGTTCATTCTTTTCTGAGCTGTATGTGATGCTGATGCTGCCGCTGCTGCTGCTTTACTACAATCATTCAATGTCGTAAATTAAAAATAATTCTTTCATGTTAAAGTACAAAAAAAAAAATTGTTCGTTGAGCTTTTTTTCATATATCAAATTTATGATGTAATATTTCAGTTGATATGTTAGAGCATATAAATATCGCGCTCTCGAAATATGATAATAATGTATGAGCGTTAAATTATCAGCATAGTGGAATGAAATAAATTTTAACATGTACGAGCACAAAAAAAATTCATCATAAAATATATTATGTAGATGTTAGGTGCTGCGCTATCACGTGTTTTTGTTGAAGTTGATTGGTTGTTTGTATACTATGGATTTGGCGGGATAACAAAGTTTGGAGGAATCATTTGATTGTTTGAGATTTATAGTGGGAAAGTTGGTTAAACCGGGAATGTAGTTTCAACATTTTATTATAAATATCTGTTTCATGTATTTCAGAAGTAGTTATAGCGACGAAAATTTAACTTTCGTTTGTCAAGTTTTTCCGAAAATGGTCAAAATCTCACATTTAGTTGATGGGATTATAAAATTAAATAAAATTTAAAATTTTCTATGCAGTAGTAATGTTTTCATGTAATACCTTCCAATTAAATCTCTGAGCAATAAAACATGTATGTGAAGCTATCCGCCAGAAAAAATCACTATCGTAAAATTTTATGATATCAGTCCAAAAAACGTCTCAATCAGATCACGATACTAGTAACATTCAACACGAATGTTTAAAATTTATTAAATGTATTTCTATGTTACAATCTAATTTCTTGGTAGCCTAGACAGATCCAACCAGAAAAATAGCACCGTCGAAACAAAAGATCACGAAAGGTTTATATCCCAGCTCGAAAAGAGTATCACTTTCGCGCTTCTATGAAATATTAAAAATTACTTTTATGTATTTTTAAGTCGATGGCCAAAAGCTCAAATGTTGTATGTACAAAATTGAACTAAACCGGGTTTAAGTACGGATATGGGGTATTTTAGTGCTATTACATGTTATGTTGTTACGTGTTGAATTTGATTTTATTATTCACTACAATCCAGGTTGGTTTAGATCATGTCGATCACAAGTGAATTTTTAATTCCTTTGCAGTGTTTTTATTTTTCGTTGGTGTTGTGAATTAAAACGTAATTTTTTTGCTTTAAACTTCAAACTATATTGTTAGAATAATGTTGGCAAGAGCAAAACTTATTTTGCAATTAGCTGTCAATCAAATGTCAGCAGATAGTCATGAAAAGTGAATTGTTCTATTCACAATTATTCCAAAATATAAGTCTGAAACTATTTACTTATTTAATTTATTTATACTGATTTCAATCATTATTGCGCCATGATGAATTTATGAATGAAATATGTGACAGTCAGGAAACAAATTTGATAAGGGGTGTAACATTAATTAATAATGATAATTCAATGGATGCTGAGAGTAGTGAGTTTCTTTAGAATATCTATCACTTGATAATAATTGGATGTCTTATGTAAATGAATTTTACGTAAGCAGATATTAGTATTAGCGGTACTAAATCAGGGAGCTCTGAAAAACATGAACCAGAAAGATCTTAGTCTCCTGATCTGCTGAAGAATCTATAGTATCTTATATACAAGAATGGACTGTGGGATGCGAGATATTTTACGCTACATCAGTAGCTCTGGTTGGTTTCAGCGGGAGTAAGGGGAGATTGGATCCTGTGGTATCACAATGGGCCATTATTGCAGCCACTCTAACCTAACCTAACCTGTATACAAGAAGACATAAAACCGTTTCGGATAGCAATAATAATGATAAAAAATGCATCCAGCAGTAATGTACAACAAAACGAACAATTTACACAACATGAAAGAAAGCCTGTTCTAAACATGTAGAAAAAAAATGTAGTCAAACATCTACGATTGAGTGACCAGCCGTATGTTAATAGAGGAGGAAATTAGATAGATAAAAGAGAACCCAAACGTATTGAATGCACTAAATGCAGGTCATTTTTAGAAGGTATTATCAGACTAGCTGATGACGCCAGGCAAAAAATGTCCTTAAGTTCACTCATTAGTAATATTCCTGTGGCACCCAGGGGTAAACCTAAGTTAAGTATGCTGAATTCAATAGTGCTAATCCAATTTCAAAGTTTGTCCCCAATTTTTGAGATATCGCTTTCGAAGTGTTTTGACTCTGAGTCAAAAATTTATCAAAATATATACTCATTTTCATGTCGGTATCTCTTCAACCATTAAAATTTTCGTTTTGCTTGTTTCAGCAAAGTTGTTGCGCAAGTCAAAACAAACCATTTTGCCGAACATATCAAGACCGAAAAACCACATCCACCATATATTTATGTGTGTTTTACTTAGGCCAAGGTTAGGTTAGGCAAGGTTGGAGTGGCTGCTTCTGCATATTTGGACCAGTAGTGGCCCGTTGTGATACCACAGGATTCTATTTCCCCTTTACTCCTGTACGTAGCGCAACATATCTTGCACTCCATATAGTCCACAAGATCTGAAAGGCTGGCCATACTGTACTCGCCCAAATACCTATGCCACAGAATATATCAGAAACGACTGTTAGAAACTTTTTTTGACAATACTCCTAAAATAGTTTCCACGTTCGCCAATAGATGGTTCTAAACTTAAAAAAAAAATCATGTTGCAAGTTTTTAGTAGAGTAAAAATAAATTTTCTCTCTTCGACTTCTGTGAAATTGTTCACGATCATTTGTGAAACAATGAGCATTATTATAAATGAAAATGATTCGGTAAAGGCTAAAAATTTATCACGGGTACATAATATACAATATTCATTGGCGGGTATCAAATATTTTTGATCGAATATGCCCGGATCGAGTAAAAAATATTGTCTCCACGGTTTACGTGATCAGAATTTACCAAACCGACAGTCCATCGTGGTTCAATTCAGCCTCCGAGGCAACCCAATTTCTTTGAATTCTCTGAATTTCGCGAATGACGCGTCATCAAGCTATATCAGAATGAGTTTAATTCATTCGACATCGGCATAATTGCTCCTTGCAGTCAACACTGTCGCGTTCGAGGAGTCTGACATGGGAGCCCTAAAAGTTGCGTCTCGAAGAATTCCAGGGACAAGACACATTACACTTAATTAACCGTACGCTTAACGAAACAATGGCGATTAAAGACCGGTAAAACACTTATTGATACTTTGTTGACGAATTCTATCAATTTGCTCTTGAAATTTTTTTTTTTTTTTTTTTTTGCATTTAAGTGATTATATTTTTTTTTGATTACAAATCATTATTATTTAGATATATAAGCTTAAAAATTCATGAATTATTTTAATTATTATTTTCGTACAATCAGCCAAATTGACCTTTGAGTAGCTATAATTATTTCCAAATTTTATTTTTATACATAATCACAACTTGTTCTTACCTAACACAAAAGTACACGTACTACGAAATTATCAAATCGAATTAATTGTTCTACGATTACCCTTAATTTTTTCTCCCTCTCTATTCTACTGAGCATATATCAAAATAGCTCTGACATTCAGTTCCAACGTTATGAAATCGGAGAATTTAGAAACGGACGAATTTCGAGTTGAATGTGAAATACGAGGGATTACGGGTTCTTTAGGAATGTTATTTAGGAATCTAGATGCCCGTTTGTTAGCAGAGCATCAGAACGTTGAAATAATGCCTAATAAAGTTCATTTTCATGCATCGGAATTCCCTAGTAGGGAAATCTCGTTGTGTGCATTGAAAATTCAGAATATTCAAAACCCAAATGTTGAGGAAGATGAATTCTACACCTTGACTTCGCGACTTCTTCATGTAGAAAGACGGTTGTCTCGAATTCTATTAATAGAAGCGGAAAAGAAAGCCCCTCCAAAATTAATTGAGCTTACAAAAAAATTTCGGAAAATTTGTGAGAACGTCGTAGGGAACCGCGATTTAGCTGACGAGTCCCTAAATGAGGTAAATAATGTACTCATCGATACCAACGATTTAAAGGATGGGCTTCCCTCCGAAATTTTTTAAAAATCCGATCATCTTGGCAAAGACTAAATTTCTACGCCCAATAGATCTGAAAACATAGTTCATGTTGATCGGGAGGAACCAGTAAATACCATCGTCCCAAGTTCGAAGAAGAATACAAATATGGAACAGGCCGCTACAACTTCACACGTGGATCGTGCTATTCTACCTAGAAAACCAATGGCATTGCCCGAGGTCGTTCCTATAAACCATAATCATTTAATTTTTCCGCGCCCCCCACCATTTAGTACTTTTCCAAATGCTTTGGGTTAATCCAGTACAACATCCAGGTTTTCAATCAAACTACCTGCAAAGTTATATCCCTACAAACCAGAATTTCAACCCACCTTTACAAACTCAGCCCCGCCCGTATGTCACGGCTAATCGACTCCCGGAATCTATCCCGGAGCCCTTGCAAGGACATATGGAAAACTCCACCAAGCACAGCCGTTTCACCATCGGAGGCCCTGTTCATAAGTGGAATTTGAAATTCAATGGACTACCAGGCGGAATGGCAGTGGAAAAATTCATTTTCCGGGTGGAATTCTAAAGAGCATTACTGGATGTCGCTGGAGAGAAATCCTCATTATACCTGGATGGAGATACGAACAACAATAGGGTGGCAACAACAGCTTTATTTAGAATGTGACTTTTGGAGTGCCTTTGGTCTAAAGCCATTAATGATGTCTGAATTATCATCTTCTTCTACATCGTTACATGTTTCCTTGGCTACTAGCGATTTAAACTCGAAGCAACATAGCCTAACGGTCGATCAACAAGACCGTCTACAGGTCATAATCGATAGCTTGCCCAGCTTTGAGAAACGAGGTCTTGGCAAAACGATTTTACTTAATCACAAAATAGATGTAGGATGCCGATTAAGCAAAGATACTATGCTGTATCACCTGCACGACAGCAGCAAATGTACCAAGAACTTGACCGAATGCTTCAACTCGACGTCATCGAAGAGAGCCATAGCCTGTAGAGTTCTCCCATGGCTTTAGTCTCAAAACCAAATGGCAAAATTCGATTGTGTCTAGACGCACGCCGACTGAACGAGGTTACGAAAAAGGACGCCTATCCTCACCCGTTGATTGATGGGTTATTTAGTCGTCTTGACCAGACTAGATACATATCAACTCTGGAACTAAAGGACGCCTTTTGGCAGATACATTTAGATCCAGAGTCGCTCGAAAAAACTGCATTCACCATCCCGGGGCGCCCACTTTATCAGTTTAAAGTGATGCCGTTCGGACTCTGCAATGCGCCGCAGAATATGTGCAGGTTGATGCATAAAGTTATCCCCCACCACCTACATGACCGGGTATTCGTCTACTTGGATGACCTGCTTGTTACAACTCTTGAAGAACATTTTTCTTTATTGATTGATGTCTCCAATAGGTTGAGCAAAGCGGGTTTAACAATCAATGTTGAGAAAAGCAGGTTTGTTCTCAAGGAAGTCGAATATCTTGGTTATGTGGTTGTTGAGGAAGGCTTGAGGCCTAATCTGGATAAAGTCAAAGCCATTGCAGAGTTTCCGATTTCGAAAACAGTCAGGCAAGTAAGGCGATTTTTGGGCGTCGTGGGATGGTACCGTCGTTTTGTAAATGGTTATTCAACGAAGTCAACTCCCCTCTCTAACTTCCTGAAAAAAGGCAAGCGGTTCCAGTGGACTACGAAAGCTCAAAAATCCTTCGAGTCCTTAAAATCAGCACTAGCTACATCTCCTGTTCTTTCCACACCAAATTACAAGAAGCGATTCTACATCCAGTGTGATGCCAGCTCCACTGGGATAGGAGCTGTTTTTTTCAGAAGGGCGACGAAGGGGAAGACCGACCACTTGCGTTTATGTCGCAGAAATTGAATGCTGCGCAAAAAAGTACAGCGTGATAGAGCTCGAATGCCTTGCTGCGGTACAAGCAATAAAGAAATTCCGTGCCTATGTCGATGCCCTATCCTTTACAGTGATCTCTGACCATGCAAGTTTGACCTGGCTTAAAAAGACGTTATAGGTCGACTTGCTAGGTGGAGTCTAAAGTTACAAGGGTATGACTTCGACATAGAGTACCGAAAAGGATCACTAAACGCTGTACCAGACGCCCTGTCACGCGTAAACATTGATGCCCTAGATGTATATCCTGCGCACATCAATCTAAATTCTCCAGCGTGTGCATCACCCGATTATTTGGAAATGGTAAAAATAATCGAAAATTGTGCCAAAACCACAAATGTGCGAGTGCAGGACGGGAAAGCCTACTTAAACATTAAGCCTCATTTGCCTTTGACAGCTAATGGCGATTTGACACCGTGGAAATTAATTGTTCCGGAATCCTTACAAGCTCCATTGGTTCAGTCAGCGCATTGTGCTCCTTCTAGCGCACATTTGGGTATCCCTAAAACCACAGAGACGTTGCGGAGATATTACTTTTGGCCTAAACTTACGTTTAATGTTCGAAACTTTATTAACCAATGTGATTTGTGCAAACGAAACAAGGCGATGAACTCTGCTAGTCGTCCTCCTCTTAGCCCTTTGTCTGTAACATATCGACCATGGCAAAGGATTAATCTTGACTTTCTGGGGCCTTATCCGCGAACTCGCGATGGTAACACTTCGATTTTGATTGCAATGGACCACTTTTCAAAATTCATCTTAACTCAACCTGTCCGTCAAGCTACATCAGAAGTCGTAGCTAAGTTCTTGGAACTCTAGATATTTTTGACATTTGGGGTTCCTGAAGTAATTCTGACTGACAACGGTCGACAGTTCGAATCACAAATTGTAAAGGATGTTTGCGAAAAATACGGCGTTAAGCATATTTTTACTCCAAAATACTCCCCGCAAAGTAACGCCTCAGAACGCGTAAATCGAAAACTGTTAACTGCTATTCGAAGTTTCATAAACGAGGATCACAAACTATGGGACAAAACCCTTCCCGCGATAACGCACGCACTTCGAAACTGTGTGCATGACATTACCGGATTTTCGCCCTACTATATCGTATTTGGGCAGCATGCTATACTCCATGGGTCGACCTACAAAATTTTAGAACATGGTTATTATTTTATGGAAAACGACTTTTACTTAAATGACCGATCTGATGCTTTCCAAAAGGTTCACGAGTTGGTGAAAAAACGGTTGGAAGAACCCTCTAGAAAATTATTAGGTTCATCTACCCATCTCAGGCCTAGACCGACGATATTCCATTTTGGTCAGAATGTGTACGTCAGGAATTTTACGCAGAGCAAAGCCTCAGAGCAATATGCTGCCTTTGAGCTGCTCGGAAGAAGAAAAAATTGATTTTGGTTTAGATGAGCCAGTCAGTTTAGTTATATGAGAGTGATAATTGTGATTTGAGTGAGAGAAAGCTAAAATAACAAAAATTATTAAAATTAATTAATGCACATTATTTTAGAATCTGTATGCAAATTGTTGACACGAAAAAATGTTTTTTTTTTAAATCAAAATCATAAGAAAAAATCTCTCCTGATTTTGAAATACAAATTCATTTTAATAATTTTGTTAAATTTAAATATTTATGGGTTTTCTATTCGATTTTTTTTTTGTTTACGAACTAAATTTCAATTTGAGAATGAGGCAGTAATTTCGTAAGTGATATCAAGGAAAATGAGGTTGGTGTGGCTCTATATTAGCTTTGTGACTTAGGTGAGTATTCTTTGTCTGCTTCTTTTTTTTATTAGTTCTTCATCCTTGTTCCCTAACTATTCCTATCATGCGGTCTATCAAGATTTTTTCACCCTCCAAGAACACCCACCCCATAGCTCTGAGCTCTAGCTGCGATTAGTTGACCACCTTGGAGGCTCTGAATTAATAATCATAAAAATTCGGTTATGGCAGATGTTATACGAGCTATGTTTCGTCTTAGTCATCCACTCACAGTCTCAAAACCGTAACACACTAATGGATTTGTCGATGATGTAAACCGAATCAATAAAGCGATTTCACGTACTCGAGCATTAATTGTAATCTTCGGTAATTCCTACTTATTGTGTATCGACCAAAATTGGCGGTAATTATTGTGTTTAGAACAACACTTATGCCGAATGTAGTTTACCTGAAATTTTCATAAATTCGGATTAATCTGGATTCTCAATTTTATCGGGTGACTATAAGAAAAAATGTGTATAGGTTCCACAAATTGTTAAGTGGTACTTTCAATTATTTTCACCACTTTCTTGTGCCTTAGCTTGGATTTCTTTCTACAGTACCAGTGAGAGGTTCCGAACGAACCGAGAGGGAATCAAATACTTATTTCAAATAGATGTTGATATGGTAACAAAGGTTGCGTTCCCATTTCAACAAGTCCCAATTTTTAGTCAATTTTAGCATCAAGTCCAACATTACGAATTATGGTCAAAATCCAGCATTCAGCTTCCTTTGATTACATGCTTAATTTATCATCCAACTACTTATGATACCCATTGATGGATTCTGAAAAGTGTTCCAAAAATCATTAACAACAAATTCATCTAAACAACCGATTATAAAGAAATCGTTGATGATTACTCTTTGGCATTCGTGGTTTCATCCGAGCACCCCTCAAAATGGTTTACATATAAATGCTCCAAGAATTACGTAATTGGATAACTTTAGACAAATCTTTTAGTGCATTACGCCATCCTTGATTAATGATAACCAATGTGGCCAAATACCGTAAAATGCGAGCACACATTGTCTAAATGGCATTCAAATAAAGTATTTTATACAAAAACATTTCGATAATCATCTAATCCCTCAGTGTGATTAAAGATCTCTTGTATCAATCAGGTCCATCGCTGAAGAATATCAATGAAATTGCTGTTGTCGATATTATAACCCTCCCGTAGGCGATTTAAATTTTCCAATGCCGACCTCCCAGTTAAGGACTGATGCTAAATATCCTCATAATACATTTAAATAATTTGTGTCGGATCGTTGCATGACTAAAAGGCAAAAATATAAACACGGCATTGAATATTTGACCAGTTTATAAACGCTATCGATCATTTCAATTTTGAAATCGAATTCCTGATATAAACGTTTTTGGATCTTTCACACTAACCGTATTATTCAAGAGTTCCATAGCTTTCATTAAATATAATCGTTTAATACAATCGATTAGAAAGCTTTTCCGGTATAGCTTCACTCATATTTAACCTTTGGCGAATATCCGTCGTATAATCCACCATACCCGTTTTATTCACGCTTTCCAACCTTTTTTCGTGTAATTCTGTTTTGACATATATCTAAAAAAAGTAATTCAATGCATAATTTGTAGGTTATGAATATGGTACATACATACATCCATTCTTGTAGCACAAAAATTCCAACAGCGGAAAAATTAAATGCCAACCCAGATATTTGATAGTTTTATCCGTTAATTCGAATTTTACCATTTAATTTAAATCTTTTGACGCTTAATAGTTTAGATCTTTAGTTAGTTTAGATATAGGGTTTAGATTTTACGAATAACAGCAATACGGTTAGTGCAGCCAAAATAAAAGTAACATTAAATTGAGAGGAAATTTTAGATGTACACTACAAAGATTTTATAATCGATTTTAATTTTGTGGAAACTACTAGCGCTATCTATTATCTATCATTTAAACAATTTTATCATTCCTATTTTGATGTAAAA